>CM019181.2:21697210-22284710 GCA_009739505.2 Apolygus lucorum | reverse complement strand
AAACATTTTGGCAAAAACTAAAAAAAAATTTTTAAACAATTACTCAAGTTATCGTCCGGAATGACACATATGTGTATATATATATATATATATATACATATGATTTTTGGAAAAACTTCAGGGATCGTTTCAGAATGTTCCAAAACGGATTTCAGTGTGAAAATTTTTCGAAAAAGTCGATTCTAAAAATTTTGAGGCCATTGCAATAGCTTCATTTTCCTTGAAAATTCGCTAATAGCACGCTGCAAATTATTGCTGGGTATGCTTTGAAGATCTTAGGAGTCCATATTCATGTTCTAGTCGTCTCTACGAACTCATAGAGTACCCACACGGCTACTGCATTTCTGGTTACAACAAATATACGCACGTATTCATTATATATATATATATAACTACAGACTTTTCTTAATTTTGGACAATTTTCATTTTTGAAAAAAGCTTTCATATTAGAAATTTTGTGCTGAATCCGAATATACCATAAATTACCATGATTTTCAATGTAAAAACCACAAACAACGGGAAAAACCCATTTTTTTGGGAGTTTTTTGAATTTTGGACCACTTTGGATTGTCCAAAATTGCTGGTTAACGAACTTGACCTATGGTTTGTTGTTACAAACATTTTGGCAAAAACTAAAAAAAAATTTTTAAACAATTACTCAAGTTATCATCCGGAATGACACATATGTGTATATATATATATATATATATATACATATGATTTTTGGAAAAACTTCAGGGATCGTTTCAGAATGTTCCAAAACGGATTTCAGTGTGAAAATTTTTCGAAAAAGTCGATTCTAAAAATTTTGAGGCCATTGCAATAGCTTCATTTTCCTTGAAAATTCGCTAATAGCACGCTGCAAATTATTGCTGGGTATGCTTTGAAGATCTTAGGAGTCCATATTCATGTTCTAGTCGTCTCTACGAACTCATAGAGTACCCACACGGCTACTGCATTTCTGGTTACAACAAATATACGCACGTATTCATTATATATATATATATATATAACTACAGACTTTTCTTAATTTTGGACAATTTTCATTTTTGAAAAAAGCATTCATATCAGAAATTTTGTGCTGAATCCGAATATACCATAAATTACCATGATTTTCAATGTAAAAACCACAAAAAACGGGAAAAACCCATTTTTTTGGGAGTTTTTTGAATTTTGGACCACTTTGGATTGTCCAAAATTGCTGGTTAACGAACTTGACCTATGGTTTGTTGTTACAAACATTTTGGCAAAAACTAAAAAAAAATTTTTAAACAATTACTCAAGTTATCGTCCGGAATGACACATATGTGTATATATATATATATATATATACATATGATTTTTGGAAAAACTTCAGGGATCGTTTCAGAATGTTCCAAAACGGATTTCAGTGTGAAAATTTTTCGAAAAAGTCGATTCTAAAAATTTTGAGGCCATTGCAATAGCTTCATTTTCCTTGAAAATTCGCTAAAAGATGTTTGAAAACGAGAAGAAATAAAATATTACTTATGGTTGAAAATACAATACAATACAATACTCGTATTTGCGGTAATTGTTCACTGTAGCGAGGTAATAAATCTTATGAGAGAGCGAACAACGAACCTTGTAACGGTAATCGGTAACATGTGGTAGGTTGAAGAAGAAAGCACGGAGCACTATCCAAATTGGATCACGCCCGACCCGATTAATCATCCATGAATCATCTACAAAAATAAAATAAATAAAAATAAAATTTTTTTTTTTTAATTGCAGAACCAAATTAGATGGCATTACAATAGTCGGAGTACTAAATTAAGAATGATATAAAACACAAATGTCATATAAATAATTACAAAAACAAATAAGTAGAATCAAAATTCTAACTTAAAAAAATCCAAAACAGTGTATAACTCTGCGTCGATCAATACATCCTTCACTCTCTTTCCAAATTGATCAGCCGGTAATGCCCGAATCCGATCAGGTAGTCTATTATACAGGCGAACTCCCTGCTGAAGAGGATTTGTACGAAGGGAGGTAGAGAGATGAGCCAGCGGAGGTCGTATGGCATAACGCGATCTGGTTGCATGGTCATGAAGATCGCATCCTCGTCGTAGGCCTTCCAGATTATTCTTCGTGAGAACCAGCACGTGAAATACGTAGAGCCCAGCAATGGTAAGACTCTGCAGACGCCTAAAATATCCACGGCACGACTGCCTATAACTCAGGCCGAATATGATACGAATAGCAGCCTTCTGCAGACGAAACACAGCTCCACAATGGACGGAGTTTCCCCATAAGGGAACACCATAGCATGCTCTGCTCATAAAGTAAGCAAAATAAACGGTCCTCAGGATGTCGAACGAGACAGCTCTTGATAACCGTAACAAGACAAAGTTACACCTCGCCAACTGGGGAGCCAGGCCGTCAATATGAACCCGCCAGGACAACCGGTTATCCACCTGAATGCCCAGGAAGTTTACCGAACCCATCAAAGGACCACTCAGGTTGAACTGCAGGTTTTGTGTCTTTTCTTTATTTAGGATTAGGGAGTTCGCAGAACACCAATCACTTATCAAGCTGTCAGTGGCAGCCAGGTGACTTGCCAGCGATGGAGCATCAGGACCCGAAGCGCGGGAAGTTATGTCGTCAGCATAAAGGAAGAAGCCGTCGTCGAACTGGTACAAAAGGTCATTGACATACAATAAAAAGAAAGTGGGGCCGAGAACGCTGCCCTGCATAACTCCGCAAGGCACAGGAGCTGCCTCGGATCTCTCCCCGTTGTAGAAAACACATTGGGACCAGCCTCTGAGGAGACTCTCACAGAAAGCCACCGCTATGTCACTGAACCCATAATGACGAAGCTTAGCAACAAGAATATCATGAGATACCAGATTAAACGCCTTGGTCAGATCATACAATCTTATGGCCGTCAGATTGCCCTGCTCAAGGGATTCAAGGACATCCACCACCAGGGAGCATGCTGCAGACGATGTGCTTTTTCCACGCTGAAAGCCAAACTGTCGAGGATGGACAATAGATTGGGTATCAATGTAATTTTTTATCTGCTCTTGGGCAATTAATTCAACAATCTTAACCAGCAGAGGGAGCTTGGATATTGGTCGAAAGTCATCAAAGGTTTGGTATTTACCTTTTTTAGGAATGGGTGTCACTGAAGCTACCCTCAAACAATGAGGAATGCATCCTGTCACAAAATACAAGTTTACCAGAAAAGTTAATGGTTCAACGATGATGTCAACTACCCTAATCATAGGTGTTGTCAGACCAAAAAAATCAGAGGCAGCAGAGTTCTTTAGCCCACAAATTATCGAGTAGACCTTTTCAACCGTCACCTCCTGGAACCAAAATTCACCAGCAACAAATTGGCGAATCGAGCAATTAGTAGTGCCCAATTTGCAGAATGTCTAGATTCTATTACCATCTCCGAGTAATGAGTGATGAGAGAGGAAACAAATGCCTTCGTTAATGAGTTTTTGTAGAGCGTGGCCAAGGTGTTATTTAGATACAGTTAAGTGCTTTGAACAAGGGCTACGGACAGGTAAATGTCTGTATTCAACACGTGTTGATACAGTGGGAATCAGAAACTCAAAACCTGTCCTTTTCGTGGGAAAACACTAATCGTCACTATACTTTTCCCAGCATTCTATTGACGTGAAAATGTAAACAAATATTTCCTACCTACTTATAGCGTCAGCCGAAGTCAACGGTTTAAACATTGAAGAACTCTCGTGAATTTAAAGGCTGGTGATGCCATGTGCGACGTTGGCCTAAAGCTACTACGGAAGAGAGCAGCAAACTTCCTTGTGTGGTCATTAGTGATGGCAAGTGAGTCGGTGAGCGGAAGAGACTCAATTTGGCGAACAACTCACTGACAACGTGAGGTCTCACTGAACAAGTGAGTAGAATTGTGTAAAGGAGTGAGGTATTTGATTGAGGTAGTTGGTGCGCTGATGGAGAAAGGGAGTGTGAGAGTTGTTAGAAAAAGGAAATTATAGAAGTATAGCGAGATGAAGTCTCCGATTTACATGTCTCCCTCCAAAAATAGTTGCTATTCCCATCACTGGTCTTGGATTTGAGAGGAGTGGTCGACAACCTTATGAGTAGCATGAAATTTTCACGCCGATCACAAGTATGAAAACCCTTAGTAAGAATTTATTGGTAAAGTCAAACAATAGCGGAACTCGAGCTTTACTTCGTTGCCACTGGCAATGCCAATCAGTCACAGTTTGGTGGTAGCCCTTCGAGCTCACGCCCGTATCTCAGCGCCGAGACATCCTAGTACAAGATCCTTTCCACTGCGACGATCCCATGATAAAGCTGAGTCCAAGCTTGCTCATAACTTCTCTTTCATCTCGGCTCTTCCCACTTTTCATTATTGAAAAGAATCTTCGTGTGTGCTATTGCATCCAACGGTCCCTTATAGCCACAGAGAGCATGTGGACTAGGATCGTGAGATGTGATCAGGTGTTAAGATAGGTTTGTTTATCTATGTGTGTGCGAGAAGACTTAATTCTTACCAATTTGCTCGATTACCTTTTAATATTAGTTGTGTCACTAACATAATATTATTCAATAATAATTTGGTTGAATATTATTCAATTTTAAATTGGAAAAAACATGAAAAATAATGTTGTTGTAACCTGTCCCTACATATCCTGTTCAATAAGAAAATTAAATAAATTTAAATTTAAATCATACATCGAATAGTTACGCACGACCAACCAAGAGGTTCTGGTTTGGTCACACATAAACGCGGGTTCTTCTGACTACTGATGCTGTTTTTTTTCGATTTCAGCATTGGCTGGACCCAACAAAAGCCGTCAAGAAGCAAGTTAAAAGTGAGTACTTACTTGTCTTGTTTTAGTGCGAAGTTTTACTTTGAAAGTACTAGTTTATTATGGCATAATATCGTAGTGGTCTCTAATTTATTGTACAAAAAGGATTGGAGGTCCTACAAGAAATTGAATTCCGTATCGAAGATCAATTGCAGCCTTTTTAGTGTGTACTTAAGGTTTTGAAATGGGTTCAAAAGTTTTGTCAATTTTATAATCCTTTTATATATTTTTAGAACCAGAAAACCACAAATGAGGAAGCCAACGTGTACCGCAGGAACACGTTGTTTTTACCTTAAAAATGAAGATAATGTAACTAATGAATTTGAAAACTTCGAAGTCCTTTTAAAATCAGAAGTACCTAATCACCAAAATGACGTTGGTCTCATTCAATTCAACACTAATTTCATGGCAATTTTTTTTTTAAATTGAGCTTGGTCTAAGGACTGTTGAGAAATTTTTGCTTGAGGTGTGAATTATCATTTCTACATTTTTTTTTTTCTGTTATATTCGTTATCTTTCGAGGAAACACGAAATTACAAATCGTGCTAATGGGGGGTGCGCCTGATTTTTTTTTAAATTTTTAATCGAAAGTAGACCTCATCCTGAGAATTTTGACACCAGCCGTTCTTTTTTGGATGAGTGAATCTTTTTCTATTATTTTTCCAAGTTTCGAATGTTTATGACGTCACGCGCCCCAGCCCACTGTGACGTCATAAACATTTGAAACTTTGAAAAATCATAGAAAAAGTTGGTGTCAAAATTCTCAGAATGAGGTCTAGTTTAGATTAAAAAAATAACAATGACCAGTTTTTCGGGCTAATGCGCACACCCCATAGTTCACTTAGAAACTCTTATTAGATGATTGAAATTTCTTGTAAGATGTCGAATTCTTTCGGTACAGTTCGAGATCACCCTGAATAATTTCTTTCGAGTTTCTATTCTGCGGGATATCACACCTTTCTCTCAACTCAAATAACCAATATTTTTAGTTGATCAGTGATCGTGTCAATATGAAATTACCAAAACTAGACTTGTAACTTGTTAATCCCGAGTTTTCCACCCAGGGTCGAATTCATGGTTTCATGGTACGGTCTTCAGCTACGTGAAGAAGTATTACATAAAGTTAACGAACTGTGGAAAACGTGATCATAGATTATGAGAGATTAATTCTTGTAATGGAGCAAACCACTTGAATCTACTGGCCTATAAAATTGGGTATACACTTTGCGATTAAACTACTTACACGCGTTTTTTACCATTTCGTCACCCGCTCTATGAAAATAGGTGTACTTCAGATCTGTTACCGTGTACAGGCGATTTTACATAAATGGTTCATTATTTTGTTCATGTCAATTTCTGATTTTTCATACCCACTTCCTTGTCATAATTTACCAATGTCTCATCTTCATCTGCAGTTGGCCCTCCTTACACTCTCCGGTTGAGGGTCAAGTTCTACTCGTCGGAGCCCAACAGTTTGCGGGAGGAGCTGACTCGCTACCAGTTCTTTCTCCAACTCAAGCAGGACCTCCTCGACGGGAAGCTCGAGTGCCCTGACAACTTGGCAATCGAGCTCAGCGCACTCGCCCTTCAGTGTAAGACGGGAATTCACATCAAATCATTATATTTTTCGAACAAACGCACTAACGTCTCACTCTCAATTTCTCAAAGATGGAAAAATGTGTGCGACCCATATCCCGCGCGTAACTCGAATTCAAGACAGAGTCAGACCGTACTGCCAGCTTGGTTCAGATTTTGAATGTTTCGTTCAATCAAGATATAGCAGAGGAGAAAAAAACCCAAAGTTGGATGTCTGTTGAGTGTTGGGGTCCAAAATAAGTGTTCGAATCTCAAATCTCTCTTACTCCCCTTGAAAATCTTAAGCCTTTACTAGGTTTGTTATGTTGGATTTTGTTGGTGGGTACACGCCAGATTCGGGGCCAACACCTCAACTCTACATTTTATTTACCATAGTGTTCAATTTTAGAAACGAACGTAAGCTGTGTAGAACCAAATGTTCGTATTCTAAACGACTTGATTGAGTAATTAATCAGAAACAAGTGACTCACTATGAGTCTAGGATCATTAGAAGGTTCTAATTCACGTTCACTTGGTTGTAGCTGGAGGCTGAGCGTTTTTCTCGTCCCCTTAGCACCCAAGAACAAAATTTCGTTTCACCCACAACTTAATTACACGAATATCGTCAGAAACCTCCCTTGGAACTCGCTGATCACTATCCTCATCAAAACTGGTTCAGCGGTTTAGGAAGGCTTGAGAGACACATGTAAACATTTATTTTCATTGATAAAAAAATATTGTGTATTTCCCGAATGTACATATGTACTAAGTTTGCTAAGTTTCGAGAATATTGGTCAATATTATTTGAACTGTGTGCGGTAGGATGAAGTAGAATACGAGAAAAAGATAGAAGTTAAAGACTGTGTTGCTGTTCTTATCTGTCTAAGCAGGTTTTTTAAAATGAAACATTCTTGTAAATCTCTCATGGGGCCACAATATTAGTTTATAAAACGTTTCTAGAGGGAACCCTATGTGAGTGGTAAGGTTCCGCATCTACTATCATTTTCTGAGCCCCTTTTAATTTTGAATAAGTACCTAAACATTTGATAGGTAAATGGAAAATTCATTGAATCTCGGATTTTCTTTTTAAAAATAAGTATTTGAAAAAGAAAATCCGTATTCAAAATAAGTATTTGAAAAACCTGTATCTAAGAACTTGGAAGTTTCTAAAATAATAATATAAAAAGGTTCATTGAGGTTTCCCAAATTTATATTTCTCTACAGTGCTACTTACTGCCTTGCTCCGCATTACCTAGAGCCTAATTTCTGGAGTAGCTTGCCATTTTTACTCTGAATTCCTACTATTTATTTTTGTGGCTTTTCAGTATATCCAATTAAATGTGTACGTAATATATTTTCTCCATGAAATTTGAAATTTTCGTTTGAATACCCATTGTTTTATTGAATCTAATCGGCGTATGGCTCTTTACAGCGGAGCTTGGAGACTACGATGACACGGTCCACACACCAGCGTTCATCTCTGAATTTCGTTTCGTTCCAAACCAAACAGAAGAGATGGAGCTGCTCATCCTGGAAGAGTTCCAGAAATGCAGGTGAGATACTGCGGAATCTATATCTAAATCTGTATTGAACGGCGAAGGGGGGATTTTTCAAGAAGGGAGATAGCAATGAAGGAAACATTTGAATCCTTTTGGCTTATAGAATTGAAAAGAATTGGTAGGATCTATTAATGCCAATCGAGGTAGACAAAGTAAAAGGGGGCTCACAAACCGGCGAGGGTAACATTTTGATGAAGGGGAAACCGAGCTATAGCGGGAATGAGCCTTTCAACAGTGAAATTCTCACACTCTAACCGGACCTATAATTTGATTAAATCTCGATTTTTGTCAATTATTTGGCTAAGTCCACTACCCTTTATGCCAAATCAGACAAAAGCGGGACGTTCACACCTGTTTCATAGTCAAAAATCCTTAAAATGCCGAGATGCTCAGTTGTGCAAAGGACTTTGATTACTAATGAAAAATGTGGATGATGACGCAGTTTTAGCAGCTGCTAAACTGGCTATTGTCGTAATCGGAGTTGCTGATCATCAGCAAAGCCACAACTCGGAGATTTTGGTTGTGATACCCTATCAAGCTTGGCCGAAAGAAATACGGAACCTACTGCTGAGTGAGGTAGACGAGCTCAGCCTGGAGTTCAGGAACGACGTGGGGTTTACCAACTCCAATGAGGGAAGCGATTTTCAGATGCTGCTGAGACTAAACAAAATACATCCTTCAGGAGAGCCATCCCAGCAGATTGTCTCGCTACAATTTATAGTTTGTTGACAGTCCTGATCAACTCATATGGCTCTCCAGGTGGCTTTTCTGAGGTTTTGGGAACAATTGAAGCCCCATTGCTCAAACGCGAGCTGCTACAACTCAAAAATACCTGATCAACTTTTTCTCTCCTCCCGGGCAGCTTTTTCCCTGGAAAGTTGCTTAGTGTTTGACAATCCTTGAATTGAGCAATATTGTCGCATTGCCGAAAGCAACTGTTTTTGTGACGCCGGTGGGTTTGAATTGCTCGTTTTTCGGCAATTTATTTGGGGTAGGCAGCCTGCAGAGAAGGAAGAAATTAGTTTTTGGTTCTCAAAATAAGGAAGAGAATAAGAAATTTTTATTGTCAAGAATTTCTAAAATTCGACAATTTTATTCGCTTTGAAATGAGGCTTCAGTACTGAGGCATTTCGTATTTCAGAGCAGGTTGTTTTCCTTAAGTTTTCCTTGTAAGCTGAATAACCAAATCAATCGCCGCTTGTACCGTAATCTGCCAACAGTTTAATGCCCCCTCACTTAATCGTGTACAAGTTGTAGCTGTAGCAGGTGCCATTCATTGAATTAGCCCCATCTCGTACGCAACTAGCATAATTGTGGGAGGGCTTTTGTAACCTTGAGTGTGGGACCGCTACGCCGACCAGGCATCTCTCCTTATCTCTGTATATGTGGACCGTGGGAGCCGTGACGTAACTGCCCTGTGAAGTTTTTATCTGTCTCCTATAAAAATGGGTCGGGCTTGTTGTATTAACGTTTCTTTTAAGGTCGTCGAGGTTTTTGTTTTCTTTGCCGAGAATTTTTAATTATTTTAGGAAGCTGTTGTGAGCGTTTAGTCATGCTCCAATTTCCGCGAAATTCTCTAAAAAAAACTTCTCAAATTTCCGTCATTCTTGAGACAATAATTATTGTTCAGCTTGTGAAAGTATATTAACAATAGTTCATAGGTTCTTGAACTGAAGAGTAAATCGAATCAATCTAGAAAAAATTCTTCTTTTTGTGCTCTCATTCGCCTTTAGTATCATTTGAATAATTAATTTCAAATTACTGCGATGAGGTTGAAATAACGTTCATCCAGTCTCTGGATTTCTATGATTAGGCCTCCTGATGAGCCTTCGTAAATTTCAGTATGATTGGATCATCAGTAACTTCTGGTAATGCGCATTCATGAAATCCCTACTAAGCAAAACTTCTGCAGTTTCCATCCGATTTCTTTGGAATTTTCACCGTCTGTGTGGATTAAATGGTCCCTTATAACTTCGTAGGATGAAGTTTTGATTGTCCACTTTACATCTGATCATGTTTGCAATCGTGTTATGGATACGAGGAAACCAGGTGCCACACCCACCTTGTTGAAATTCTTGTGCGATTCGTTTGTCGCGAGCCCAGTTGTCCACTTTGTTATTATTTACTTTTTCTTCAAGGTCTAGTCCGTCCGCCTTCCCCCGCTCGTCATTCAAGATTTGATGTCACTGTTATGTCTATCTTCAACTGGCATTCCTTTTGAACGTAACCACAAACGAAAATTTGCTTCCTTTCATTACGAATCGGGTTTGACCAAATCCCTCGTATCAATTCGAGATTTTCCTCATCTTGTTGCTGATCCCCGATCTAGAAGTTAGGTTTTGTGAATTTTCCAATCATAAATTATATTAACTTATATCTTTGACTGACTTTATGAATAAAAACGTCTACTGGGAAAATTTACGGAATTTAATCTGACTTTGACTTTGAATCATGATCGACTACACCTTTGCCCGTATTTAAAGAGCTCTGAGACTTTTGAAAGTCCCGAAAGTCCGGCATCACTGCAAGAATCAGAGCCCAAGTCCTACCTGCGTGATCCCAACAGTTTACCCCCTTCTGCAAATGCATACTTGATTATTTCTCATATACACGATTCACTAATTGTTTCAATAATCCCATCACCAAAATCGTGATCAGCGAGAAAAATTGAACATATCGATTATAAACTTGAGGCAGGTACGATTAAAAAAGAGTGATGAAGAACATTCAAGTAAATTGTTTTACAGCAGAGATTAGTAATCTACCTATAAAAATATCGGATAACTCAGACTGGCAAGATGAGATAACCTACTGGCTTTGCCTAATTTCCCAAATTCGGTAGATACCAGTAGATTACTATCATCGTATTGTTCGATTGTACATTACAATATTGTTGTATACAATACAACATGTTTCTTTGCCGACTTACAGGAAATTTGGACTCATTTTCATCAGAATAATTAGTACGTGGCGAATTTAAATTACAAAAAAATGTCAACCGAAAGATAAATAATGTATGCTGATAGATGAGGAAGAAGGAAGAGGGATAGTGGGTGTTGACCGCACGTGGTCGAGACCCGAAGGCCCCCCTTGCAATGTTGTCCTCCTCTTGGCAGTGAAGGGGTGAAGGGGGGACCCATGGTCGAGAGCTCTTCAAATAAAGGCATGAGTATAGAGCGTAAGGCCTCGGCTACGATAGAAGCGTCAAGCGTCGAGAGTTGAGCATCAAGCAAAAAGGGGAGGCTACAATAAGAGCGAAAGGTGACTAACTTATGGACTAACTAATATGGTTGGTAGGTAGTGACAATGGCAAAGCCATGTTCTTTGCAGGTGAGTGATCTATATAGAAAAATAATAAACCTTTGTGTAGTAACTTGCACTGTGTGCAAAAGATTCTTCACTATCGGGAATGGGGTATTTTGGTGGGTCGGAAATTCAGGTTTTTGACCTCAAATTTAGATTCAGCACCCTTGAAAACCTATATACAGTAGAACTCCAATTATCCGAACTCCGACTATCCGAATCGCCGATTATCCAAATCACTTTCAGAAAAAAATTTGTCCAAAAAAAGTCTAAGTGCGCTATTATTCTTCCCCCCCCCCCCCCCCCCCCGCGAAGCCAGTGTAAGCACGTTCGCTCACTATTGTCCTTCCCTCCGCAAAGTCAGTGTAGGCACAACACGTGGTATGAGTCCCCACTCCAGTTCCGGCGCATTGCTGTCACGGCGCACCTGTCATTGTTTCGAGACTGCTTTGAAGTGGATGGAGCGTCAGCCTGAGTGTGACCACTTGCAACTGCTCACCATCAAGCGAATGCGTGACCTGGCTGCCCGAAAACGGACGAAGACCGCAAAACAGCTTACATTGACGGAGATGTTTGAAAAACAATGATTTTTATTTCTAAACTTGTACATAAGTACATTTTATTTATATTTAAAACATGTGAAAATATCATGTTTCTTTCATTTATTTCAATAAAAAAATAGTGCAATATCAAAACGTAGCTTTTTTTCTCTCCAATGGCAATTTTTAAAAAAAAACTCCGATTATCTGAATGGGTCCCGGTCCCCATTAATTCGGATACTTGGAGTTCTACTGTACTACAACTTTAAGCCCAATGATACTATAACATGTGGTAGAAAAATTAATTAAAGAGATCACACGTTTGAAAAAGGCGGGCCGCTATAAATGCACACACACTAGGCAAGGACTACGCCGCGCGCGTGTGTGAGTAGTATTTTGTAGTATCCAAGAGGTGCTTCAAGGGTTTCTGTGCATGGATACTTTTTTCAAAGACAGTTGGCTAGCTAGGTCACGATTGGCTAGCTACGTCACACCATTCAAATCTTCAACTTTCCTTAGCTTCTCTGATTTTTTAAAAACATTTTCTCGACAAACAGACCCGATTACCGTTATTCCTGAGCCATCCATACTCTTTTGAAAAATAAAAAATAAAATAAATTGACTGAAGTACCCCATTGGACTAATCTTCGCAAATTTTAGCTGATCATATTCATTGATTACAGCTAGAACCGGTTCGTTTCTTTCAACAGTTTAACGTCACTCAGTCCTTAGCAACCTAGAACTAAAATTTCGTAATGAAGGCACTCACAGCTCTCTGATGTTATTGCAAACCGGTAATCAATGTACAGTAAAATAATAAACCTTCGTGTAATAATTTACAGATTTTTTAGTTGTGTTCTTGAATTCTGCATTCCACAGATATGGATATGCTTGCAACATTAATACCAAATTTCCACTACCTATCCTCATCGGATAACTTTTTAGCCATTTTACAAAATGAAAAGATTAGATAAAGAAGTGGACAGGGAACGTTAGAAGCTGAGCGTCAAGCGAAAATATTACTCTGGGCTGAGCGTCAAGCGAAAATATTACTCTGGGCTGAGCGTCGAGCGTTGGCCGTTATTTCGCCCAAGCGTCAATGGCGCTTACCTCTCCCACCGTAGCCACTCTTACCTGAACAAGGGTAAACTATTTCTAGAGCGTCGATACCTGACCCTTTTCGCTCGCTCGACGCTTCTATCGTAGCCTCGGCCTAAGTCGCCAAAAAATTGGGTAAGGATGATGATGATGGAGGAAAATTGGGCCTCTGTTTTGTGTTTTGTTGGGTATTGGCTTCTGGTCTAAGTACAAACCATGTTGCCATTTGGGAAGTGGCTTCTGGTCTGTACAGGAACCAGTATACCGAAGGTAGGAAGTTTCTCCTATGAATTTTCTAGCAGGCGAGAGAGCTTTGAGTTGGTGAAGGTGAAGTTCTCCCTCGGGTCAGGCTCATACAGCCGGTCATTTGCTTGCCTCTCAACCTGAGTACTTTGATGTGATCCATTACTCGTTTTGGGAGGTTAGTAAACATGTCATCAGAGCCTCTTTGGCCGTTGGAAAGCAGTTAACCGTCGCCGAGGTGAACTGTTTAATCCGTTGAGTCACAACGTTAGGTATATTCATTTATCAGTCTTTTTCCAAGGTTTCGAAGTAGGTCCCCGTTATGTTAGATGGCGCTCATCGGATATCTCTGAACAAAAAATTATCAAGAGCTGATCCAACTCAGAAAGTTTGGTTTCATCATATTGTATCGCTGGTGACTTCATTGAGGTCTTTAGTGTTTTTGGGTTGAACAATAAGAATAGATCAACAAATTAGTTTGATTACAAATTATTAGTTGACAAATATAATTTGATTAGAAATCAACCCAACAAATGTTGGATCTGAGTATTTACCCTTGAAATACCTTCCGTCAATTAAAGATATTAACATACGTCTTTATAATTTTTACATGGTCTGATTGTATTTTTCAGAGGCCTCACCCCCGCTCAAGCCGAAACAAGTTACTTGAACAAAGTAAAATGGCTGGAAATGTATGGAGTGGACAATCACACAGTCCTGGTAAGTGTCGACTTGTTCGCAATTTGCTGTAGGTACACTGGACCTGTATGATTTGATTAGGTAGATAGGTATCTCTAATATTTAAAACGACTTCTGCGGGGTTGCTACTCGCCTGGAGAACCGTGAAAGTCAAGAGAAATGATTTAGATATGGGGGAAAAACCTGGAAAATTCCTGACGAATGAAGAAGCTTCCAAAGCGAACTTATAGGGAATTATCATAAACCCCAGTAACACAAATGTAAATGTGAACTTTTGAAAATATTCGAATTTCGAACTAAATGTAACCGAAACGATTTTGAACGGTGTGCCAAAATTAACATTTATGTGGTTATTTACTACTGTGTCCAATAATTCATACTGTCTTAGTGTATGAAATTGGAAAGACTCTAAGGTGACCAAGACTCTATGCAATCGAGGAAGGATGAAGAAAATTATTTCCTCCAAAAACAAAATTTCAGATTGAATTTTCACATTTGAGCACTGCTTGAGTAACATTTTTGGTTCCTTGTCTGTTTGTTGTCGATTCCTTTGAAAATTGTATGTTATCTTGGTCCGAATTTGATGACATTTTAATGAAGATCGAGTTGATGTATCTATTATCTAAAAGTAACTACTGGAAATGGCTGACAGTTTTTGGTTCTACACAGCTTTTACTACACGTTTTTACCTAACTCTAAATCATACTATGTTAATTTTTGTAGTCAAGATTACTTGAAACTTTGTTAAGAGTTACTTATATGAAACATTCTTGGAATTTTGCCTCCTATAAACTGGAACACTGGGAAAAGTCTGGTAATTGAGAGAGTTTGTTTTTCTAACACAATGTTATCAAGTTATCGTCAAAGGCGTATTCCATGGAACCCAGTCCCCCCCCCCCCTTCCAGGGTTATATTTCTACTACTCTTCAAGTTTCGTGCGAATGATTCTGTGGTGGATGCCTCAGGGCGTCCCCACTACCGCCCACAACTGGCCTGGATTAGGTGTCCCTTCTCCAGCCAGCTAGGGGGTATAAATAGGGCCGGACGGCCCAGAATAGATCAGACTGTGTCTCAAACTAATCGCCTTATTATTTCTAGCTCTTAAGTACCCTTGTCCTATTGACCAACCATATTTCTTGTAAATTGTCTCCATTAACAGTCAGCCATTATAGCAGCCACAACACTGGTGACCCCGACGTGAGGCGAATGGCCTCAGTGGCCGGGAATAAACGACTGGGAGGCTGAATCAATGGCGTGCAAAGATGGCAGCTAACTTTGGCGAAGTATGGTGGCTGCTGCGTTGGGTTCACCAGTGTTGTGGCTGCTATAATGGCCGACTGTTAATGGAGACAATTTACAAGAAATATGGTTGGTCAATAGGACAAGGGTACTTAAGAGCTAGAAATAATAAGGCGATTAGTTTGAGACAGTCTGATTTATTCTGGGCCGTCTGGCCCTATTTATACCCCCTAGCTGGCTGGAGAAGGGGCAACTAATCCAGGCCAGTTGGGGGCGGTAGTGGGGACGCCCTGAGGCGTCCTCCACAGATTCAAAGTAAGATTTCTTCTAAACCTCCTTCAATTATCAATTGCATTGATAACTTTCAGTTTAACTAATTTTGCGTTCTGTCCAGGGTAAAGATGGCTGCGAATATTCTCTGGGGTTGACTCCCACCGGTATTCTGGTGTTCGAAGGCCCTCAGAAAATCGGACTCTTTTTCTGGTGAGTATAAATCTTCCTGTTTTCTTATCTTATTTTTTTGTCTTGGTTACAATGAAAGTTGATCTCAATTATAATTTGTTAATTTCAGGCCGAAAATCGGAAAACTGGATTTCAAGAAGAAGAAGTTAACTTTGGTAGTTGTTGAAGATGATGACATGGGCCGGGAACAAGAGCATACTTTCGTATTTAGGTATGCATTTGTTGTAGTTATAATGTTTTATTCTATTGAAAATTAATTGGTCTGCTTACCTCGTAGTGGGTGTATTGATCACTGAGTTGCTCATACAAGTCGTTGTAATTTGCGGTATTTTGGTCTCGATGGGTTAAGTATAACAGGATTGTAATCTTGCATTGCTGTTGTCTGGCGGGGTTGTGGTATTGAGGTATTGAGATCTTACGTAGGCTGTACTCCTGCCTTCAATATACAGCTCAAAATCACCGAATTTAGTGAATTTCGAAATTAAATGTTTGAAAGTAAATGGTTCATAATTTATCCCCCGGGAAACGCTCGAATTAAATTTTGTATCTGACTATTGGTGATGATTGATTAGTAAAAATGTTGTATTAGAGGCACCAATAGGTGCCCAAAATACAAATATACTTACAATCTCCCGGCCAACGAGGGTAATCGATTCTGACATAGGGATCTTTCGTTCAAGAGAGCAGTAACTCAATGCAAAAATTCCCATCTAATCGATCCAGCTGTTTAAAATTTGCTCACGGTTGCAATTCGGAAGATCAGAATTAGTTCTGATGATTTTGCTCATGGCTACTTATTGCCTCACCCCCTTAAAGTGGGGACCAACGCCTCTACTCAAAAAATTATAAAGACCTGCAATCTCGCTCATGAGCGGTAATCAATTCGGATAATCTTCCGAGCTGGCGGGGCTTAACGTCGGTGATTCATGGGAATCGGTTCGTTAAACCAGCTACAGCCACTGGTAGTATGAATGTACCAAATAGGCTCAAGTCTTTTGGCTGTAATCGATTTTGGACTGACAGACAGGGATGTATACATTATTGTAAGTACCTGATGATGAGGAATCAAACTTATTCCGGTCAGATATCGTACCAGTCAAGTACGTATGTGGTCATTATTCCGTTAGTATTGAAATAATAAACAAATAATTCCTATGGTATTTAATGCCTTTTCTTATCAAACATTATTCCTATATATTTTCTGCATCTTTATAAATTGATGAAATCGTGCATTTTTGGAGATTTCTTTTGGACAAAAAACTTAAAACAAGCTGAGATTGATGAATTCAAGTTTATATCATGACGATTTTGTTCTTGGGAGGTGGCTCTTGCAAGAACGTAATGGAGCTGGCTGACAATGAGTAATATTTTCAATTATGATTGTGAGTTGCATGCTGATGTTCCCTTTTCAATAAAAACCTTAAAATCAATTTGCATTCTCTTAGCTTAATCGTTTAGACGTTGCTCTCCTTAAATTAGTGTAGGTACTAACAAAATGATTGTTACCTTATTATAATTTTTTTAAACTAAATGATGCCCCGTTTTGAGCATGAAGTGCCTTTTATTTATATTTTTTAAATTGAACATTTAATCTTCCGTTTGAAATTAGATTGTAATAGAATACGTATGAATTATCAATAACGTCCTATATAGCATGAAATATGTAGAAATAAACCTCTTTTTTTGATGTACATGGGTCTGAGGAGTGTCACTGTTAGGAGTACTTAATAAGCCATGGCAGTAGGAGCATTGTGATTTCCTGACTTGTACCTGATTGATGGTTCATTCGAGCACATTGATTGACGGTAGAATTTATCTTTTGCTTTCTATGTTTTTTATAACCTCAATTCCAGTCTACCTGTTGTAGCAGAAGCTTCTAGTCTGTTGCGTGAGGTGAATGAGGAATTTCACCGATTTCTGTTTGCATTTTTCCTGAATAGTTCATGGTGTGGGATAGATGAAAATCGGGCTGATTTCGGAAAATAAGTCTCCTGTTATTTTTGGGAGACAATCAAAATTTTTGATTTCAAAACTAACTGGGAAAACGGTGGTGCAGCGGGAACGCTCGCTGATTGGGCTGTTCGGATCGCCGTCTCCTCCCAGTGTTGCCCATTGGGACGACGAAATCGTGTTTTCTAAGAGAAAAGTTATCACACAAAAACAGAGGAAACCTAATTTTCCCCATCTCGCTTTTTCTATTTTTTTCTTCAGTTTTTCGATTTCGAACTTTACTGTTTCATGAAATTTTGCATCTGGGGACTATGGATTTCTCGATCTCAGCGCTTCAAGCGGCCATAAATGAACTATTCCTGCATGACGTCATTTTCCCGGTTTTTTTAAACATTCGTATTTTCTACACTGTTTTGTTTATTCGTAAATTAGGAAGTTCGGGCTGAAAGTTTGCCTTAGGGTTTTTTTTAGAGGTGCTGAATCCGATTTTGGGGTCAAAAATAGGAAATTCCGACATGGTGAAATTCCTCATTTGTAAAAAAATGGATTGTTTTTGAGCTGTGGGCCATCCTAAAATTTAGGACTCCGACTTTCGAATTGAAAGAGTGTTACGCTTTTCCAATATTCAATTCTTAACCAAGCGGAAGACCAGGAGGACCAATGGGGTGTGCGCATGGGTTGGAAAAACTGTTTAACGTTATTTTTAATCTAAACTAGACCTCATTCTGAGAATTTTGACACCAACCGCGACCTTCTAGCGTGAGAAGATATTTTTCTATGATTTTTCAAAGTTTCGAATGTTTATGACGTCACAGTGGGCTGGGGGGTCCCGCCCAGGTGGGAGGGGTGCGTGACGTCGTAAACATTCGAACCTTTGAAAAATCATAAAAAAAGATTCACTCATCCAAAAGAGAACGGCTGGTGTCAAAATTCTCAGGATGAGGTCTACTTTTGATTAATATTTTTAAAAAAATCAGGCACCCCCCCCCCCCATTAGTACCATTTAGCTAACATTCCTCGAGGGAGCCTGAGAAAGACTGATTTGTGCTATAGTCGCTCCTGGTGGCCTCATGATGTCACTCACAGTTCTTTCCTGATCAGCTGGGCGAGATGTATTCGCTCACTAAGCTGAAGTTTTATAGGAGTCTCTTTGGAACTACTGAGCACGAATGACAAACTCAAATCCCTTCTGATCAGCAAGGAGAGTAAGTTCGATTCAGTTGGCCCTTGAAGCCAAAATACCACTGGAAGCCTCTTTGGAACTACTGAATACGAATGACAAACTAAGCTTCTCTCTGATCAGTTGGACGAGCTAACTTTATCGATTAGTCCAAAAACATGTCCATGCCACGCAATTATCCTTCCAGTATCTTTTTGCTCTCAATTTTGGCGCCTGTGTTTAACGTAATTTTAACTGTCTGTTCGGAATAAAATGGTACTTACTTATTATGTTTGTGGGTACCACTAGTGAGTTCCAAGGGGCGTTTGATGGAGAATTAAAGTTCTGATTGTTTCGGAATGTGGGATTCTGAAGGGGGGCTGAACTACTAGGTTGGTCTATGGGTTTGGTAGACTACTGGTGTATCGAAGCTGCTACACAATGGGGTATTTCGGTGGGTCGGAAATTCAGGTTTTTGACCTCAAATTTGGATTCAGCACCCTTGAAAACCTACATACTACAACTTTAAGCCCAATGATACAATAACATGTGGTAGAAAAATTAATTAAAGAGATCACACGTTTGAAAGAGGCGGGCCGCTATAAATGCACACACACTAGGCAAGGACTACGCCGCGGACAACGCCGCGCGCGTGTGTGAGTACTATTTTGTAGTATCCAAGAGGTCTCCCAAGGGTTTCTGTGCATGGATACTTTTTTCAAAGACAGTTGGCTAGCTACGTCACGATTGGCTAGCTACGTCACACCATTCAAATCTTCAACTTTCCTTAGCTTCTCTGATTTTTTAAAAACATTTTCTCGACGAACAGACCCGATTACCGTTATTCCTGAGCCATACGCTTTTCAAATAAAAAATAAAAAAAATTGACCGAAATACCCCATTGATTGCTACCCAGAAACGTCGAAAGTGATGTTGATATTGAAGGTATCCTAGTTCTTGGAATACTGCCGGCCCTTGAGGGAGCAGGGAGAGACAGCTTGGAGGGGATTTGTTCACCTAAAGCCATCGATGGTGAATCGTGTTTGAGCTTGGTGCTGTTTGAGGTAGCCAACGTGGAGGTTCAGAGGAGACTGATAGTATGGCCTGTGCCAGACATTGTCGCGGCTCGTCCTGCCGGCACTGCTGTTATTTTCGACGCGCAGGTGGTCTCGGGCTCTACAGATCTTGAATAGACAGGTGCTGACAAAGTGGCAAAGTACCACCGTAGGGACCTCTTCTAGGCAATCGCCCGTAAGAGAAGGACAGACCCAAGCCAGACGTCAGTCTCATGGAGAGGTGTCTGGTCAGGGCGCAGTGTTGCCGAAATGAGACGGTTAGGCATCTCCACTGGGATCCTCCGTGGGGTCACCACCTGGGTCCTTCTTGGGTCATACCTCAACTTTTTCTCCTTCTGCCGCTCCACCAGCACGTTTAGGTTTGCGAGGACTGGTGTAGGATAGACCCGGCGCTGCTCCCACTTCATTTGCCTTCTCTTTTGTGTGTGTCGCCTTCAGCGCACACGCGGCTCTTACCATAAACGGGGAGTCCGCTGATGGTGCACCCCAACCCAAAAGGACACATCGAGACTATTCACTTCTTTCCTTCATTATCTGAAGAATCTTAAAAATAATAACATAAAATTGTACCTACTTGTTGGGCGTGAACACATTGATTTATATGAATAATGGAGTTCATGACGTTGCAGGTTACATAACGAGAAGGCCTGCAAGCATCTGTGGAAATGTGCGGTCGAACATCACGCTTTCTTCAGACTGAGGGCTCCAGTCAAAGGTCCTTCAGCCCGCCAGAATTTCTTCAGGATGGGCTCGCGATTCAGATACAGGTATTTGTATGATCGTTACTCAGTGTGCTTTTTGCGTCTGTTTTATATGTTTCGTCATAACTTACTAACTTTGTGTTCAGTGGTAAAACGGAGTTCCAAACCACTCAGATGAATCGAGCCAGGCGAAGCGTGCAGTTTGAGAGGAAACCCAGCCAGCGATATGCTCGGAGACAATCCCATCTTCTTAGAGAAAGAAATCGCGATGTGAGGTAATCCAAGTTTTGCTTATTCAACTAGTTTGTCTGGAGAGATGACGAATATGTTTCACGTGTTATGTGTTCTGATCGTTCATTGTATTGTCGAGTAAAGTAGAACTGGAGTTTTCGATCATGTCTTGGATACTCTAACAACATTCTGACTTACTTTGTTCCTGGACTCTTGAGAAGTAGTGTGTTTCGGTTGCTTTTATAGTATTTAAGTAAGATCTTTCTGGATTGTTTTTTGTGTACCTCTACTGTAAATACTGGCTCAAGATCTCAGTTTTCCAACGTTATAACTATTTTAAAAAATTTACAATCAAATCTAGGAAAGAAATTTGTGTTTGAACGAGGATTTTTAAACGATATCGGAGTTTTGGATTGAGACTTTGAGGTAGAACGAGTATAGGAGGGGTGGGGGGGGGGAGGGGTCAGCTCAACCCTGGAGTCACAACCCGGAAAAGGCAGCATGTTGCATGTTTTCATTTTGTTGAAGACTATCATAGTCAGAATAAATTGATGTACTTTTTACGAATACCGTCTCATGATTTTTTAGCATTAAATATCATTACTAAACTAAATAGCAGTAACTAATTTGATGGTTTTCTTTCCTAACCAGGGCTGAACACAGTAGAACAACCACACAAGCTGAGCACCACGAGCCAGCTCCCACACCAAGCCCAGCCAGCAGCGTTGTCTCTGCAGGTTAGTGTTGATTTGACCAACTATAAGAGGGGTACCTATCTTGGAGTACCTTTCTCGAACTTCTCAGTTAAATGGTTATTTGTAATTAGGGAGGTACTATGGATACACTTGTGGTAAGTACACAATTTCATCATTAGGTGGATAGAAACTAGACAACGCTTTTATACTTCAGGCTTCTCTTTAGATCGTTTAAAAAGTTTACTCTCTGGCGCTATAGTTTTTGTAGTTCAACCCTTTGTTCAACTGGGTTTTTCTTTTGATAAATGTCTACGTCCTGTCAAAAATTTGACGGGTATTTCTCCACGAACTATAGACCCCTAATACCTATGTTTTAAGAGATTCATATAACCCACCTCGTACTTACCTTAGTACTACTTGTTACTACCACGGGTTTTACTGATTCCCAATCGACTGCCATATCGTTTTGTATTAAATTGAAATAATTGATGCAGGTCCTGTAGCTGAGGAAAGACTGGACGTCCTTCTCAAGAGTCTAGCGAAGGACAATCCAGGAAACTCGGTGGAAGACAAAAACGACTCAAGTTCCATCATAAGCAGTAAAACTGACACTGGTAAGAACTCTTCCTGGTTGTTGAATGTTTCTGTTTGTGTGTGTAGTGTAACGGTTCTTTCGAAGCTGGGGAAGGTTATAAAGTTTCTTCTGAGTAGGATTATAGTTATAGTGTCTGATTTGCATGGATTCCGGCACGATTGATTTTTTCAGATCCTTGAAAAATGGCTCTTCGCTGAATTGATTGTCACATTTTGAACGCAATATCTATTTAAAAAATCAGACATTTAGTCGTCTCGAAAGATCTAGAGAGAGTGATTTTATTGGTTTCAACTCGTTGTATGATGTGGTTCACCAAAAAAAAAAAAAAAAAAAAAACCGATGATTTTTCGCCTCATCAGATTTTAACGTTGTGTTTCTCTTAATATGGTTGATGATGCTTCTTGAAACCTAAGAAAAGTTGTATCTTCCAATCTACATGAAGTGCCGCCAAGGTAGGGTAGTATCGAAATAAAAGTGCTAAATAGAACTTTCTAGAGAACAGTGGACGTGTCAAGCCTGAGGATGAGAGGAGACCACACTCAACAAGAAATGGAGCTAATTACGGCTTGAATTCACACCACTAACCCTTCCAAATGTTGGTTGGCTCCTGAGATTTCTGCTTGAATTAGGAAGCTATTGTTGTGATCAGCGACCTCTTCGCATTTCCGTCCATTCGCTTCCTTAGCTCATGTGCTAGGAGCTCCGATTCAGAATTGGAATGATAGGAGATTGATCCCCGGTCGAGGGAAGTTTATTTTTGATGATTCAACAATATGGCGCGGTCGTACCGGACCTGAATGGTCTCCTCAGCATTTCTCAGAGAAACAATAATTCATTAAGATTAGGTCATCAAAACAACTCCCTCCCAACACACGAGTCGAGCCACCGCCTATTCGGACAAACGTTGAGGTCAGCAGATCCCCCGCTCCGTCAATAAGGAAAAATAACAAAAACTCTGAAGCAAGTCAAAAATATGCGTTCTCAATGGGTTGTAAAACGCCGGCCAAAGCAGCCTCCCTGACTAGTTAACCGAGTACCTAAGAATTCCTTACGGGGGGGGGGGATGTTTTGATCAGCGACCTCTTCGCATTTCTGTCCATTCTCTTCCTTAGCTCATGTGCTAGGAGCTCCGATTCAGAATTGGAATGATAGGAGATCGATCCCCGGTCGAGGGAAGTTTATTTTTGATGATTCAACAATATGGCGCGGTCGTACCGGACCCGAATGGTCTCCTCAGCATTTCTCAGAGAAACAATAATTCATTAAGTTTAGGTCATCAAAACAACTCCCTCCCAAGACACGAGTCGAGCCACCGCCTATTCGGACAAACGTTGAGGTCAGCAGATCCCCCGCTCTGTCAATAAGAAAAAATAACAAAAACTCTGAAGCAAGTCAAAAATATGCGTTCTCAATGGGTTGTAAAACGCCGGCCAAAGCAGCCTCCCTGACTAGTTAACCGAGTACCTAAGAATTCCTTACGGGGGGGGGGGGGGGGATGTTTTGATCAGCGACCTCTTCGCATTTCTGTCCATTCGCTTCCTTAGCTCATGTGCTAGGAGCTCCGATTCAGAATTGGAATGATAGGAGATCGATCCCCGGTCGAGGGAAGTTCATTTTTGATGATTCAACACTATAGTCTCCCTTCGTTTGCTAGTACGCTATCTACCTTTTTGCACCCATAAGAAATCAAGCTATAGGTCTCCTCCAGGTAGAAATGCAATCGGCCGAATTTAACGTTAGTGGTGGGAAGAGCTATCTGTTCTCTGCCAGAGGCTATCAGCCTCAAGAACCACGCATATTCCCAGGGCTGTCAGTCTCCAGCACCCCACTGGGCTGAAAGCTGAATCTGGGAGTCCTAGAAGCGTTCTGATTGGTGGAGCTCCAGGACGTAGTTCTAGATGAGTGCAACAGATCGTGTTCATGATTGCTGGTTCCCAACCTCATCGCCACGATGGGTTTCAAATGTTTCTATGGGTGGCAGTTGTCGATTGAACATTTGAACTACTGGCAATAGGGACAACAACTAATGTTAGGGCAATTTTTAAAATACCTATCGTCTCGATTGGTTTCTCCAAGTATTTCTTGCAAATCTGAATGGAAAGATATCAATTTCTGGACTTTCGAATGGATTTGAAAAGAAGCGACATGAAGAGAGTGTGGCCTCCTCCCACTACTTCAGTTTCCGTAGTAGTTCTTTAGCTGAAAGTAGATGGCGCAACTGATGCAGCCTCAAAAATGCTTGCACGCTATTTTAACATTACCTTTCTCCTTTATTAACTTGTCTCCAGTACTCTGTGCCAGCACCCCTATGGAACCTAGATTTCAGGGTGAGCTATTGGACAAATGGATTATTCATCTACGTTGGACTGTACCATTCAAATTTGGGAAAGTGATCATGTTTTGGAAAAAATGCATACAAATCCTGCGTATTTGGGCACTTTGGTAGGGAGTACTAACTTAAGATAAGTGCCAGAATTACTATTTGGGTTCCAGTGGTGTGCAATTGTGAATGGGTCACAGTATTACCTAAGGTTCGTGCAAAGAACACGTCCTTGTACTACAACGCTTTTGTAATAATTGCACTGAGGGTTACTTCTTGTGTGTTTGTACTACGGATCTTTTGATATTGTGAACCAAGAGTGATGAATACTGTAATGTTCGTGACAGTTCATACTTCCGCTTTCATTGCTAGGAAGTAATTCACAGTTAAGAAAATAATTTTTCATCAATGCTAAACTCACCCACCTCACTATGCCTTGGACTTCCCTCAATATGCTACTACGAGGCTTGTCCAGAAAGTAAGTGTGCTCGGTTTTCGTAGGCTTCAAAAAATTGTATTACAAAAAAATTACGTGGTGACATTATTATTTATATTTATGTATGTTATTTTTTGACCTAGTTGCATTTCTCTTGATGCAGATGGTTAGGCGTGGTATTGTTTTTGCTATGCCTGGCTGGTTTGTAGAACTCAGCGGTCCCCTCCTTCGTCCACTTGACCTCCACCTCCACCTTCACCTTCTCGTCTACAGAAAATTGTTTCCTATGTGTTTCTTCAGAGCAATAAATAGGTGGTAATCTAAGGGTCGGGAGAATACGAGAGGTGATTTAAAACATCCCAACTATCGGGGATTCCTACGTAAGTGACTTTGGTTGGTGAAAGCTACCTGTTTCTCGTACTTATTGACGTGATTTTCCAAATTATTTTCAAGAAAGAAAATTCTGTAGTAGTTCTGGTGTACGAATGATAAGTTATCAACTTCAAATGATTTTTAAAAACACCATACGGAGAGTAGAATTTTTAATGTGGTTTTCCACATCACGCAAATTTTCCCAAAAGTTGCTTCGTCTGGTTAGCCATGTGGGGTCAGGCATTTTCTTGCAGAAGGCACACTCCCTATTTCAGCAGACCCCTCCTATGTTGAATAGCTCATGTCAATGTTTTTAGGGCCTCACAATACCTTGCTGAATTGAAGCTCTCCCCCTGAAGCATAATTCTACCAATATGATGCCTTTGTGGCCCCAAAATACTGATGCCATGATTTGTTTGGCTGAAATGGTGGTTTTGCGCTTGCTGAGAGTGAATTGGTGTGACGCCAATGTTCGACTGTCTTTTGGTTTCAGGCGTATATTGTGCAACCCAAGTCTCATCTCCAGTTCATAGTGTTCCAAAAGCTCTTTAGAGGCTTGCACTCAATTATTCTTGTGTTGTTCGGTCAGTCACGGGACCCATGTATTACAGTTTATGAAACCCAAGGGTTTCAGTGATTTTAGTGCAGCAGAGACTTGGAAAGTTGCGGAAACATCATGGAAATTTTGTCCAGAGTCAATCTGCGATCGTCATGGACCGCATACTCGATTTTTTGCACTATTTGTCAGTCAACATCGATGGTCTCTCACTCCTGAAATTGTCATGCACATTCGTTTGGCCATTTTTGAACTCTCCTTTGCTACGACGTGACTCTATCATGGCAAGGATTTCACACTAGATCGACATTTTTCACTAAACAAATTGCTAAGACCACAGTTCTTAACGTACTGAGCTTGTTCTGGATCCGTTTCGTAGGGGAGGAGGCTACTTTTCACGACAGTGTGGCCAACATAGGCAAAAAACAATTCTCTATGACAATGGGATCCCCAGTAAACTTACTTTCTGGACATACCTCGTATCTAATTGACCTCAAAATACCATTTGGAAAGTCACCGAGTTCAACAATTTTGCCTTGGATAGCTTACTACTACAACAACAACTTTCATCTTTGTTGTGACGATTTTTATACCTACGTGTGAGTAAATCTTTTGTTTCTTTGCCTTGTTAGATGCTTTATCAAAGATCCTTTTAAAATTTGTTGGAATTCCACCTAACACATCCAAATAGTCCCTTACTGGCGCATCTCTTTTCTTGAACAAATAGGTACTTGAACAACAATACTCCCTTAACAAATTTCTTCCCTCCTACATTTTGATTGTTGATTCTTGTATTGTTAAGATGTACTTTCGTTGAATGATGGATCCCTTATAAGGTTTGAATGACGCTTTATCTCTTTACTAATTACAGACACTGTAGTTTCTGTAGAAAGTACAGGTGTTCCCAATAACAAGACTGTCGTTCCGTGCGCTGTACCCCGGCCTATACCTCCTCACCAGCTCAAGTGCAATATCCTTAAAGGTAATTAGATCCCTTAATTTGTGACTCTCCTTTTCATGTTTCGCTTGTCCGCTTCCATCATAGCATTTGTTCCAGTTTTTCGAATAAATGCCTTGTATGCATGCCTTGTGTTAACCTATGTAGAGTATGCTTCATGCTCTCACCTGTACTTGGGTAGGTACAGCTTTCTTTTGTCTCAATCTTTGTAACTTTGAAAGACCCTTGTTTGCAGTGCTGTAACAAGTAAAACAGAACTCTGAGTGTACCACTCTTTCTTTTCAATCCATCAAATTAATTTTCATTGTGTTCTGGTTATACCATTCATTCTGCCAATACAGTAAGCAGGTACTGTCTTACCTAACTATTGATGATGTGAATTTGACTAAAAACTAGTATCAAAACAAGTAGACAGAAGATACATAATAAGATAAGACAGAAGATAAGACATAATAAGATACATAATCATCAATTGAAGTCAAATTGAATTTGCTGTCGAAAGCCGGAATTTCACGCCGTCTTTGGCGACCCACTACGCCTTACGAGTTGACATGCATGCGCACTCACCATTCGGAAGCTAAATGAACATTAAATACCTATGGTGTCCCTCACATCCAGGCGAAATCGCCCTAATGTGCCATTGAACGTGTTAATTGAGTTGGACGCGTTGAAGTTATCCCATTATCGGCCACTGATTGCATCAGAACTGGATTCAGTCATTTCTGATCACTTTATCTGATGCTGGGATGGAACCAACAGCTACACAACAGGGATTAGGGCTGTGTCTGTACAGCTGTCCAGGAACGTGGAACGTAGTCACATGTAGAAACAGTTACAAGCAGTGTCAACATAACCTTACCTTACCAGTACAGTTCCACAGACCGGGAAGGGATAACAACAATCCTTCCTCATGTTACTCGGAGACTTTCTCTATGGACTGGAAGAAAGATAACCCCATTCATCATCGAATGAATGAAGTTTTTTTATTGAACAAAACCAATAATGGTGTATCAATCGTCAGATTTCGGTAGGAACAATAGGTAAATTTAAGTATTTATTTTATTCTGGGAAGGGATGGAAAGGAAACCCATCCCAGTATGTGGAACTTGATCAGGAAGCATGGACCTATGAACTAGTTGCTGGCTGTGTTGTGGCCACATCAGTAGTATCCTGTGATGAGTACAGATGTCAGTCTCATGTCGCATGTCCTTAAGATTTTCCTCCGTATCATTCATACCAGAATATATAGGAAGTGCGAATCTTTGCTTGACGATTCGCAGTTTGGATTTCAGAATGGTGTGGGCACCCGTGAGGCTCTCTTCTCTTTGAATGTGTTAACCCAAAGATGCAGGGATATGAATGTCAACGTGTACGCTTGCTTCATAGACTATCGCAAAGCTTTTGATAGTGTGAAGCATGGCAAGTTTATTGAAATTTTGAGAGCTACTCGGATTGACCGAGGAGAGATGAAGCTGATATCATTATTGTACTGGAATCAGGTGGCTGAGATCAGAGTGGAGCAGGTTACTTCGGAGGTCTTGGAAATTAAGAAGGGTGTACGGCAGGGGTGTATACTACCGCCCTTGCTTTTCAACCTCTATTCTGAAGTTGTATTTGGAGAGGCCCTTGAACAGCATCCGGATAAGGGAATATCCGTCAATGGTGTGTTCATAAGCAATGTTCGGTATGCTGATGACACCGTTGTCCTGGCTGACAGCCTTGCTGATCTCCAGTGTTTGATGGATTCAATTGTTCAGCATAGTGAAGCATATGGCCTGGCGTTGAACGTTTCCAAAACCAAGGTACTCGTGTTTTCAAAGCGCAGAATAGACGTCAACCTTACGGTAAGCAGTGAGCGAGTGGAGCAGGTAGCATCCTACAAATACTTGGGAGCTTTCGTGAACGAGCACAATGACCCGAAAAAAGAAGTAAGAGCTAGAATCGAGATGGCAAGAGGAACTTTCTTTCAAATGAAGAAATTCTTTATGCGTTCTACGTTTAGTCTGGCTCTAAGAATGCGGATGGTCAGGTGCTAAGTTTTCTCGGTGCTTTTGTATGGGTGTGAAAGCTGGACCCTTGACCCAGCACTGAAAAGAACATAGAAGCTTTTGAGTTGTATTTATACCGACGTATGTTACGCATTCCATGGGTCCAGAAAGTCACCAACGTCGGGGTCCTTGAGAGGATGGGAAAATCTAAGGAGCTCCTCCTCACTGTTAAAGAGCGAAAACGCCGATTCATTGGGCATGTAATGAGAGGTCACCGGTATGAGTTGCTGCGCCTTATCATAGAAGGGAAAATTTTGGGGAAACGTTCAGTTGGGAGAAGGAAAAACTCTTGGCTTAAGGATTTGAGGTGGTGGTTCTCCTGTTCATCGGAGGATGTTTTTCGGGTTGCCACCAACAAGAAAGAACTGGCTGTTTGGATCGCCAACATCCGCGAGGAGTCGGCGAATTAAGAAGACCAGTACAGTTTCACAGACCGGGAAGGGATCAACAACAATCCTTCCTCATGTTACTCGGAGACTTTCTCTATGGACTGGGAAGGGATGGAAAGGAAACCCACCCCAGTATGTGGAACATTATCAGGAAGCATGGACCTATGAACTAGTTGCTGGCTGTGTGGTGGCCACATCAGTAGTATCCTGCGAGAAATTTTTTTCTAAATCAGGGTACGAACTCCCTTACAACAAAAAACACGTTTTTTTAATTACAACCAGAAGTTATTTTCTCAGGAAAATTTACTGTAAGTACCCACCTACCACCATAAATATAATTTTTGTGCTTAAAATTTAATTTTGAAAAAAAACTCACGAAACCATTTGTTTTTTAACATTTTTCCAAATGTTATATTGCATAGCTTACCTAATTCCCTGATATTATCCTTGTAGTCAGAGATTAGTAAGAGGACTGGGAGCATGTTACAAAGTATACTATTAATGTAACCATACCGGTAAATTGGAATGGTTACGTGCTTGTCACTGTAACTGTTGAAACCGTTCCTGAGAATGACCTAGACCGAAAAACCCCTAACAGGGATGACTGACTTGTTTTCGGAGGTCCTGTATTGTTGTTTTTTTTTCTCTCTCATAATTTCGATACCTCGATTTCGATATAACTATACGTCAGTCAGTTTCTACACAACTTGGGATCAGAACCAAACCAACTTGATACTTGTGTGCCCCTTGCTTTACTTTCAGAATTTCCATCTCATTTTGATGACATTTTTCTGTAGAGTCCCCTGAGAGGATAATTACGTTTCGTAAGATCGGGAATTGGTAACTTACTTTGCAGCCAGTGTAACACACTTCCCAAAATCTGTACTGAATTCGAGCATGTTTTATACCTCTTTTATTTCTTCCCTAGCATGATCCCTTCAATTAATGCCTACCACACCTGATGTAGCTTGTAGGTACTAGAAATAAGTATAAATTTATCAGAACACTGCTTTGTCAAATAATCGATGGTTTTTCATCGATGTTATTAGGGTTAAATTAATCAGATAATCGATATTTTGTAACGATTAGTTAACTTTTTTCTTCTGTGAGATTTCAGATTTCGAAATCGATGTATTTTCTTTCATTGAGTCAAATTAATTAAGATGTTGGATGATTCAATAGAATTATGACATACATTTATAACAATGCACCACCTGCTAAACGCTACTGATGTCTATCAGGAGCATCTAGAACACGGCCCGCAGGGGTTGCGCGCGCTTCCTAGCGACACTGCGGCAAACTGCTTTTTTCGTGTTATTGACTTAGACCTAAAATGACCGTAAATCAATCCTTAAATCACACGCCAATTCAAATCTTATTGCACCGTTAAAAAAAACGTTAAATTTCCATTTTTAATTATTTTCATTTTCATTATTTGTTTTTCATTATTTCATTTCATTTCATTATTAGTTTGTCTTTGTTTTTCATTATATTTGCTCCAATTATCGGTAACATCAGTCATCCCAATTATCCTGCGCTCCTCGTGGGGCCAGGGAGAACTAGCTCCGGTATAACACCTACATCTAGTCATCAGAGAGCATTAATTAAATAATTGAGAGATTCGCCGTAGTGTCGCTAGGAAGCGCGAGCAGCACCTGCGTTCTAGATACTCCTATGTCTATCAGTCAAATTCTGACGGAATGGAGAAGCCAGCTGACCACTGACGTTGCCAATAAACTCATAATTTCCCCTTGGACATTGATGACTCGTAAAGGAATTAATTGTTGCTTGAAGTTCTTTCTGCTTCCGGGTCTACCAAGGTAGCGGGAGCATTGTTTTCACTTTTCAAGGTTGAAAAATAAAAATGTTCTCCAAAATCTTAATTTCCACACGTGTTTATCGTTTCTGGTCTTCATGAACAATTTTGGTTCCGCGTCTGTCATGAAATCCTTGTAACGGCCAATACGAAGTTATTTTCCGATTTCGATGAAATTTTCAGGAATTGTGTGGATTGGAGTGTAGATGTTCGCCTATAAAAATCATCATCCCCAGATCAATAGTAGCCTCTGGGCATGCGCAAACGTAAATCCTTATAACAGCCTTCATTTTCCACCCAAACTATGTGCCACACCCACTTGGCAGACTTTTTCGATTGTTCCCAATTGTCCGCCAACCTTCAATAAATAATCGATTTTCTAGGTCCCGATTAATAGGCGAATCGATTAATCAGAATTAATAATCTTCGATTCCATTTAACGAACATTTTTGTTGGTCGATACCCATCCCTTGTAGTTACCCTCATGAAAACTCACGTAATAATCAATAAACAGCTTAGATGAAATAGCTGTCGATCACAATAATGAATTGCACTAGGAAGCCAAATCTCTTACTTACAATTTTTTTTACATTAACACGAAAAATCCTAGATTAGAAGCTATTTTCGAAGTATTATTCACTGTACAATAAATTACCACACATACATTAATGATATTTGAACTGACGCACTGCAATATTTTCTTTGTTGTTACCATCACTTTAATTATATTTGCCTGCATACTCCGTAGAGCTCTCGCTTATTTCCTCACCTCATTCATTCCAGCTAAAGTGGAAGAAGAGCTACGCAAGTCCCCATTGCCGACCGTCGTTGAGAACCCTTCACCTCAAGAACCTCCAACTTCTTTACTTGACATCAGCATTGAGTGAGTGATTTTTCTGTAATCTTTGTACCTACGTTGGATTGTTATCATGTGCTTAATTGGCTCGCTTGATGTGTGTTGTTTGGGGTCATCGAGGAAAATCCTCAATGTACATTAAGTATTATGAAGATGGACATCAAATTATTGTTGCATGTTATTGTTATTAAGAGGTCCTTGATAGGAGAACTGCCTTTTGCTACCTGTGACACGAAGTGCCTTAGAGCTTGAGTACGTAAAGGCCCATTTACACCAAACGAGCACTGTTTGCGAACGTTCGCAAACACGCAAACGAGCTCCCGTTCACACTGCCTGAGCACGCCCACACGAGCAGTTGTTCTCGAGCATTCGAGAAAGTTCCCGATAATATCTTTTGAATATGGCACCCGCGTTGTATAAGATTTCAATCTGTGCTGCGTCGATAGTTGTGCTAATGTCGTCGGAAATCGAGAAACGCCGCCAAAAAAAGGAAGAAAAAAAGAAGAATGTGGGAGTCTTAATTTCTGAAGGGAAGGGATTATTCGCAGCTGCTAGCTGACTTGAGGGCGGATGAAACGGGACTTTTCCAAAATTTCAGCCGCATGTCACCATCAGACTTTGATTTTTGGTTTATTATTTTCAATAATAAGCCTTTGGAATCGAGCAAGAAAAAAAAAAATTTAACCCCCCCTCAAAATTTGATGTTTTACGTTTCAAGGTACGTAGAATCCGAAAAACGAATAAAAAAATTTCCGTCCGTACGCCGTACGCCGTACGCGGCACTTTTCTTAGTTACCATGGACCGATTTCGATGAAATTTGGTATATGGGCTCCATTTGGGGTCTAGTTGTGCCGCGAAGCTTTTGGTTGATGTAGGTCACTTCTAAGGGGTGAAAATTAAGGGTTGAAATTTTCAAGAGTGCCCTAGCTCGAAAACTCTCGAAATAAAGGTATCGTTTTTTCACTAATTTTAAATAGTACTGAATTTTAAAAAATTTTTGAGACCACCCGGAGTTCTGTAGGGCAAACCGTTCAGTCCCTACGAGTACTTGAAGGTTTTCCTTCGATAAAACAGAATCATGAGTGTGAATCGCAAAAGAGGTCTAATCTCCGTTGAAATTTTTTCTGACTAAAATGCGATCGCTGTTCATTTCTTCGATTTGTATACAGTTTTGCCTTCTGCGTAACCAGTAATCAAATTTCCATAATCAAAAGTCAATGGAGAATACTGAAGGCGCCTGAGTGGTCACTGATCAGCTGAGTGAGCTCCAAGGCCATTTCCTCTCCTGTTGAACGCAGGAACCTGACATTTGAGAGGGCGGGTCAATTGAGAATGCTGAAGGCGCGTGAGTGGTCACTGATCAGCTGAGTGAGCACCAAGGCCATTTCCTCTCCTGTTGAACGCAGGAAGCTGAAATTTTAGAGGGCGGGTCAATGGAGATTGCTGAAGGTGCCTGAGTGGTCACTGATCAGCTGAGTGAGCTCCAAGGCCATTTTCTCTCCTGTTGAACGCAGGAACCTGAAATTTGAGAGGCAGGGTCAATGGAGATTGCTGAAGGCGCCTGAGTGGTAACTGATCAGCTGAGTGAGCTCCAAGGCCATTTCGTCTCCTGTTGGACGCAGGAACCTGAAATTTGAGAGGGCGGGTCAATGGAGAATGCTGAAGGCGCCTGAGTGGTCACTGATCAGTTGAGTGAGCTCCAAGGCCATTTCCTCTCCTGTTGAACGCAGGAAGCTGAAATTTTAGAGGCAGGGTCAAAGGAGAATGCTGAAGGCGCCTGAGCGGTAACTGATCAGCTGAGTGAGCTCCAAGGCCATTTCCTCTCCTGTTGAACGCAGGAACCTGAAATTTGAGAGGGCGGGTCAATGGAGAATGCTGAAGGCGCATGAGTGGTCACTGATCAGCTGAGTGAGCTCCAAGGCCATTTCCTTCCCTGTTGAACGCAGGAAGCTGAAATTTGAGAGGGCGGGTCAATGGAGAATACAGATGGTGGTAGGTGCTATTGATGGAGAACCAGTGATCTATACAGAAGGGTGATCTATACAGAAAATAATAAACCTTTGAGCAATGATTTGCAGCGTTTTTACTTGGAAAAATTGAGGAAAAAGTGTCAAGGGATGATACCAATTACCGCGAGAGTATTCCCGCGGCAGTTCGATTGGCATTAACCCTTCGATTTTTGGCTTCAGGGGACTCATATGCCAGTCTCAGGTACCTGCTTCGAATTTCAAAGCCAGCAATCTCGAAAATATTAATATTATCGCAATAAAAACGCATAGGTAAACACAAATAATCATAAATACGCAATAACACCAACACGTACCTCGAAAAGTTTTGAAAAAATGCAGTCCTACCACCGGCCGCTCGTTCTCTCGCCGATATGCCGTTTACACCGGACGCGCAACGAACACGAATCCCTTTGATGATTCGTCGGTTTACCGACAAGAGGCGGAACGCGCTCGAACGTTCGCGAACAGGGTTTGCGAACTCTGTTCGGCGAGGGTGAGTGTTCACACCGCCCTTGCATCTTGCTCGCGATTGTTTGCGAACAGTGTTCGCCAATAATGCTCGTTTGGTGTAAACGGGCCTTAAGAAGTTAGTATGATTGGCTACTGTTACGGCTGTCTCCGATTTAAATACGATATTTCGTTGGTTGGCAGCATTTTCGAGGGAAAAGTTAAATTATTCCTCATTTGGCTACAAAACGGAATATTTGGAAAATATTGGTTATTAATATACTGAATAATTAATTGTTACATAATTTTGGGAAACAATAATTTAAATAAATCGGGGTTTAGGCAAAATTGAGGAAAGATCGGCAAATAGAAAATGGAGGGAGAGTAGGATAATCGTCCTTCTGGATCGAAAGTTTAATTACAGTCTCATTCAGTGTCAGTTGACAGCACTTGCTTTCACGTCAAGCCAAATGAAACGTGACGAATGAAAATGTCACCGAGAAATTTCTTATAAGATCAAGGAACAACTTACTTTTGAGAGCGCTAAACATATTTTGGAACCACTGCGCTCCTCTAGGGTTCCTTTCATATCCTTAGGAACATTTGTGATTAGGGACAGTAACTGTGCTCCATCCCCGAATCAAAAACGCTGCAAATTATTCCCAAAGGTTCATTATTTTTCTCTACAGGGTGTAACACTATAAGAACGTAAACACTATAAGAATTTCAGTTCTACAAATATTTTCCGATCGAAAATGCATCTTAGCAATTTTCGTTTAACCCCTTTTTTCCAAGTTTTTTCAATTATAAGATTTTTCCGTTTCTTTGACCTTATGTCACTAAAAAAAATCCGTTTTTCCTTTTAGATACAGTTAAAAACAACGGCAAAGCGGGTGAAAAATGAACTTGAGGAAAAATTGTCAAATCTTGAAAATCGCAACTTTTTTCAACAGCTCATGAGTCACTGCTTTTCGGCGAGTAAATGCTTGCCTGTAAGCCTAAAAGTTGCACCAAAATCTGACCTTTCCAATGGTTTAGTCGTTTTTATTTTTAAAGTAGGATTTAATAGAGAAATTTGTATTTGAACGCGGAAAAACGTGAATTTTTTCAACGGAATCGACGCTCCGGCTAGGGCGGTTTGAGGCGGCGCAGGAGCCAGCGAGGCCTCCCGAAATCCTCAGATCGTCTTAGCCGGAGCGCCGATTCCGTTGAAAAAATTCACCTTTTTTCCGCGTTCAAACACAAATTTCTGTAATAAATCCTACTTTAAAAATTAAAATGGCTAAACCGTTGGAAAGGTGAGCTTTTGGTGCAATTTTTAGGCTTACAGGCAAGCATTTACACGCTGGAAAGCAGGGACTTATGAGCGGTCGAAAAAAGTTAAGATTTTCAAGATTTGACAATTTTTCCTCTTCAAGTTCATTTTTCACCCGTTTCGCCTATTTAAAAAAACGTTGGTTCTCCATCAGGGAGATAGGAAATGTAACGCTCTTTCTAACGGTATAATTAGTTTTAATTTTTTACTGTATCCAAAGGGAGTTACCGACGTCTTAGTGACATAAGGTCAAAAAAACGGGGAAAATCTTTAAATTGAAAAAAACTTGGAAAAGCAAGGGGTTAAACGAAAATTGCTAGGAGGCATTTTCGATCGGAAATTAGTTGTAGAATCGAAATTCTTCGGGTTGACGTTCTTATAGCGTTACACAATGTATACATACGAGGTGTGTAAATAAAGTAATGAGACTGATCTTTTTTCAATTTTTTATTCAAAGAATATTATAATGCAATACTGTCTCCTTCAAAATAGTTCCCTTGGGAAGCCACACAGCGCTGGAGACGGTTCTTCCAATCATCATAGCATTGCTGGAACTCCGATACTGGAATAGCCTTCAGCTGGTCGGTTACAGCTTCGCAACGTCGCAAGTGTCCCAATATGAGTTCCCTTGAGGTGATTTTTCAATCTCGGGAAGAGAAAGAAGTCACAGGGACTCAAATCTGTCGAATAAGGAGGCTGAGGAGCTACAGGAATGTTTTTACTGGCTAAAAACTGCATTGTCCTTGAAAGACTTCGAAAAAGAGTGTTTCGAGTGCGACCAAACATCAAAATGAACTGGGTGTTGCATCATGACAATGCACCATGTCACACTGCAATCTCAATATTGCAGTTTTTAGCCAGTAAAAACATTCCTGTAGCTCCTCAGCCTCCTTATTCGACAGATTTGAGTCCCTGTGACTTCTTTCTCTTCCCGAGATTGAAAAGTCACCTCAAGGGAACTCATTTTGGGACACTTGCGAACATTCAAAAAGCTGTTACCGACCAGCTGAAGGCTATTCCAGTATCGGAGTTCCAGCAATACTATGATGATTGGAAGAACCGTCTCCAGCGCTGTGTGGCTTCCCAAGGGAACTATTTTGAAGGAGACAGTATTGCATTATAATATTCTTTGAATAAAGAATTGAAAAAAGATCAGTCTCATTACTTTATTTACACACCTCGTAGATCACTCATCTCACAGAACACGGCTTTGCATTGTCACTACCTACCTACTTCACAATCAAGTTTATTTGGAAGAAAGAAACGCTTCACACTCAATTCGAAGAAATAGGATATAGATAGATTAGTGTTTGCTAAGGACTCAAAATTGTGTACAACCTCTTTTGCGATTCACACTCGTGTTTTTCCAACCATTATGTTCTCGTAGGGTCCGAACGGGTTGTCCTACAGAGTTCTGAGCGGTCTCATTCGATTCTAAAAATTCAATACTATTTTAAATTGATGAAAAAACATTCCTTTACATCAAAATCGTTTGAGCTAGGGCGTTTTCATACTTTCAACCCTTCGTGAAGTGAATGAAATCAACCAAAAGCTTCTGGGCATAACTAGACCCCAAACGGAGCCTACATAATTCGGTCCATAAGAACTAAGGATTTTTCGGATTCTACATAGGTACCTTGAAATGTAAACCAACAAATTTTGAGGGGGGGGGGTTACAATTTTTTTCTTGGTAGATTCCAAAAGTTTATTAATGAAAACAATAAACCAAAAGCATTTACATTTGAGATTCTCTTCTTCAATTTGGAATGAACCTTTCCAGGGACTTGCCAGGAGAAACCAAAACCCATCATACCCTCACTCAAAACAACCTGGACCAAGCCACTTTCGTTTCTGTGGTAAGTCCGCTTCTATTTCCGTCATCTTGTTGTTCTTTTCATTCTTTGATGTCTATTCAGTATTATTTCGTACGGTATACTTATTCTATACCTACTAAGCTTTGCAGCTTTTGTTTTTGTGTACAATATTTTTCTTTAATATAATTTTGAACGCCTTTTCAAAACTTGCCTATTACTGGAGTAAACTTTGTAATGTTCCTCCGTACAATTTTGATGAGGCGTTTCAATGCACTGCTTTATTGGTTTATTGGATTTGCACAGCTCTGGTGTATTCAATAACTCTGTTCTTGCTTCGCTGTTCCAGAATTCAAATTTCATTTCATTTCTTTACCACAAGGGTAGATTCGCATTTGTTAACATGGTAACTTCAACTTTACCTTCACCGATTTCTGTTATTGCAATTTACAGCGAATCGTGAAGTGAGATACATTCACACTTTTCTTCATAATGAAATTCTCACTTAAATTAGCATCACACCCATCCATCATGTTTCTTATCTACTCTGACCATTTTGTACAAACATTCTCTCTTGCAATCAAAAGCACGTACTTTGATCTTTTTTTCACATAACATCAAATTTGTAATCTTCACTGCATCAAACCGTTCATTTGACCGTATCTTCTAGCTCGTGATTATGTATTTGTGTAACGTTTACGAGATTTCCTTGCTTTGAGGGTGTTAGATGATGGTACGAGTAGGTAGCGTGTTATAAATACCCAGGGACTGCTTCAATGTCACTCATTGTTGATGGATTTCGATAGATTTCTTGCTTGGGATTTGTTCGTTTGGCGACTTCTTGCTTGTGTTTTGTGTTTGATGTTGCAACCTCGTGTACTGGCAGTGCTATTAGCCTTCCTGTCAACTTCGTTTCTTGATGATGAAGTCGTTTGATTGAGGGAGGTGAAAGAGAGAGGAACAATAACAGGGGTGGAGTGATGGATAAGTAAGTTAGTTTATTATGGGAGATTTAATTAATAGAAATAAAATTATATGGGAGAAACATTGCGTTATAATTATTTGGCAATTTACGATTTTTTCCTATCAGTTATTTCCTTCCTAGTCGTCTTCAAATTTCCCTTTCCCTTTAGTCTAAAAATGTCTTGAAAGTCTCCTGCTTTCAAGGATACCAAATCCTTTTTATCACTCCTATTTCACTCGTTTGGGTATTTTTTTCTTTCTTTTTTATTGGGACGGGGCAAGCCCTTAGTCACTTAGACCATAAGTTTGATCTATTGTGACAGGATTCCCTTTTCACTTAAGTCCGTTTGAAAACCCCTTCTTTCACAAAGTGAAGAAGTTATTCGGGCGTTTCCCGAGCAATTTCGGCCGGGACAAGAGTACCCTTACCGAAATGCCGGAATCTGGTAGATGCTACAGCAAGACACTCACAGAGGATGTGTTCTACTGTTTCGACTCCTTCACAGCAGAGCCGACATTCAGCTGTCCTGGCCTTGCCCATCTTGTTGAGATGGTATCTCAGGGGGCAATGGCCAGTCAGGAGACCCACAATGGTGCGAAGGTCCTTCCTCCTTAGCGACAGCAGAGCTTTTGCTCTTTTTTTTTAGAGATGGTGATTAGCTGCTTGGCTTGCCTCTGCTTTGGAGTGTTGCGCCAGTACGCAGCTCTCTTGCTGTCCTCCCACTTTTGGACCTGTTGAGTAATGAAGCTCTTAGTAACCCCGAGTAGGGGTTCAGGACCAAAACATTGGGATTCCAATCCCTGCTTAGCGAGTCGATCGGCTTCTTCATTGCCATCTACTCCTACATGGCCAGGGACCCAGAGCGTTTGGATATAAAGCCCAAGGAAACAAGTTCGAGGACTCGGACTGGAGGATGGAGCAGCTATTTGGCTCCCTGAAGATTAACGCCTTACACAAGCACGCTCGCAAAAAAAAAAAAAAAAAACCTTTGGCATAAATAAATTGGAATTTTCGGCAAACTTTTGGCATACCAATTTGAACTTTTGGCAAATTAATTACGTTTCAACAACTACTTGTCCTTGTTCACCTTTTTTGCTTCTACAATGTTCAATAAAGTGTTTTTTCTCTCTTTAAAATTACCATTGATTCCGTGTTGATGCTAAGTTTATTTCCCTCCATTGAGTCATGGAAGTAATATACCTCCATGCTCGAGGTTCTTTACCGCCTTTCTCTGAACACCTCCTTCTTCATCGGATCATCATTAGTGTATTAGAGAGTTCCTAGTGGTTTCGGTTCGATTCAGATATGGCGGGACTTATCCAATACAGTGCGTAGTATCCTCAATACGTATCGAGGATACGGGGCTGGATCGAGGATACCGTTTATCCTACCATATCTTAACCATACCTAACCAACTCAGAACTCTCTAATCTTCAGTCTGCCCTTTTCAAAATGTAGTACTGACTTTCCAAAAAACAGTCAAGAGTAACACATTTTTAAATGATTGATAATTACCCATTATACTTATACGTAGAGAAAATCACTCTTCTTGGTCAACCTGCATCCTCGTGTTTATGGCTCTTGAACCAATGACTAGAAATGCCTGGTGATTTTGTTTTTTGAAATTGGTCGAATGTGTCATGTATTCAAACTAATCCTCTGAATTTTACTTTGAAAGTACCCATCAATTAGAGCTCAGAACCTGGTTGATAATTGTAGGGTCGAGGGTCTATCATTATGACATAACCACTGATGTGATGAGAGGATGGAGCTGTTTACGAGTTTGAATACTCGTTTGTTGTGAGTTCTACTTGACGTGTAGTTCCAAAGTACAATGGAAAGAATTTATTTTGAAGACATTGCGCACTCCAAAGAGTCTTTTCGTAAGATTGATTTATATTTTTCCCCCAAGTGTAGAGAGAAAATTTCAGGATAAACAAATGTAATGCACCAACTGCACCATCATTATCATAAGCGTAATAAATGAATATATCTCGGACCTGAATGCGGCACAAGTTCATTGAATACACCAGGAGATGTGAAATCTGACCACTTCGAGGTTGAACAGGACCGTTTGGTGAGTTTTTCTTTTGCCGCTCACAGGGAGGTGACAAGTTGACTTTAGCCTTGAGTCCAGCTCTGAGTCCTGCAGCGCCGCTTTCTCCACAGTCACCCACGCCTGTGACGGTCACCCATTTCTCGTGGGGCGACATGGGTCAGATCGAGCAGAAGACACTCAGCTCTTCTCATACGAACCCCTTCCTCAACTCGACACCAACATCTCCCGTGTCCGCGCGCATCAAATCTCCCACGTCTCCTTTGTCTGCGCGCATCAAATCTCCCACGTCTCCTTTGTCTGCGCGCATCCAATCTCCCACGTCTCCTTTGTCTGGGCGCATCAAATCCCCCTTGCCACAGTCCCCAGCGGCAGCTTCTACCAATCCTTTCCTCAATCCTTTCGTTGTCGAGGAAGACAAAACCGATAGCAAAAATCCTGAACCTGCTGAACCCAAGCAGGACCCTGTTGAGTCTAAAATCGCAGCCAAGGATGAAAGGCCTGAAAAACAAGAAACACCAAACAAGGTACGTGTAGTTTTCTTTAACTTTTCATTCGTTCATGGAGAGATGGTGGACTAGCGGTACCACAGAAATATTGAGAACTCATTTTGGTTGGAGTAAGACTAGAGGAAAGTGTTCTAATTTGGTACCTGCAGGATGGAACCTTGAAGTTGTTGGCATGCCATTGAGTTGATGTACATTATAGGACTACATACCACGTACCAAATTAGGGCACTTTCTAGCTACTGCATTTTGACTTTCTTCGCCACCAATACCACCATCACACCGTGAACGAATCCTTTAACAATGTACAGCTTCTCCTGCCCTGGGTAGTATATCTGTGTGTATATGTGTAAATTATGTCGCTTTCTGTGTAGCCATACAAGGTCTCCGTTTGCACTTTCATCCAATCCATGCGTTGTATTTTACACGTATTTCCTAGGTTGATCAACTTTTCATTGGACATAGAAGCTGACTGATTCGAGCAGAGAACTTCATTTAGGGAACTCTTCCTCATCTTTATCCGTTATCAATTTTGCTACCGATTATCCTCAGAAGAATAGAAACTTCGACTTCTAAACGTCATTAATTGGAATAAATATGGATTGTAAATTGAGTAATATTCTTCACGTATCTACCTATGTAGATTGGCAAATACATGAATCATCTCCAAGTAGGAACTTGGATCCACTTCGAAGGTAGGAATTGAATGATGTTTCTATTCACTGAAAGGGAAGTATAGTATTATCGTCGAAAAATCTCCGAATGCACCTGGTGTAACCTCGAGTGATGTGTTTACAATCTAGGATATTATCTGGGTTTTAGTCCTATCTGTACCCAACTTTGTAGAATTCAATCAATTAGGTAGGAGAGTTGATTCTTACTAAGTATCGACTCACCATCACTTATCCGTGATGGCAACTGTATATAACAAAAATGGTTTCGTTATTTCATCCACGGTGTTCATTTTGTTCCATTGCTACTGGGTTTGCGTGTTTTGTTTGGTTTGGGTATTGAGTTCAACCGTGTTTCAGTGTTTCGCTGGTGCTTTATAGTTGGTATGGTGTGTACCTAAGGTGCGTATCTTTGATGTTTTATTTAGCTAAATATGCACCTCTAATTTGGGGAATAAACTCAAAGCAGACTCCCCAAATAGGTTTTTTCCAACTTGTTCAGTTCCATGGATGCATTGGACAGTGGTACATCTTCTTCTGGGGGATTCTGCCCATCTTCTTCTTCCTCTTCGCTTTCCTCTTCCTGTTGAGGTTGCCCTGTGAGTAGAAATCATTATTTTAACAGGAAGTAACGTAATTTATTAGAAGCTGTTTCATTTCAAACAGATAACCAGTATATTCATGTGCTGAACTTAATTTAAGTAAATTTTGGCTACTGTCTATCGAGAACATAAGGATTGACATTTCCTTTGGTAGTTACTACAAAATCATCATGTTCTTGGATTTTTAGGGCGATAGTTTTTAGAAATTGATACGCCTGAATAGACATAAAATAGTTATGACAAAACAGATCACAAAAACTAGAAAAAATTATCTAACAGCTAGACTTTGATCGTTGAAGGAACTAAATATTTATAGAAAAGGTGTAATACTTCAAGGATTTCATTTATTCAAGAATAGGTAACAAATTTCTACAACCGAATGGCCCAGTAGATCCCAGTAGCTCCAGTCTTGAAAGAAATACTAGAGAATGATGATAGTCTGTTAACTTTTTCATCTCCGTGGTATAGACACCAACTATCTTATTTGTCTGACGATGTATTTGCTAATCACACTTGATAGGTATTACGTTAGTAACTATTCCACATAATAATATAATTTATTTTCTACAGATTTTATATAATTTTGGCGATGATCGGTAGCAGAATTGTTTGTTTTAAGTTTATTTCATTAACCTCTGTAAGTAACTACTGCCGTACAATTCGTAAGTATGTTTTATGCGTACCACAGACTAACGAGGTACTCACCAATTTCTCATTACGTTCTTGAAGTTTTGCTTTTCTCTGTTCCAAATTTCTGTCATCCGAATTTCAGGTAGGTAGGATACAAAGTGTTAGTGTGTTACATAAATATTTTTTATTTAGTCATATCAAAGTGGTAGTAGCCTCCATCACAGTGCATTAGTGAATGGCGAATTCGCCTCACATTAAACAATTTTTTTCAGAAAGAGGGTTCACTGATATGAATGAAAACCAAAGTGTGCTGCTTGAAAAAGCATCCAATAAATTTAGAGAATTTAAGGTAGATGGAAATTTAAAATGTAGCGGAAATCTGTATGTGGGCAGCCATGTTGCAACGTATCCGCCAGCCTAACCAATCTGATTCCATTCATGGAATGAGATTAGGAAAAATCATTTCATAGGGGGATCTGTGCCGCTACTACGGTAGTGCTACCTCTGGAGGAGGGAAGAATACAGACGTGAAAGTGACCAAAAGAAGCAACTTTACTCACTCTTTTTTTCAATACGATTCTACCTATTAATTTATCAAGCACTCTTAGTCTTCATCTTCTCTTATCGCTGCTTTTGAGATCATGTTTTTCAAAAATTTCAGTCTCATGGGTGCCTACAACTCCTTCGATCTTCGTGGTATTTTCTTATAGAGGCAATTTCTTCTACAGAAATTTTTCTCCCTTTGGTCTTCCTGGCATTAAACGTTATTCTAGGGCCCTATTATAGGATTCAACTTGAAATTCCAGAATCTAAAATTGAGGCAAATTCCCCGTTTCAACCTCAGCACTGAGAGGCTTTGGAGGGAGCACGAGACGGGCACAGCGCAAGCTCTGAGCTCAAATTTCTCTCGTACTATTCATTTAAATTAAATGGTTAGGACTAAACTGCTCCAAACAGGTCTCAGATCAGACGAGTTTTCCATGCTGCAGGATGTCATAAATGATCACTTTGTCAATCATTCAGCCATGTTGTGAACGCTGTTTTCTGCATTATGAACTTTCTGCAATACGAAACACCCCCACCTCTCTTTTTGCGCATTACGCATTACGGACATTACGCACCTATGTGAACCCAGCTTAATGCTGAAAGTGCGTAAAAGCATTCACATGGCTGATTGATTAGGTGATTACGCAGAAGCACGCAATACGTTCTGCGCAGAATTGTTTAAAAAACAAAACAATGATTCGGGGTTTTTCGTCAATAAAAGAGACCGAGTCAATGAACGTGTTGTGAACAAACGACGAAAGGTTGTTACGAATTTTACCGAAGTTTGTCCGTAATGCGTAAAATATCCAATTTTTCAAAACGATACAATCTGCTCCAAAAGTCGACATCTGCAAAGATCAGTACCGTCCCCTCAATAGGCTCCAGCCAATAGCATCCAATTACGCACTGCGCATTACGGACATTACGCACCTATGTGAACCAAGCTTTCCAAACACCCGAAGAACGCCTCAGTGTGAAGACACAGGGTTATAACGTCCAAGGGGTAGGGAGAGCGGGGAGCTTAGTCGCGTGAAAACAGGCGACTGATCCCTTCAGTTAGGATAAGTCGCTCGTCGCTTGGCATTTCGAGCAGTGGAGGTCCCCTAATGGTTTTAGGCTAGATGGGATCAGTCGCATAGTCGCCTGGTGTCGCTTCCAGTGGAGGAGCACCATGGTTCAGCAAACAACCTCGGGTCTGGCAGTGCGTCTTCTTTCTCAGGGATGTGGGCAAACGTGCCCCAAACTCTTGTGTACTAATTAGCAGCGTTTTGATCTGGTTTCCCTATGACCAATTTACTCGTTCACGATAATTTCTCGACTGCTGTGCCTTTCATTTCCATCTTCTACCCTACTTTCACCGTCTATGTTCAAAACATTTCCAGGATCACGTCAACAACGTTTCCATCACATCGCTCAGCCAACTGTCGCCGTGGCTGGTCGGCTGCGAACCTACTTCCCCCGTCAAACCTTCTCCCACGATCATTACGAAAACCGTCATAACCACCCAACTGTGAATCCTTTGGCAAAATCTTTAGAATCCCATAGTGCATTATCAATCTGTATTAATTGTGTGCCTTAGAACATAACACTGTTTAAATTGCTATTCTTTTATAGTAAAGTTCGTCCAGCACGACAAACGGGTCTCATTGTTTTAAATGAGTATTAGAAATGTCGAGCCTACGTTTTTCCAACGTCCATTTCATGGAAATTCTTCGTCGGCGTATCACTTTGTATTCGAAAATAAATCTGTGATTCACTTATATCAAATATTTAAAAAGTTTGACCATAATATACGAGTATTTTAATTTTTTGGCAAAACCTTTTACTTCGTAGTTATTATATTGCCTACCCTCTTAAAGCAAATTGTAAATAATTGGACAAATATCAAATTTAGCGTACTATTTCAATTGTTGTAATTTTGTTTATTGTTTTCAATATTGACCTTTAGTTGTTTGTTAGCGTGTTCACCTACCTATGAGTGGTAAAGTTGTATTGGTCTTATACTCTTGACGTATGTTTTGAGGTGAGTACTTGGGTGTTTGGATTGAGCGTCAAGTGAAGCTCATCAGGGACTTCCAACTCCTGACACTTGAGTGCAGAATAAAAAAAAAAACATCGAACACTTGAGGTGGGGCGCCATCTTTCTCCCCCTTGGGCGCTTCTGCACCTTAGCTTCTGAAGTTGGATGTTCCGGGAGTGCGTCACTTTGGCGCTCAATCTGAATACCCAAGTTACCACGTCCTTGTTATGTAAGTAGGTACTCAAATTTATAGTTTTATTCAGGAATTGTATTCGTGCCATAAATTGCTTATTGCAGTATTATGGTTCGAAAATTGAGATTTTTGAGGCTTCTTCTTTACATTCCATGTATAGGTGCTATAAGAATTTCGTTTAAGAGCTTAAGCTACAACCCTCATATGCTTAATAATGTTTAAATTGATTGAATTTAATTATTATGTTTTTGAAAGTATTTAGTAATACGACTGGTGCGTATTATTGTGTAGGCAGCTGCAGAATTTTGCCGTTTTTGAATTCGAACAAAAGCGGATAAAATTATAATTTTTAGATTTGAAGAGTTGACTCTGGAACGCGTGGGTCTTAAATTGTGCAATATCAACCCACAGGGCGTTTGAATGAGAAATGTTACTTATAATGCACTCTACAGGTTATCTGGTTTTATTATATTCCAGTTTATCGGAAAGTACAATGTACTTTCCACAACATGTCATGTTGTGTAACGGGGATCTGGTAGGAGGCGTTAGAATCAGGTCTGTATTTTTCGGTGAAGGTCAATCCATCGATTTCTCAGCTTGGAATTAATGATTTTCTATGTCGTTGGTGTGATTTCCTGTAGGACATTGTACAGGATTTGGGTACATGTCTACAGGTAATGGAGGTTATTGGAGGTCCTTCCTCGAACTAATCCCTTTTGAGAATCGGTCATTCTGTCGACTTCCGACATCTTCAACTGCCGGCTTGAAGTCTCATTTCTTCCAAGATTCCATGACGCTAAATTCCCTCGTCGCCCTTAGATGATTGAGCACGTCTCGCAGCGGGCATTCATGAAATGACATGGTGGTCTATGACGATTTCCGCAGATTTCACACCTTGGTCGGTCGGTCTGCTGGTGTTTAAGCTTCCCACTGGTTCCTCTTGTCCCTTTCTTGCTTTGATTGAAACTGGCCGTCCGATAAACTGGCTCTGTCTTGACCACTGGAAGATCGTACTGATGTAGGGTTGCCTCGCGAGACGTCGTCAGCGTCATCGCCCTGTCCAGTGTTAGGGTCTTCCGGTCCTCCTCAAATAACCTGTCCTTGATAGGACCTTTGTGCAGGCCGAGAACAAACTGGTCCAATATTCGATCGTCCAAGTCTGAATACTGGCAAGCAGAACCATAAAATCGTAGACGACCCAACCATTCGTTTAAAGCATCATTTTGCTCCTGAGTAGCATTCACGATCTTGTAGCTAGCCAAAAATACCGATTCTCGAGGCAGGAAATACTTATCGAATAGCTCAATGAGTTCTTTATAAGTTTTCTCCTCTGGTGACTTGGGAACTGATAGGTTAGCTATCAGCCGGTGCCCCTCTTCGTCGAGCGAATTCAGGAACAACGAACTTTTTCTCTCTTCATCCTCGATGCTATTCGCCTTGAAGAAGCTGACCATACGTGGTTTAGCGATTTTCCACTGATTAACTTTCGGCGAGAACGAGTGAAGAGTGCCGATGAACCCGACGTGGCTCATGGCCGATACAGGTTGCGCGGCCGACATCGGGAAAAACAAACGATTGTTCCGAGGAGAAGACAGTTCACGCGTCCGATTTCGCGATAACTACGAAAACAATCCTCGCCGCCACTGTAACGTATCGGGACGATATAAATCAACACGGGTTCTTCAGTGAACAATAATTATATTTTAGGAAACACAGCAATGTGGAAGCAAATCATACGAGAGAGAGAATCGACACAAACAGGTGATCCTGTAGAGAGGGGAGCCACAGCCTACCTCATCTACCAATAGTTGATTAGGTAGGCATCCAATAATTAGCTTCATTACAATTTCCTTCTAGATCTAGTACAGGATTCAGTTCGGTAGTGTCGGGGTAGAAGACCTTGTCGGAGACAAGGATTGGGTTCCATTCTACCAATAGATCTACCAGATGCTGGCAGTGCGAGATCTCTCCTGCTTTCTTCTCTTCTTCTTTCTTTCCTGGAGATCTTCACTCGACCTTCCCGATTAGAAAATATCTCCAACGATTTCTGGCGTCTCTAGCCGACGGCTCGGAGTCACTTTTCTTGCAGGATGTTGGATTCCTCCGTCGCTCTTATATGTCATGGAATATGAAGCCCTTCCTAATGACTTCTTTTCAGATGTATTACAGGTTTCTGTCATGGATTGTCGCGACAAAGGCCTCGTGAAATCACTATAGCACTAGGTTCAATTCTACCAACAGATCTACCAGAAGATGGCGCAGCAAAGTCTTATCCTCTTTTTTCCTGCTTCATGCAGCTTCCAATTCATCTTATAAAAGCACGTTGTAGCGTCCCTGCCGAAAAAGCTCCTCATTTTGTTGTTTGCGATTTTATGCCTCGTCAATGAATCATTCTTCGACTTTTAGACCTTAAGTGATTATTTCCTCGATAATTAATATCAATTATCACAAATGAAGTGAGCTGGGTCTCCTCACTCAATATCAACCTCTTGTGAACTACCTACCTACTTGCCGTAGTTTGTCTTAGCTTATTGCAAGGCAGGTGATGTAATCCGTCCTCGTTCTAAGGCGAACGATAGTAATATGTAGATTGCATTTATAAATTATTATACAGGCATGTTACATTGAACATTGTTTCAAATATATTTTTTCGTGAGTGAAATTAGTTGGTTTTTGATTATATCACCCGATTTCTTTTTTCAAATTCTATTATGCAGGCAGATGTATTAATACCTTCTTGTGATGGGAAGAGCGACTCGTGACGACACATTCTCAATTTGATGTGCATAAACCAACAAAACCTGAAATGAAGAAACTTCTGCCAAGTGGGTGTAGTAAGTAGCTTCCTCGTATCCATAACCCGAATGCTTAGATGATCCGATGCTTAGAGGATAATCAAAACTGAAAACTCTAAATAACTGTCACTCCCCTCCAAATTTTATGATAATAATATTATATTATGATGATTATATTATCATATTATGATGACGATGAAATTGAAGGGAACCATCTAGTGTTCCAACCACATAATCCTTGGGAATTCCATCACAATTGGAAAGGAAAGTAGGGTAGGGTGGGGCAAAGATCCGCAATTTCAGGTTTTAACTTTTTTTCTCACCCAATAAGTAAAAGGTCCCACATGTTTTGGCTTCACTGGAAAGCTTAATTTATGTGCTACAATGTACCATTTTATTAGTAGCGAAATAAGCACCATTTAGAAAAAAAAGGAAAGGTAGACAACCTTGCCTTTGCGGACCTTTTCCCCCTCTGTTTGGGGTAAATGTCCGCAGCTGCGAATCTTTGCCCCATTGAGACGAAATAAATAGAAAAATTAACTTTAAGCCGTTTATTTACTGACAGTTATGAGTAAAACCATTCCAGTTCACTGACTGAGTAAACATTTCGGGTTGTGCTGGTTTTTTTTGGCTCCTTTATACTAGAAACGACTGATCCCCATTCATAATCGAGAATGTCAGGCCGGTCGGGCCATTTCCATGATTTTCCAGCTTTCACCATTGACAATACAGTGACATGGGTTTTTGAAACTTGAAAATTTTTGAAAATTAGAACAGTGAACGTGAACAGCGCGCGGACATTTGCCCCAAGCAAAGTGCGGACCTTTGCCCCATTTTGTTATTGTCAACACAAAACTAATCTAAAAACAAGAGATTCGCATTTGGCCAAAATATTGCCCTTAGATCCCCTTTCAAAACCTGAATTATGGAATTGAACCAGTATAGAAGTCAGCAAAGCGTACAGAATATACATTTTCAACTGAGTATGACCTAGGGATTATTACATCAAAACAAGTAAAAAGCATTATCACCTCATTGTTATTGTTTTGCCGGTCGCGCGCCAACTAACTTTTGTGAGTCGTCTGCTATCAATGTTGCCAACATAAAAATGTGTCTAAAACCACGACAATATTTGGCTTTCATTTTAAATTGGGGGTGCGGATCATTTCCCATTAAGGATCTTTGCCCCACCTTACCCTATGGTTGTTACTAGGATTTCTACACTAGGAATCTACACTCCATCCCACATAATATGTGAAATTTTTTTCAAACTCGACTGTAATTTCGTATAGTTCTACTCCTTTGTATAGCTATTTAATTCTAGCGACAGGTGAACCTCGAATTTGAACAGAATTTGAAAATTCACGATCCTCCCACACCTTCATCCAATAGTGCCATTCTGGCAACACCGCGGTGAACGTTGGGTTTTCATTTTTGGTTTTGGTTGGTAGTCCGTTGAGGATCACATCTGATATTCAAGGTGAAATACCCAAAAACTTTTGATTCACAGTAGCACAAAAAAAGTTCATAAAAATCCAGGGGAATATTGATCATGTTTTATGAATTTCAAAGCTTGGTAAGCCTTAATTACCAGGAACCGAAATATTGAAAAGTCGTCTATTTTGTGAATATTATGCCCCCTCTCCACGCCAATCCCGATACTCTGGTTAAGTGATGTGCAAATCGGGGAACACGCTCATCAGTTGGGAATTCTGGACCAGGCAGCTCGCTACAGGTGTTGTCAGAATGTTTAGCTTCTCACAACACCAATAAACGTGAATTCTGGCGAATTGTGCACGCGAATCGGTGGGAAATAATTTAGACCTCAATTATTGATGTAAGTTACTATTGTCGAGTATCGACTTGGGGTTTTAGGTTGCTTGATGCGTTCAAATATAAATTGCTCAGAAGGAGTCAATGGTAGCGTATTTCAAAACCTCAAGTAGCCTACAAAATGATACTAAGCTAATCCTTGATCAACCTAGTACCAGAGACACCATGGGATATGGGAACAAGAACGGTAGACGACACAAGTTGACAAATTACTGTTCATAAATTGTATTTAAATGAAAATAAACGAATGTATCAAAAAAATAGGTATGCGTATCGATTGTACCTTATCTCGTACTATAGGAAAATATATGAGTATACTTCAATGAAGACAAAACATCCCACGTTGTGACTAGGAAAATGGTACGCAACGTGTACCGATCAGAATAGTATTATACAATTGAAAATAAGGTATGGGCTGTCAAATATATGCAATATGCAAGATAGTACTGAATTACGGTGCAAAGAAATAAGAATTCAAACAAAAGATATAAGTGTACCACTGCTCGTACCACAATATTATAGAAAATGATTATGCTCGCTGAAGGCGTACCTCCGGAATAATAAGTAAGTCACTGGTAAACAATTACGTACCGAATCGTGTATCTAGTTATTTATGGCAATCAAACCAGCGTACCAAACGTACCTAACTGAAGGTTATGCGTATCTAACAATGAATTTACTGCTTATGGCTCATGTAACCTATTCGAGTGCTAAGAACAACATTTGTTTTAAATGACGAATGAAGTCTGGAATATAGTGAGTTACTGGCACGAAGCGAAACAAAAGGAAACAATGGAAATGGTGATTACCGTACTACAGAGGGATCTAGGAGTCGTCTCGATGGGTTGGCACGGGTGTACCACTGTAAAGGCGCCTTGGTCCAGTAGTCGGTAGTCCAGGGGAGTTCAGTGAGCCCGTAGGTAATCACTGGCGAAGATTGGTTGAAATGAAAGTTCGTACCTATCGTGACTTCAGGTACGGGAGAAGACTAAGAAAAGCTACTTCAGCTACACTGTTGAATGGCAAAAATACGACGGCCCAGTGTACTTGCATCCACTCGAGTCAAGCGCAGACAGATGACTGAAGGGAGAGGGCTCGTCGAAGGGGCAGGTGGAGAGCAGTGGGTGGGAGAATCCGACGAAGACCGACGACGACCGAGCACCTCCGAGTGTCCTACGGCTCTTCGCAGGGGTTTCCCGCGCTGGAGGTTTGGCTGGCCCAACTGCTTCGGCTTTCCCGCCTCTTTGTCGTCTGCCCCACTGTCTCCGCCCCCGACTTACACACCTCCCCCTCCTGGAAGCCGCCGTCCCCGGCGGTCAAATCTTCATCCGTGGTCTTCGGGATGTCCAGGGGTCGGTTTGGCCGGAGCCTCAACATTATGGTCTCGTACTTTCGTCGTCTGCAATGAATACATCCAAGGACTGGCACAGGGTGAGGCTCGGTACAAGAGGTATTCAGTGTCCCCTCTCGGTGCTTCTTAACGAGTCTCGTCCAAAACTGCTTGCATGACAGGCATCGGAAGGCTGACAACTTCTTCACTCTGGCTTCGCAGACCGGGCAGGTTACTAGCTTGATGGTCAGGGGTGACACCGTCTGTCCTTCCGTCAGGATCACTTCTGGCATTAAGGAGGATGTCAACGGAGTGGTGTTTCCCTCATTCGTGTGCTCGTCCCATGCTGTCAAATCGTGATCGGAATCCTCATCGTCATCATCGTCGCTAATCACTGTTGGTCTGGGCTTCTTCCTAGCCATGGTCAAGGTCTTGGCAGGTCCTTCGTCACTATCATCTAGTCTTTGCAGACTGACGCAGGGTTGTAGTGCTTTGAGATTTGCCTCGAGTTTCTTGCGTTCCTCGGTTAATCTGTCGATTTCATCATGGGCTGCTCGCCGTGCCGCCTGTTCCAGTTTAAGCTGTTGTTCTATGCCTTGGTATGCGATTCGAAGGTGTTTCCAGGCTGGTAGTAGTGCTGCAATTCTGGTCAGGTGTTGTTGACTCCCTTTCAACGCAGTGTGTATGGCATATGCGTTGTGCGTCTGTGATGCGGCCTCTATCATGTAAGTGGCTGCTTCTACCATCCTTAGCGCCTCCCTCTCGTGAGTTTTGTTTTCTTCGACTTGACATTCTTTGTTCTTGAGAATTTCAGTGGACTGCTGTCGGTAAATGTCCCTGATTTTCTGGACTGCTTCATGTTCGGTAGTAGGCGGTCCCTCCACCTCACTCAGGTCATCAGGCTGCATAGCCATGGTGATGGCTTGCTCCACTCCGTACTGTAACAAATATGATCCTCTTTAGTCATGGTGTTCATATGACCTAGGCAATTCCACATACAATGCTACCAATTGTTACTCAACGTTTCCAGACATCACTATATCCAGGTAAGTTTTTTACATAAATTTTTCCTATGTTCACAGGTCAATGTCTACATTGCATTACAGGTAAGTATCTACATATTCCTATCTTCTTAGTACTTATTTGATCATCATTTCGACATGCATACAGGTAAGTATATTATCATTCTTTTTTTTTATATATATATATATATATTTTTTTTTTTTTTTTTTTTTTTTTTTTTTACTTGGTTTGACTTAATTTACAGCGGCGTACCGGTGGTAAGTTCCTGATAATTCGTACGTAAGTCCCATCTTTGAGGTTCATCTGCTGTGGTTCTCTTCTTGACAAGGACCTCCGGTGCATTCCATGGGGTACTCGATGGTCGGATGCAACCCCCCGCCAGCATACTCATCAGCTGTTTTGCGACCTCGTCTCGTAAGGTATGAGGTATAGGGTACGGGTGCACATTTACGGGGTCTTGATCGCCCGTTTCACTCCAGTGTGCTACCTCCAAGTTACATCCCTTACTACTTGGTTTCTGAAAAACTGGATGGTATTTCACCAAAATGTTACGTAGCTGGTGGGCATCCTCTTCTGGTACTTCCGTACATTTTCGCTGTAATTGTTCAATAATTTCCTTTTCAGTGGTGGTCCATCTCTCTGCTGGAGTGAGCTCGCGTTCGTCTTCATCAGCAGGATCTTCGTTTTTCGTTGATGGGGGTTCGTCAGTATTCGAGGTGTCCACAGGGGTATCATTTGTGACATCGGGTACTTCTTGTGTCGGGTGTACCTCCGTACCGGGTTGGGTGAGTACCTCCGTACCAGGTTGGGTGAGTACCTCCGTACCAGGTTGGGTGAGTACCTCCGTACCAGGTTGGGTGAGTACCTCCGTACCAGGCTGAGTGGGTACCTCCGTACTGGGTTGGGTGAGTACCTCCGTACCAGGCTGAGTGCGTACTATCGTAACAGGTGGTTGGTGTACCTCTGCGTTCGCTGTGCTGTGTACCACCGCACTGGGTAGGTCACCTCTCACTTCGCTCGAACGTACCCCGGCCACTGGTACTACCTTTCGTTCATTCCCCTTCATTAGAGTGACTTCCTGTCGATCAGCTCGTATTATCATTGGTACCTTTTTCATGATATCCATCCCCAATAGGTCTAAGCCGTTTCCTTCCCTTTCGAAAATTAGAAACGTATGATCAAACTCGACACCTCGTAGATTCACTCGTACCTGTTGTTCACCGCGAAATTTTAGTGGGTACCCATCTGCCCCCCACGCCGTAGCATTTGTCGGACGAATCGGCGTACCGCGTACTGGAACTGCGAGTACTGACACTGCCGCTCCCGTATCAAGAATCAAGGATCGCGATTCGTTGTTCAGGGTTGCGTCTATGCGTAGCGTTCGGTTCATGGGTCGTTCTATGATCGTTATGTGTCCCACTTCTCGTGATACTGGTACCAACTCGTTATCTTGAGATGCGCAAGTCATTCTGGTGCCTTGTGGATGCGATACTGGTGTGAGTAGTTTCTTCTTGTGACAGTCTTTTTCTAGGTGTTCACGTACCCCACAATAATCGCAAAAGATCGTTTTCTGTGGATTATTTGGACAATCCACTGGGAAGTGTTGTATATCTCCGCAGAACATGCACGGGTATCTGGGTACCGGACGATTGTTGATTTTTGGTGCTGGTGCTGCGACATTCGTACCATTTGTACCGCGTGATGTACATCGAGCCGCGAAGTGTCCAAAGGCGCCGCAAGCGTAGCACTTTCTATCTCCCTGCTGTACCGCAGATAAATCCCAACGTACTTCCACTTCATCCCGCTCTCCTAGTGTCTCTTCTAGCTCTTCCGCACGTTTCAGGGCCGCTTCGATGGTTGCTAGTTCGGCATTCAGTAGATGCGAACCTACTTCCTTGTCTACTCCTCGTACAAAGGCCTTGAGTACTTTTCTCCGTACCCACTGTACCTTTTGAGCCGCGTTCAGTTCAGCGCCCTCTTCCTGTACCGCTACTTGAGCTAGTTGTCGTACCTTGTCGGCAAACTGCCGTAACATCTCATTTGGCTGTCTCTTTAGTGTGCATAATGAAGCTGCTGCTTTTCCGGGGTTGTCCCGTTCGTACCATTGCGTCATGGCTTGCTTCATATGGAGGTATGGGTTCTCTCCTACGTATGAACCCATGTTGTCAATCATAAATTGTTTGGCTGTACCTCTCATCTTTGCGCGTAGCAGTCGTACCTGTTTGGGTTGGTCAAGGGTACCTGCGACATCCTCAAACAATCGGAAGTATGATGATACCGATATCGCGCCAACTTCATCGGGGTCCCAGGGGTCCAACTCCAAGAACATTGACCTCGGAATGTCGAGATTGTTTCCCCCCCGCTGGTCCTTTTCCACGTGCAGGTCATTGAAGTTCTTAAGAAGGGTCCCCAATTGTGAAAACATTTCGGTGGTCGGGTCCCTTGCCGATCCCGCAGTCGCCATTGTGTTGGATGAGAAAAATCCGTACCGGCCTAATCCCCTCGTTTCGTACCTGCGTCGATAGGTTGACGAACCTAACGACCCCGCTTGTACAATCCGCGTGAAAATCTTTGTGGAATGCGTACCGTTTGTACACACCCTCTCAAAATCTTTGTGATGCGTGTACCTTTCCTGTTACCAATCACCAAGGGTCTCTTTTCTGGGTTCTGTGTGGCGTACCTACACAAGATCCTAACCGCTGCCACCAATTTTGTAAGTTACTATTGTCGAGTATCGACTTGGGGTTTTAGGTTGCTTGATGCGTTCAAATATAAATTGCTCAGAAGGAGTCAATGGTAGCGTATTTCAAAACCTCAAGTAGCTTACAAAATGATACTAAGCTAATCCTTGATCAACCTAGTACCAGAGACACCATGGGATATGGGAACAAGAACGGTAGACGACACAAGTTGACAAATTACTGTTCATAAATTGTATTTAAATGAAAATAAACGAATGTATCAAAAAAATAGGTATGCGTATCGATTGTACCTTATCTCGTACTATAGGAAAATATATGAGTATACTTCAATGAAGACAAAACATCCCACGTTGTGACTAGGAAAATGGTACGCAACGTGTACCGATCAGAATAGTATTATACAATTGAAAATAAGGTATGGGCTGTCAAATATATGCAATATGCAAGATAGTACTGAATTACGGTGCAAAGAAATAAGAATTCAAACAAAAGATATAAGTGTACCACTGCTCGTACCACAATATTATAGAAAATGATTATGCTCGCTGAAGGCGTACCTCCGGAATAATAAGTAAGTCACTGGTAAACAATTACGTACCGAATCGTGTATCTAGTTATTTATGGCAATCAAACCAGCGTACCAAACGTACCTAACTGAAGGTTATGCGTATCTAACAATGAATTTACTGCTTATGGCTCATGTAACCTATTCGAGTGCTAAGAACAACATTTGTTTTAAATGACGAATGAAGTCTGGAATATAGTGAGTTACTGGCACGAAGCGAAACAAAAGGAAACAATGGAAATGGTGATTACCGTACTACAGAGGGATCTAGGAGTCGTCTCGATGGGTTGGCACGGGTGTACCACTGTAAAGGCGCCTTGGTCCAGTAGTCGGTAGTCCAGGGGAGTTCAGTGAGCCCGTAGGTAATCACTGGCGAAGATTGGTTGAAATGAAAGTTCGTACCTATCGTGACTTCAGGTACGGGAGAAGACTAAGAAAAGCTACTTCAGCTACACTGTTGAATGGCAAAAATACGACGGCCCAGTGTACTTGCATCCACTCGAGTCAAGCGCAGACAGATGACTGAAGGGAGAGGGCTCGTCGAAGGGGCAGGTGGAGAGCAGTGGGTGGGAGAATCCGACGAAGACCGACGACGACCGAGCACCTCCGAGTGTCCTACGGCTCTTCGCAGGGGTTTCCCGCGCTGGAGGTTTGGCTGGCCCAACTGCTTCGGCTTTCCCGCCTCTTTGTCGTCTGCCCCACTGTCTCCGCCCCCGACTTACATTGAGGTCTGGGCAGACTACACATATGAATTGTCGAAACCTCACGGTTTTTTGGTTTATTATTTCTAATAATAAGCCTATGTGATCGTATCGCAAAAAATTTTTATAACCCCCCCTCAAACTTTGTCACTTTACGTTTCAAGGTGCGTAGAATCCAAATTTGCAATGTCCGTCCGCCGTCCGCCGTTCGCCGTCCGGGCCATAAAAGGCCTTAGAATCGGTCTAAAAAAACCCGATCTTTCGCACATAGACTCCATTTGGGGTCTAGTTGGTCCTAACGTCGAACTATTCCGATCGCTTAATTCGTATAGAAGTTATGGGCAAATAACCGGCCAAAAAAGAGGTTTTTGCTCAAATATGCGTGGGGTGACATTTTCCAAGTATTTTTCTTCATGTTGGATGGTTGGTGGCTTTATAGACGATTATATAGAAAAATATAAACCATTAAAATAATAAACCATAAAAATAATAAACGTACGATAAATCAGAAACACGAGTGTGAATCGCAAAAGAGGTCTAATCTCATATAAAATAATAAACCATTGTGTAATAATTTGCAGCGTTTCTTTTTAGCATTAAACCCTCCCCCCCCCCGTTAAAAGCATAATTCGGTAAGACCTGTGCGAAGACCTGTTGAGTGTTGTCCTCCTTCACCTCAGATTAATCGCGAAAGGTCTTACTGTGGGACGTCCTAAAAATTGAGGTTTTTCTTGGACCTTCTTCCACAATACATGGGTACTTTCTATGTCTACATTTTCATAACTGCTTACCTGCCACAAACTTTTCATTTTGCTTCAGAGTCCAGCAAGGTAGCGGAAGCTTTGTTTTTACTTCTCAAGATTGAAAAAAAAAATCCACTCATTTTACGTTTCAGAACTTTCTGAACAATTTTGGTTCCGTGTCTGTCTGTCTATCATGAAATCCTTGCCACAGCCTTAACTTTACAATTCAATGGGTTGGCGTGTAGATGGTCCTCTATGAAAATCATCACCCCCGGATTGATAGTAGCCGCGGAGCATGCGCAAACGTGAAATCCTTGCCACATCCATAACTTCTACATTTTCCATCCGATTTCAATGAAATTTTTTGGGATTATCCGAATCGGGTTGTAGATGGTCCTCTATGAAAATCATTACCCTCAGACTGATAGTAGACACTACGCATACGCAAACGTGTATTTCCTTGTTACTGCCATAACTACCACATTTTCCATCCGATTTCGATGATAGTTTCAGGAATTATGCGAATTGGGTTGTTGATGGTCCCCTATGAATATCATTGCCCCCAGACTGATAGTAGCCACAGCGCACGCGATCAAAATCTAGGTACTTTTTGCAATCAACATTAATGTCCGCCGCGAAAGTCCATTTTCACGGTCAGAAAGTCAGTTTTAGTATACCTAAAGTATATTGTATTACTTCCAGAAACACCTTAATTTCCGCTGAAAGCATTTTTGGGACCCCAAATATTTGGTTTTTCCTATACATGTAATCAACTTTTGAGTCTGGTTTTTAATCTGGAATCGACTGCCTACTTGAGTTATGAATGTGGAAAACACGAAGTAGCCGATGGATAAGAGATACCACCGGTGAGTAGTGATGGTTGGTAGCATATCGGACCATAGTGTAACATCGTCGTGTGTGTTAGGGATGTCCGATACTTCAAAAGTATCGATATAACATCGTATCGATACATCTAGAAAGTATCAAAAAGTGTCGATACGATACTTTCAAACAGTATCGATATTTTGAAGTATCGATACTTTTCAATACTTTCACAAATATGGGTGAACTTGTATTTAATATTACTCTCCATCAGTGTGACATCTCTTCATCGCGAGGATAATGATTAAATAGAATGAACAAAACAATAAATCACTCATTTTGTTACCTATTTAAAACTTGTTTTTGTTTAGGCACTTGTTTTCGTTTTACTTGTTTGGGTTAACAATGTTAACATTTTGGTGGTCCTTCCTCGATTATGGAGGACAGCAGGTTATCATAGAGAGCTGGAGGTGCTGGAACATCATCTTTGTTTAATTTGTTGAAGTTTGTTGGTCTCCCAAGAATCTACGTAGAGATAGAGGTAAGTACTGTCAAGTAGGTACTTTCATATCGTAGGTGTTGAAACAGATAAAATATGAGATATAAAAAAGTATCGCCTCCGATACTGGAAAACATGTATCGACACTACGATCAAGGAAAAAAGTCTGCCAAGTGGGTGTGGCACATAGCATCCTCGTATCCATAACCCGATTGTATAGATGATCCGATGCATAGTAGTTAATCTCAAAACACCAATCTCTAAGTACTACCTTGCATTCCCCTCATAGGGGACCATCTACACGCTAATCTGGACAATCCTAGAAAATTTCATCAAATTCGGATGAAAAATGTAAAGTTATGGCTGTTACAAGGATTTTACGTATGCGCATGCGCAGAGGCTTCTGTAAATTTTAAGGCCTTGATTTTCATTGGGGACCATCTACAACCTAATCCGCGTAATCCCTAAAAATGTCATCGAATTCGGGTAGAAAATGTGGAAGTTATGGCTGTTACAAGGAAATTCACGTTTGCGCATGCGCAGTGGCTACTGTCATTCCGAAGGTAGTAATTTTCATAGAGGACCATTTAAACACCAATCTGTAACATCCCTGGAAATTTGATAGAAATCGGATGGAAAATGTAGAAGTTATGGCCGTTACAAGGAATTCACGTTTGCGCATGCGCAGTCGCTTCTATCAGTCCGAGGATGATGATTTTCATAGGGGACCGTCTACACACCAACCCGCACATTCCCTGAAAATTTCATAGAAATCGGACAATAACTTCGTATAGTTGTGCGCGTTACAAGGAATTCATGACAGACAGACAGACACGGAACCAAAATTGTTCAGAAAGGTCTAAAACGCAAAACGCGAGTGGAAATTTTGATTTTGGAGAACTTTTTGAAAAAAGTGAAAACAAAGCTTCCGCTACCTTGGTAGACTCGGAAGCAATATCGATATGTATCGATACTTTTTTCAAGAAGGGACATCCCTAGTGTGTGACCTGCGTCGCATTTCCTTACCGAAGAAACCTTCACAAGGCAGTAGAATCTACGTTTAAACGTTAAGTACATCATCGATTTATCGGAACAACGTTTAATGGAAAAGAAGTAGGTAGGTTGATTTTTATTGGTGAACCTACTCTTTATTGTCCGATTTCATTTTGAAGTTTCAGGGATTGTCCGGGTTGCTCCCCAAATTCCAGAAGATCGTCCATGAATATCTCGATTTCTCATCGCTTGTTTGAGGAAAAAGCCCTCGACTGTTTGAAATAAGGTAGCTGCCTTGCTCTGATTTCAATTGTTTGATTGTATACAAACTCCTGTATATTGCCTATTCAACGTAATTAAATCAATCCTGCACTCATGTCAAGGATATATACGTATCCACTCATACATGGGTCTATGTGCCGCACTCACTTGTATGGTTGTACAATCAAATGTACCTCGTCTCTGTAAATCACATGTCAAGAGACTAGACAACCTTTTTACTAGTCTCCTCAGTCACATACATACCAGAGCGTCATAGAATGCTCCTCATTCTACGCTCAGAAAATACTTTACGTGGGTACTTGGAAATTAGCCCTTTGAAGCCGAGCAAATACCTTGGGAGTAGAAGGGTGGAAGTGGTGAAGCAGGTCATAATGCGTAGGATGAAAGAGAGGATGAACCGATTCGTATTCGCTAGGTGTCTTGGCCTCCCTTCCACTTGAGCCCTTTGCTCCCTCCGTACCCTTGGACAGAATAATCTCTCATCCTCTCGCGACTGTCTGAAGGCAGCTGCCTTGCTCTGGCGCACTCAGCAAATTCAGCGTGCTATTCCGGGCTTTGAGGACTTCCAAGTATCGAGGGTAGCTTTGTGGGATCCCCTCTCACTACAGACTGGACCTCTACATGTTAGCTCTAGTTATGTTTGACTTGACCGGATGCGGGTTTGCCCGACTATGCTCGAACGAACCTACAAAGTAATTGCCGAACCTTAACGTAGGGTAGGTAAATTGGATGTTTGTAGCTTATTCGAACTCTAACTAAAACCGAACCAATCGTAATTTCTTATTGATCCTTGTTTGGTTCAATTAGTTAGGTACCATCTTGGGCTGAATACGGTGGAAAACGATACCAAGTGAGGTGGTGTAATGGTGAATTTTTTTACGCACAGCAATGGCCGAGAAATTTGTTTGGCTTTTGAAAAATTAACCACTACAATGCCTCTGCGCTTATGACTAGGTGAACTTGGTTTCACTTACCGTTACTTCTACAGGTAGCTGGGATGAGTCGGAACTGGATGGCGTTGGTAGCGTCGAATAGGTATCTCCTTAGAGATTACCGAAAGATGTCTACTTTCGTCACTATTACTCTGGTAAGTATGTTCTGAGATATCTCTATTACCTTCTTCGTTATTGTGTAATAATTTGAATATTATTATTGATTTAACTTTATCTTTTTGTCTCAGGTTCTCCGAGATTCTGCAAGACCAAGGTAAGTGAGTTAAGCTCTTTAGGTATTTTGGTGACTCTACTTCGACTCCAACTACTCTTCTTCAGGTAAGTATTTTCAGGTAAGTTACTAATTATTGTTTCGAATTTGCACCAGGAAATTGATCGGGTGAGTATGAGTGATAACAACCACAATTATGCAATGAAATATAACTTTGTATAATTTTCAGGTAATTGTTCAATAAAGTTGTAATAAAGAATAATCCGTACTTAGGGACTAAGATACCCTTTCAATTAGAATAAGTAATGAATATAAATCTGAGGGCCCTGAGGGGGGATAACCTCCAAGTCCGTGACCACGTGGTGACCCGGAACACGACTCGAATCCAAGAAAACAAAAGGTCCTAAGGACAATGACAAGAAAGATAGGGACAAAAGCCTAGGAGGAACAAATAAACTAATTACAATTGATTTAAGGTTACCGGTATATCTTTGTTTAAGGGAGAATCCGTTGGGAGGTCCGTTGGGGCTGCGAGGGTTGTCCAGCTTCTTTGTCCAGAGTACTTCGGGAGGGCGTATCGTTCACCAATAGTCTCTAATGATCAAATCTGCTGTTGCTGAATGTTCAATCGGGTGGCTCTAATTACAACTGGCAAATCACTTTCACTTCTCAATGTTCTCAACTGACTCGGTACACCGTTTCCTTCGACCCGGAACACGGCTTCAACGCAGGGTGGGCTCTAATACGAAAAGGGTTGTGGTTAGTGGCTCGATCAAGACACGACTGACAATGGGTAATGGCGTCGCCCCCAGTCGTGCCCCCCTCTCTGGATCCCCTCCCACTCAGTCACTTTCCGGCGCTCGCCCGTCTGGTGCTGCCGCCTGGTGGTTCGGTCTGGACCTCTACTTCCATACTGTCGTCGCTGCATGGAAGCGTTTTCCTCAACCTCAGCTTCGGGATGGCCAGTGGCATTGTGGGCATGGCTTGTTGTGACGACCCGTCACACTCCTCCTTTCTCCGAAGGCCGATGCCCTCATCGGCTTTCTTCTTTCCCTCGGGGGTCACTGGCGGCAAAGGCAACGGCAGGCTTGGTCGTGATTCGATCAGTGCTTGTTCGTAGCGCCAGCGGCGGCATCCTGCACAATCCGCGGGTCAAACTTGTCGATGCTCCTTCAGCTTGCATGGTAACGGGTGGTCGGGATGGCCCATGGGGAATTTCCGACACTTGGCCACGAGGCGGTTCCAAAAGGTCTTGCAGCTCTGGCAACGAAAGCCCGTTATGATGCGATCAGTTTTCCCGCAGACTGGGCAGTCACTCAATATCAGCCTCTGCGCCGGCTCCTGTGTCGCTGTTTCGTTCCTCGGTGTCAGCGGTGAGAATGGTGGCGACTTCTCCTCCTCAGCCTCCTGTTTGTTCTTTCCACTGATCCCGCATTCCATTCCTGACTCTCCGTCCGATATTTCTGGCGCAGTGGTGGCTCCAGTTGGTGGTCTTTTGAGCTGGCGAGATTCGCTCCGTTCCCACATCTCGTCCTCGTCCTCCTCCATGCTAAGTCTCTGCTGCAAGGCCTGTAGTTGATACTTTAGCATCGCCACGTTACGATCTGTTGTTGGCGGGCCCGGATTCGGCTGCGCCACAGGGATTCGAATGCAATTTGCCAGCTGCGTCATACATTCCGTGAGGATAGCCAGCTGTCGCGGTCGTCCCTTCAGCAACTTAGCAGCTTCCCCTATGATGAAGATGACTTCCACTGTCTGCTGATGTTCCTCGGCGCTCTCCCCTACCTGTCCTATCTGTTCCTCTGGCCCTGGCGTAGCCATGGCAGCCTAACACCGTTCCTCCTGAAACAGAATAGGGCCGTAGTCACCACCATGTAATTGCTGACAAAATTTTCGCTCTCTCTCCCTCTTTCCTCTCCGCTCAGGTTGTTCCCCAGCCCATCCGGAAGTTCCGTGCGGATTCGTGACCCATCGTCTGGCGGTCGCCGTCTGAACCCGGACCGTCCCCCTACTCAGTCCGAAATGGCCCGATCATCATCGTGGCTCCCCTCTCCCAGCGTGGATCACAGGTACTCGGATAAACTCTCCCAGGTAAGTCTATTTTCATTTTTCTTTATTAACATTGACATTTATTATTTATTTACGTATACATTACTAATTAAAACTCAAATTCTATTTACAGGTTAATCTCACAGTTCCAGACCTAGGTCGACCCAATGCACTTGTACGTAGTCCAGTCATGGCCTTCGTCGTAGGGTGTGTTCCGGTTCGACCGGCTGGATCGCGGCCTGGGGTTCGCTGGTGTCAGCTTCGGCTTGACTCGCCACCCCTGGTTCCGATCCTTCCATCGGTCGCACGGTTGTTCCCGGTTCTGCATTCGCAAGTGCTCCTCTATCGTCCAGGTCTATCCACTTTGGCCCGTCATCCTCCCTTCCTTCCGGGTCCCCTTCGGTGGCAACGGTCCGCACCTCGGTCACGGGATCAAGGGTCGTGGCCTTATCCCGTACGTCATTAAGGAACGCAGGTTTCAGCCTGCTCCGGTGGTAACGCGTTGCCACCCTCAACGAGTCGTCCATTTTGTAGTAAGTGGGCTTTCCTTTTCCGGTCCATGGTCCCTTCCAACATCTTTTTCCTTTGTCCGGCGGAACCGCCGCCCGACTTGCGTACGCCCTTCGCCTGCTCCAGGGCCACAATCGGCGCCGTCGTCGACCGATTTTCCGTCTTCGCAACCGCCAGATCCACCGCAAAGCTCCTGCCCACCGGCAGACAACGATCCATGGGACACCATCGACTCCGATTCCCGTCGCATCACCCATTTCTCCGTCGTTAGCAGCTTTGCCAGTTGGCTCCTCGTGGATCGGCTCCTCTTCAGGGTTCCGCGGTATGCGACCCGCAGGGCATGGCTGTCTGGCCGCAGGCGGCACCATCCCAACGTGGGCATCACCAGGAAGCGGCGGGGCATCTTCAGTCCCTGTCGGTCCGCCCGATGGACCGCAGTTCTCCTCCAGGCGTTCCTGAGGCTGCGCCTGCTCAGGGCCCAGCTCAGGGCACGGCTGTCCAGTCGCTGTCGGCATCGCCTCAACATGGGTATCACCAGGAAGCGGTGGGGCATCTTCAATCCCCGTCGGTCCGCCCGATGGACTGCAATTCTCCTCCAGGTATTCTTGAAGTTGCGCCTGCTCAGGACCCGGTTCAGGGCACGGCTGTCCGGTCGCTGGCGGCACCGCCTCAACATGGGCATCACCAGGAAGCGGCGGGGCATCCTCAGTCCCCGTCGGTCCGCCAGATGGACCGCACTTCTCCTCCAGACATTCTTGAGGTTGTGCCTGCTCAGGACCCACCACACTGGTCGTTTGGCCGCACTCCGGTTGTTGCAATTGGTCAGGACCTGCAGCTCCTTCCCACTTCTTGGCCGGACGATACTCTTGGCTGGTGGTGCGGATGGACTCCTTGTACCTGGCAGGATGTTCGTCGTTGGGTGTCCCCGGAGTCTTCAAGGGAACGTCTTCCGGTTCACACGTCGCTACTTGCCGGACCCTGTTCGCTTCTGTTCCAGACCCCTCCGCCCGCCAGCCGGTCGACAGCCGTTCCAGGCTCTTCAGGGTGTCGGGGTCCCGGATCATTTCCCCGACGATTAAGCGTTCCCCAGTCCCGGGGTGATCCATTTCTATTGCCCCTGTGTCAGTCCGGATACTGATCGGAAATTTTCGGAGGAGGTCTAGTCCCAGCAAATTCAGGCTGGAGTCTGGTCTATCGAAGATGAGGAATTCGTGCTCGGTTCGCAGTGGCCCAATTTCCACTGAAGCTTTCTGTTTTCCACAGAGCGGTAGCCGCTGTCCGTCCGCTCCCCATAATTCGGCTTTGGTCGGTTGGAGTTTCACTCCGGGGATGGGTTCAGACAGCGCCGATACAGCGGCGCCGGTATCCAGTACCATGCGGCAGTCCATGTTTGCCAATTTTACTGGAACGGAGATTATTGGTCTGTCTGTGAAGGTTACCGTTGTCTGGAACGCGACCAGCTCGTCTCCTCTCACTTCTTCTTCCGATCCGTCCGGGGCCGGAGTAGTAATTGCTGCAGCCGGCGCCGGGGCAGTTGAATGGTATGGTGCGTTTGCCCTGATCCCTTTCCGCTTGAAGCACTCAGCTTCGGTGTACTCCCTGGCGCTGCAGAAATTACAGAAGTCACCGCCGGCGATCCTGTGGGGGCACCCCGTTGGGAAGTGACCCAGGTCGCCGCAAAAATAGCAAGGGTGGCGTGGCTTGGGGGACGTCGGTCTCCAGAGCGGGGACCTCCTCCGTACTCCTCCTCCCTGCGTGGGGGCCTGTGATGGCGCTCGATTTCCATCGGGACTACTTTGATTCGGGCACCTGGCCGCGAAGTGTCCCACTTCTCCGCACCCATAACATTTCCTGGGCTCCTGGTTTAGAATCCCCGCTACGTCCCATCTGAGTTCGGGTTCTCGGTCCTCTCGGTCAATTTCCTCCCACTCCTCGGCTTTTTCGACCGCTTCTTCTAGGGTCTCGATCGTTCCTCCTCTGAGAAACAGGCTGACTTCCTTATCCACCCCCCGGACGAAGGCTCGTAGGGTCTTTTGTCGTACCCATTCTGGTCGCTGCTCCGGAGGAAGGTTCTCCTCCGCTTCGACCGCACATGCCGCCAGTTTCATCAGGCGCTCTGCATATTTCCGGAAGGGCTCTCCAACTAGACGCTTGGTTGTCCATAACTTGATATTGGCTTGTTCGGGGTTCTCCCTCCCGTACCATCGGAGGATGCGTGCTTTCAGGTGGTCGTAGGGTGTTTCACCTGTGGCTTCCGATAGGAACCTCTTGACTCCCCCTTTTAGCCGCGCTCTTAGAAATTGTACCCTTTGCTCCTGCGTTAGGGTGACGGTAGCCTGCTCCACCTCCGAAAAGAATTGCTGCGCCGAGATGCATCCAACTTCGTCGGGATTCCATACATCCACCTCCATGAATAATGATCTTGGAAGTCCGGCACCCTGCTCTTCGGGTTTTGGGACTCCCTCTTGTGAGGCGAAGAAGTTTCCCATCTGCGCCATAGCAGTGGTAACAGCCTCCATCATTTCGAAGGATATGGTTGCAGCGTCTCCTCCTTCAGCCATGGTAGGTAGTTTTCAAAAAAAAAAACAAAACAGTACGCACAGTAGTAGCAATATAAACAAAAATATAGTTCACTTTGTCACAGATTGGGATTTATTTCTTACGAAACCGTTCAGTTTCGTCGTTGGTCTAGGTTCTACAATCGTGTGAGAACGAATGTTTCGTAACCGTTCACCGACCCGGAACAGTGGTTCCGAACCGATACGTGACCCGGGGCGGGGCTGCTCCGATCCAGGAACAAGTTTTTGTACTTGTCCGAGTTTCGGCGCAGTTCGTTTCGAGTCGTTCCTTTGACTCAGGAACAACGGTTCTTGAACGTGTTTACGTTCGCGACCCGCCGACTCGAAACCGGTGTTGCGGATCGCTGACCCGAAACCTGATGACCCGCTCGAGAGTCGTCCCGACACGGTCTGGTCTAGAACTTTCTGGAACCTACGAGAAGATCGACCCGGATCGTCCGAACAGTGAGGACCCGGCACGCGACGGTCCGCCCGAATCTCAACGGAAAACGCCGCGGGAACAACCTGATCTCTCGCACGCTCGTTCTCACTCTTTTCCTCCGCTCACGGGTGGTTTTATGTCTACGGCCGTATTCCTTGTTTTTATAACAAAAACAACGTCTTTACGATCGTAATTTTTCTTCAAGTGTACAATACAAAAGAACAATATTTCTAGCAATGTGGATTCAATCAACAAGATGATGTTCCTACAATACTCTGATCAATCTCCTGGGTGGTCCTATACTAGTCAAGCGCAGGGCCGAACTGAAGGTTCGTGATAGTCGAAACCTACCAAAAATCACACCGCGTGCCACCAAATTGTAATGGTGAATTTTTTTACGCACAGCAATGGCCGAGAAATTTGTTTGGCTTTTGAAAAATTAACCACTACAATGCCTCTGCGCTTATGACTAGGTGAACTTGGTTTCACTTACCGTTACTTCTACAGGTAGCTGGGATGAGTCGGAACTGGATGGCGTTGGTAGCGTCGAATAGGTATCTCCTTAGAGATTACCGAAAGATGTCTACTTTCGTCACTATTACTCTGGTAAGTATGTTCTGAGATATCTCTATTACCTTCTTCGTTATTGTGTAATAATTTGAATATTATTATTGATTTAACTTTATCTTTTTGTTTCAGGTTCTCCGAGATTCTGCAAGACCAAGGTAAGTGAGTTAAGCTCTTTAGGTATTTTGGTGACTCTACTTCGACTCCAACTACTCTTCTTCAGGTAAGTATTTTCAGGTAAGTTACTAATTATTGTTTCGAATTTGCACCAGGAAATTGATCGGGTGAGTATGAGTGATAACAACCACAATTATGCAATGAAATATAACTTTGTATAATTTTCAGGTAATTGTTCAATAAAGTTGTAATAAAGAATAATCCGTACTTAGGGACTAAGATACCCTTTCAATTAGAATAAGTAATGAATATAAATCTGAGGGCCCTGAGGGGGGATAACCTCCAAGTCCGTGACCACGTGGTGACCCGGAACACGACTCGAATCCAAGAAAACAAAAGGTCCTAAGGACAATGACAAGAAAGATAGGGACAAAAGCCTAGGAGGAACAAATAAACTAATTACAATTGATTTAAGGTTACCGGTATATCTTTGTTTAAGGGAGAATCCGTTGGGAGGTCCGTTGGGGCTGCGAGGGTTGTCCAGCTTCTTTGTCCAGAGTACTTCGGGAGGGCGTATCGTTCACCAATAGTCTCTAATGATCAAATCTGCTGTTGCTGGATGTTCAATCGGGTGGCTCTAATTACAACTGGCAAATCACTTTCACTTCTCAATGTTCTCAACTGACTCGGTACACCGTTTCCTTCGACCCGGAACACGGCTTCAACGCAGGGTGGGCTCTAATACGAAAAGGGTTGTGGTTAGTGGCTCGATCAAGACACGACTGACAATGGGTAATGGCGTCGCCCCCAGTCGTGCCCCCCTCTCTGGATCCCCTCCCACTCAGTCACTTTCCGGCGCTCGCCTGTCTGGTGCTGCCGCCTGGTGGTTCGGTCTGGACCTCTACTTCCATACTGTCGTCGCTGCATGGAAGCGTTTTCCTCAACCTCAGCTTCGGGATGGCCGGTGGCATTGTGGGCATGGCTTGTTGTGACGACCCGTCACAGTGGCCAGTATGATTTCCTACGCACCATTCATTTTTTGGCTTTTACTAGTATCATGGCTTCTCTTGATCTTGACCCGGACTCCGACTACCGTCCGGATTTGTTTATTAGATCGTGTTTCAAGAGAATCACGGTAGCCCTTTCGGTTGGTACGTGATGGTTGCCTTCAGCACCAGGCACGATATTATTCTTTTTCCGTGTCTACCAGTGTTGTTTTCACTTTCCAAGGTAAAAACAACATGTTCTTCTAAATCAAGATGTCCACTCGCGTTGTACGTTCCTGAACAATTTTGGTTTCGTGTCTTCTGTCGTACAGCTCTGTGTGCCCGCAAATCCTTGTTACGGACGAAAATATAAGATGTTATTGTAAATATAACATAACTTTTAGATTTTTCATCCGAATTCGATGAAATTTTCAGGGATTGTGCGGGTTGGCATGTAGATGGTCCCCTATGTAGTAGTAGAGGGTAGTAGTGTTTACAGATTGATATTTTGAGATAGGTAATACTATGCATAGAATCATCTGTATAATCGGGTTGCGGATACGAGAAAGCTACGTGCCACTCCCGCTTGGCAGATATTTTTTAAATGTGAATCTCTACTTACCCATTCGGCGTGGACCCGTTTTGGTAGACTCGCGATCCGGATGGGAATTTTTTCTTCGCACAATTATAATTTCTCATCTTATAATTATCTTTGAAAATGTACTTTGAACTTGTTGAGATAGAATTTTTGCTTCCGGGTCAGATAGCAGAAGAATTGTTTTCACTATTGAAGGTTAAAAAACAAAATGTTCTCCAAAATCAAAATTTCCACGCGGGTTTCACGTCTTAGACCTTTCTGAACAATTTTGGTTACGTGTCTGTCTGTGTGTCAGTCAAATTTTAAATGTAATCTATTATTTAAATTTTTTTATTACCTACGTCATAATATGACGTATAATATTATGACATACATAATATGACATACATAATATATTATGACGTACATAATATTATTATGTAGTTTAAAAATTTATTTGGAAATGTTTCAACGAAACATACCAAATTCAAAGACTACTTGGTACTTACTTCCTACGTTTTGGTTTATTATTTTCAATAATGAACCTTTGGAATCGACCGAGATAACAATTTTTTTAACACCCCCTCAAAATTTGATGGTTTACGTTTCAAGGTACGTAGAATCCAAAAATCGAATAAAAATTTGGCCGGCCGTCCGCCGAACGCCGTGCGTCGTACGCCGTACGCCGTACGCGGCACTTTTGCCACTTAGAATTGACCGATTTTGATGAAATTTGGTATGTAGGCTCCATTTGCGGTCTAGTTGTGCCCTGAAGATTTTGGTTGATGTAGGTCACTTCTAAGGGTTCAAAAATGAATTTTGAAATTTTGAAAACGCCCTAAATCAAAAAATTTCGATATAAAGGTATTGTTTTCCTTCAATTTAAGATTCTATAGAATTTTTTGAGACCACACGGAGCTTTGTAGGACAAATTGTTCGCTCACTACGAGAATTTAAGGGTTGGACGTACGATAAATCAGAAACACGAGTGTGAATCGCAAAAGAGGCCTAATCTCCGTTCAAATTTTAGTTGACCGAAATACGATCGATGTTTTTCTTCATGTTGGATGGTTGGTGGCTTTGCAGACGAGTGATCAATATAGAAAAATAATAGACCATTGTGTAATAATTTGCAGTTTTTTTTCTCTATAAAACCCCAGTTGACATCGCGCACATCAGTAATCCTCTAAACCACTAATTAATAGGTATTTCCTGTAATCATACGTGCTTGGAAATTTAAAAAATAGTTTTCCCATGTAGATATAGGAAACTATGATGAAACACCGAACAACTTTTCGAAACGAAATTAATTAATCGACGTAAATACGTCTCATTAACCCATTACTGCCCAGAAATCCATTTTTGACAGAATTTCCGAAATTCTTCTTCAATTCTTCATTTTTTTACCTTCTAATGTTAAATATAAGGTTACCTTGTCATCCACCATGATAGGAGGGGCAGGAGCCCCCGTTGCATATAATATATGCATATTATGCAACGCTGGGCAGTTACCCAATGAAGTTGCTACTATGATGTTTTTTGTTAGTGACCTCATTTATTTCCATATTTCCAGCACGGATAAGAATAAAAAGCTGTATAATAAATTTTATGAAATCAATACAATATCAATTAAGCTTCAAAATTCACAAATAAGGCAAAATAATGTTGAAACAGTGATTATACAAGATTGTGGTTAGGACGGAATCAACACAAAGTCCCATGTTGCACTTGCTGCACTGATATTTCACGGTTGAAGTACAGTGTTACTCTGTGTATCTCCTCTGTTTTTTTTCCCCGGTATTTTCTCGATTCATCGAATGATTCAATCATTTTCTTCCGGTCAATAAATTCATTCGTACCGAACATCGGTTCGATCGATAGACGACATTCTTCCTACACCTTTTGGCTGAGTGTTTTACTTGGTCAGGTAACCTGTGGTTATTTTTCTTCTGAATTCTAACTGGCAAGAATGTGTAAGTAAAGTAAACAACCATTTCAGGTTGGATTTTCGATCTTTTGATTCATGATGTCGCACTCTCCCATGCTTTATATTCTTGAATTATAAAAGGTCGAGGAACTTGAATGGGTTTCTTCTCTCGTGCAGAATATTTTCTTACCACTGAAACTGGCTGAATCCTGTTAGCAAGACGAAAGAAACCACAGAATTGTCTTTCTATTGGGAAGCAATTACACAATAGTTTCAATTGATTGCGGATTCGAAATGCCCTCGACTACTCTTCTTCAGTTCCAGAGGCATAAAAATCAGGAGGGCAGTAACAAAAACTTTCTCCCATACAAGGAGGTAGAGAATATACATCATCCAGATTTTGAAAGACTATTTCAGCTTCAGCAGGTGTTTGTTTCAGTTCAGCTTCAAGTGGTTTCTGTTCAAATTGTCAAGGATTACTCCTTCATCTTCATCACCAGAATCCTCATCTGACATGTCGTTCTCGACTGGGGGAGTAATATACAGTGAATTCTCATACATATCATCTTAGTCGGCGAATAAACTAATTATAGCATCTTGAACTGAAATTCCAGGGCCCAAAAGCTGAGAAAAAGCTCTGACAAAATGAAAAATCGAGTCATAGCAGTTGGGTCAGGGCACTGCCCAGCGTTGCATATATGCAACCCAATATTTCAGACAACACTGGGAACAATAGGAATGACAAAAAAATTGGACTATAGTACTCATAAGCCCATGCAGGTATCTGAGAGTGGTAAAGAGTCACATCCATCGCATTTTGAAAACAGTACATAACATTGTACTTATTTTTCGTCCATTGGGTCAGCAATTCTCGAAATCGAGAAGAGAGAACACTTGTAATAAGTAAATACAATTATTATACATAATGAAAACGTCACTCTGACAGTTGGAATCTAATTGATAGGCTCTCCTCTTCGAGAAACAGACGCTGAACAAAGTTTTTCATTTCTGTGGATGTCCTGGCCAGCCTCCTAAGATGAGCTACTCCGCGTTGCATATATGCAACGCTGGGCAGAAATGGGTTAACTAAGGAAAAATAGTACCTTATTGTAGGTAAGGACATCATCATCAGCCGTCGAGGGAGTAATAATATTGGGAAGATACGCCAAATATTCTTCAGGGTGTCAGGAACTAACTTGAATTTTGTCAACAAAATTATATCAAATTCCTTATCGTCAATGCAGTATCCACGATTTTTGGCCAGTTTGCCAATAGTAGTACGAGGGTAAAATACGTGCCCTATTTTATCGAGAAATTTCTAAAGCCTCCTAATTCTTGTAAAACTTTTCCTAGGACTACTCTTCATTCGCCTCAGGAAATACTGCTACTTTGAACCAGAATAACTCACTTCAATGGGTGGAGTTCCACAGCGTGCTGAGAACCAGATGGAACGAAAGACCGCAAATGGAAGGACCGAAATAGCGAATCCGGGTAAGTAAGGGAAGAAACGCGGGAGAGAAAACGAGGTTTTGGCATTTGAAGGAAGTTTTTTCCCTTTCTAGCTGACCAACCACTAGCACATCAAAAGGATACATTCTGTTCAATTCCTCACACCTCCAGTCTCCTTTTTGAGGGGTTCGCAGGTACATTTTTTTTCTGTATGGTCTTTTGTGTATTCCCCTCGTTTTCCGATCAGATCTCTCGTCTTAGCCCTTTTCAAGATGCTCCTTTCAACAGCTTCGACTATCGAAAACACAGGGAAAAATTCAATAGGAGTAGGAGTGTACCTATGCTTCAGAAAAGAAACAGTAAATAAAAGTAAAAAAAGTTGCAATTCAATTTACTTTTTAACGAAGGGTTTCCCTGAAAAATCAATATTTTAGCAGTCTGAATTATTTGGAAGTATCACCATTGGATTCAGCGTAAAAACGTATGTCAAGTGGGTGTGGCACTTAGCTTCCTCGTATCCATAACCCGATTATACAGGGTGTCTACACTTTCGATGGGCATAACTTCGGGGTTCCATTCTACAAGGTATTTCCAGGTATTTTTTTTTTTTTTTGGTATGTCTCTTAACAATTTTCTTTTAACCCACTCAAAATTCCTTTTTTTTCACTTTAAAGTTTTTCTTGAGGGCGTGGCTCATCAAGCTGATGGTCCTGTGCTCACAGCATCTTCGAGTCAGACAGACAAGAAACAAAATTCTTCAAAAAAGTTAAAACATAAAATGCGAGTATAAATCTCATATCCTTTCTTACTATAATTAAAAATTTAGGTATAATCTGGCACACAAGTTGGTCCAAAGTGGAAAGTCCTAAAAAAGAGTGATTATGTGTAACCTAAAATTTTCCAAGTACGCATCATGTCGCGAGACGAGAACGCACCTTCTTCGTACTTGAACGAAGTCCGTTCCGCTTCGCCGTTTAATTACCGATATGAGGATGTGCAGTCGAACAAGGGCGAAGGACGAGGCGCTTGTATGCATAAGGCGATATTTCCAACTCTCTTGAAAGCCTTGTGAGACCCCTCTTCGACCCACTGTTGCTGATTGGGTTAGGCGCACATGCCCGGGAAGTTGATGCGCTATTAGCAAGTAAGGAAAGAGGGGTTTTGAAGCGACGGTGGTGGTAAGAGACTGCAAAGTGACGACGAAGAAGGGAGAGGAGGGTTCTCGGAAGCTGAGTCAATAAATCAGGGCTGGAGGGGGTTCCCAGTCCGTTCCAGCGTTGACGTCACTTCTAATAACCTAATTAGAAAACCTACTTTCAAAGCCCCCCAGAACAAAGGGGAGTCGGATTCTCCGAGATGAGGACTGAAAACGGAGGATGACGGGAAATAAGAGTGAACAGAGTTTGGAAATTAGTCTGAAGCACTTCTTGCGATCCTATTCGATAATGGAAACCCCTTTTAAGTTGACACGTCGCTTTCGAAACTCGGCATTGTTTTCATACAATAACAATTATTGCAACAGTAATTAGGTACTGGGGACTGTTAGAAAAATTCCAGTCACAGACGAATCAGTCTGACAGAAAAGTCTGAACTAGTTTGAATACTTTTGTTCATCAGCAGGTGAAATGTACTGTTACGAAAATATTCCTAGTAAAGAAACGTTCTGTTAGGGTCGCCTCCTCAGCGGTTAGGCCTGACTTTTCTGCGCCTACTCGTGGAGTGGAATTTATGATAGGCGCTAAGCTTCCCAACTGGCCTAGACTTGGAATCGGGTAAATCCTCCAGGTCTAATAACTCGACTATCTTACTTGTCTCTAGGTACATGACACCTTTGGGCTTTGTGAAAATGTAAGAGAAAACGCTGGATTCCATTCGATTTTACGATGGGTTTATTTAACAGTGGGAAAGTTTTGTTTTATTTTATGACATTTACTGAATTTCGATAATGTGAAGTGATAACGGAAACTTAGGTGGTAACTTAGCTTGATCCCTACCTCCTGTCGCGAGATTATGGCATTTCGCGGAGGGCGCGGATTCGCTACGGCAACGGCGGAAGTCGTGATCGGGTAAGCTGAAGCTTAGTAACTTAGGGCTATGGCCCTGTCAGCTAACAAGCTAATTTTTAGGACGTCCCACAGTAAGACTTGGGCGTCCTTATGCGATCAATCTGGGGTGAAGGAGGACAACACTCAACAGAAAAAAAAAACAACCACACAGTAATCCGTTTTAGACCATTCTGAATCCAAATCCGCGAAAAAAAAACCATAGGTGTATGTCTGTGTGTGTGTGTGTGTGTATGTGTGGTATCGTACATGGCGCTTCCTGGTCATTTGCTGCGTATAGCCACCGCATACCTGGTCATTGAGGTGCATTGTGGTCCTTTTTCCAATGACCAGTTGTGTAGGTCAACTTTAGCGGCCCCCAAAAAATCGAAAACGACCCAGAATTTTTTTAAAAATAATTTTATCTCCTTCTACGATCATTAGAGAACAAGTTTCAAAAAGAAAAAACCAACATAATTACCGCAAACTATTTAATTTAATTAGAAAACCAAACCAAACCAAATGACCAGTTGTGATAGTGAAATACTGCATTCAGTTTGTGTGTCATACGCGTACTGGCGCGTTACAACTGGTCAGTCAGTCACTTCCCCCTCTATTTTTCCAAAGCTCGTTGTGTGCTGCTCGACGTTAATTTTTCGAACTAATCAATTCTCTCATTCTGGCCTGTTTTTGGAGGGCTTAGGGAGTTTTCTATCTCCTTAACCCGCGAGAGGTGATCACCCTTAAACGAGGGTTGGAGGTGATACCTGAGTGCTGTGCTCAAGTCACGTTTTCTCGTACAATTTTTGCAATAACTCCGTTATTATTTGTCCTATCGACCTACGACTTCGTATGTATACTCTCAGATTGTTGAATGACAAAATATATGAGTGGGGTCTATTAAAAAATGTTTAATAAAATATATAAAAATTGTTTTATGTCCCAGGCCCTGTTTTTTTTTGTACATTTTCCATTATAACTCTGCTATTATTCGTCCTACCGACCTGAAATCCCGTATGTTTACTCTCAGATAGTTTACTAACAAAATGTTGGGGGGGGGGGGTTATATCCATTCAATAGGATTGAAAATGGCTTTGGAGCTCACTCAGCTGATCAGTGATGTGAGGAGTGAAGAAGATCTCCTCGAATTCTGGAGACGCCTGGAAGAGCACCTCCATTCAATAGGATTGAAAATGGCTTTGGAGCTCACTCAGCTGATCAGTGATGTGAGGAGTGAAGAAGATCTCCTCGAATTCTGGAGACGCCTGGAAGAGCACCTCCATTCAATAGGATTGAAAATGGCTTTGGAGCTCACTCAGCTGATCAGTGATGTGAGGAGTGAAGAAGATATCCTCGAATGCTGGAGACGCCTGGAAGAGCACTTCCATTCAATAGCATTGAAAATGGCTGCGGAGCTCACTCAGCTGATCAGTGATCTGATCAGTGAGCAATGATTTGCAGCGTTTTTTACCTACAAACATTGTTTTACCTACCAACTTTTTTTTACCTACCAACTATTGGTAGGTACTACCTACCACACTAAATATAATGGCTTCACACCTTCACAATCAAGTATTAGAAAGAACTAAACGCTTCACACTCGATTCGAAAAATAGAAAGCTTGATATGGAAATTTGATTACTGGTTACGCAGAAGGCAAAACTGTATACAAATCGAAGAAATGAACAGCGATCGCATTTTAGTCAGATAAAATTTGAACGGCGATTAGACCTCTTTTGCGATTCACACTCATGATTCTGTTTTATCGAAGGAAAACCTTCAAGTACTCGTAGGGACCGAACAATTTGTCCTACAGAGCTCCGGGTGGTCTCAAAAATTTTTAAAAATTCTATACTATTTAAAGTTGGTGAAAAAACGATACCTTTATTTCGAGAGTTTTCGAGCTAGGGCACTCTTGAAAATTTCAACCCTTAATTTTCACCCCTTATAAGTGACCTACATCAACCAAAAGCTTCGCGGCACAACTAGACCCCAAATGGAGCCCATATACCAAATTTGAACCAAATCGGTCCAGTGTTGCTAAGAAAAGTGCCGCGTACGGCGGACAGCGTACGGCGGACGGACGGAAATTTTTTTATTCGATTTTCGGATTCTACGTACCTTGGAACGTAAAACATCAAATTTTGAGGGGGGGTTAAAATTTTTTTTTTCTTGCTCGATTCCAAAGGCTTATTATTGAAAATAGTAAACCAAAAGCAATGCGCGTATGCAGTATATACATAAATTTATCATATAGCTCAGAAAAATTGGTAGCTCTCATTACTCATTTAATGACAAGATTATAATACGGTATGATGACTTAGCATTCAGGCAATAAACAAATTTCAGTTATTTTGCAGACATAAATAGCACATAGCGTTGGTGAAAAAATATATTTTTTTATAGCATCAAGTGCCTATAAAATGTAGCAAAACGCTGCAAATCATTGCTCAAAGGTTTATTATTTTCTGTATAGATCACCCTTCTGTATAGATCACTGGTTCTCCATCAATAGCACCTACCACCATCTGTATTCTCCCTTGACCTTCCCTCTCAAATTTCAGCTCCTGCGTTCAATAGGATTGAAAATGGCTTCGGAGCTCACTCAGCTGATCAGTGATCTGAGGAGTGAAGAAGATCTCCTCGAATGCTGGAGACGCCTGGAAGAGGACTTCCATTCAATAGGATTAAAAATGGCTTTGGAGCTCACTCAGCTGATCAGTGATCTGAGGAGTGAAGAAGATCTCCTCGAATGCTGGAGACGCCTGGAAGAGCACTTCCATTCAATAGGATTGAAAATGGCTTCGGAGCTCACTCAGCTGATCAGTGATCTGAGGAGTGAAGAAGATCTCCTCGAATGCTGGAGACGCCTGGAAGAGGACTTCCATTCAATAGGATTAAAAATGGCTTTGGAGCTCACTCAGCTGATCAGTGATCTGAGGAGTGAAGAAGATCTCCTCGAATGCTGGAGACGCCTGGAAGAGCACTTTCATTCAATAGGATTGAAAATGGCTTCGGAGCTCACTCAGCTGATCAGTGATCTGAAGAATGAAGAAGCTTTTGAGCAATGATTTGCAGCGTTTTTTACCCACCAACATTTGTTTTACCTACCAACTTTTTTTTACCTACCAGCTAGGTACTACCTACCACACCATACTGGCTTCACACCTTCACAATCAAGTTTATTAGAAAGGACTAAACGCTTCACACTCGATTGGAAAAATAGAAAGCTTCATAATATGAAGCTTCATAATATGATAATTTCAATATTATTGAAATTTGATTACTGGTTACGCAGAAGGCAAAACTGTATACAAATCGAAGAAATGAACAGCGATCGCATTTTAGTCCAACTTTTTTTTACCTACCAGCTAGGTACTACCTACCACACCATACTGGCTTCACACCTTCACAATCAAGTTTATTAGAAAGGACTAAACGCTTCACACTCGATTGGAAAAATAGAAAGCTTCATAATATGAAGCTTCATAATATGATAATTTCAATATTATTGAAATTTGATTACTGGTTACGCAGAAGGCAAAACTGTATACAAATCGAAGAAATGAACAGCGATCGCATTTTAGTCCGATAAAATTTGAATGGAGATTAGACCTCTTTTGCGATTCACACTCATGATTCTGTTTTATCGAAGGAAAACCTTCAAGTACTCGTAGGGACCGAACGGTTTGTCCTACAGAGCTCCGGGTGGTCTCAAAAATTTTTAAAAATTCAATACTATTTAAAATTGGTGAAAAAACGATACCTTTATTTCGAGAGTTTTCGAGCTAGGGCACTCTTGAAAATTTCAACCCTTAATTTTCACCCCTTCAACCAAAAGCTTCGCGGCACAACTAGACCCCAAATGGAGCCCATATACCAAATTTGAACCAAATCGGTCCAGTGTTGCTAAGAAAAGTGCCGCGGACGGCGGACGGACATTGCAAATTTGGATTCTACGCACCTTGAAACGTAAAGTGACAAAGTTTGAGGGGGGGTTATAAAAATTTTTTGCGATACGATCACATAGGCTTATTATTAGAAATAATAAACCAAAAAAATAGACTCACAAAGATTAGATAATATTGCTTAGAGGCATTTTCATACTTGAATTAGTTGTAAAATTCTTCCCTACTGTTTTCAACGTGGCACACTCCGTAAACATACGTACTAAAATAAAATCAAAGGTATACACTCTATCCTCGCTTCTGACAGGAAGGTTGAGTTCAAAAATTTATACAATAGGTGCATTGGGTTCTCTCATAATAGGAACTGGTAGTGTAGGGTGCTATTGTTCTGTAGGTATCACGTCAGGTAGGTGAGACTACATACACTATGATTCCTTTCTACTTTGAATGACATTGAAATGAAGTAAACCATTGGCAACTAATCCGGGAAATTTCGGCGGTATCTTCTAGAGGTTTTGAAGAAGTCGAGTAGTTGTATACCTGTCTGTTTTGAAAGAACGGAATCAAAACTTACTTGAAATGAACTGTCAGGAATTCATATTCAAGTGGTCACAAATAGGTAGGTACCCGTATTAAGATTGTGGTGCTGAAGGGTTACCCAGAGTTCGTATTTTTTGTTCTTTACAAAAAATACGTTTAAACTAGTTATGATGTGAGTTTTTATTATGAGAATGTTAACAAACATTTCCTTGCCCTCTATTTCATTTTTTCTGACCATGTGTATGTATTTTTGATCGAGTATTTGAGTTATACAGGGTGTTACATTTTGTAATGGTCACAGGGCAGGATTCGATGTTACAACTGATTTTCAGCAAAAAATTCTTAATAGGAATTTTTTGTAGAAGCTTCATTTTTGAGTTATTTCACTTTTAGGATTTTTTTCATGTTCCCCACCTTCTGTCGGCAAAAATGGCTTTAACTCCCCGAATTTTCATGTTAATTTTTGGTTTATTATTTCTAATAATAAGCCTATGTGATCGTATCGCAAAAAATTTTTATAACCCCCCCTCAAACTTTGTCACTTTACGTTTCAAGGTGCGTAGAATCCAAATTTGCAATGTCCGTCCGCCGTCCGCCATCCCCCGTCCGCCGTCCGCGGCACTTTTCTTAGCAACACTCGACCGATTTGGTTCAAATTTGGTATATGGGCTCCATTTCGGGTCTAGTTGTGCTGCGAAGCTTTTGGTTGGTGTAGGTCACTTCTAAGGGGTGAAAATTAAGGGTTGAAATTTTCAAGAGTGCCCTAGCTCGAAAAGTCTCGAAATAAAGGTATCGTTTTTTCACCAATTCTAAATAGTATAGAATTTTTAAAAATTTTTGAGACCACCCGGAGCTCTGTAGGACAAATTGTTCGGTCCCTACGAGTACTTGAAGGTTTTCCTTCGATAAAACAGAATCATGAGTGTGAATCGCAAAAGAGGTCTAATCTCCATTCAAATTTTATCGGACTAAAATGCGATCGCTGTTCATTTCTTCGATTTGTATACATTTTTGCCTTCTGCGTAACCAGTAATCAAATTTCCATATTTTTCCAATCGAGTGTGAAGCGTTTAGTTCTTTCTAATAAACTTGATGGTGAAGGTGTGAAGCCAGTATGGTGTGGTAGGTAGTACCTAGCTGGTAGGTAAACAAAAGTTGGTAGGTAAAAAAATGTTGGTGGGTAAAAAACGCTGCAAATCATTGCTCAAAGGCTTCTTCACTCTTCAGATCACTGATCAGCTGAGTGAGCTCCGAAGCCATTTTCAATCCTATTGAACGCAGGAAGCTGAAATTTGAGAGGGAAGGTCAAGGGAGAATACAGATGGTGGTAGGTGCTATTGATGGAGAACCAGTGATCTATACAGAAGGGTGATCTCTGCAGAAAATAATAAACCTTTGAGCAATGATTTGCAGCGTTTTTATCTGATAATACCGTTGGAAAGTGCGTAAATTTTTCCAACTCCATGATGGAGTAAAACTTTTTCTTAAATCGGGACACGGATAAAGAATGGACCTAAACAAAAACTGGTGAAATCTTGGAAAGCTGGAGTTCTGTAATTCGGCTTGTGAATTTTTGCCTGTAAGTCTAAAAGATGCGCCAAAGTCTCAGCTTTCCAACGGTTTAGTTACTTTTATTTCAATGGGGAAATTATTTTAAAAAACGCTGCAAGTTATTACACAATGGTTTATTATTTTTCTATATTGATCACTCGTCTGCAAAGCCACCAACCAAAAAGTGCGGCAAAAGTGCCGCGTACGGCGCACGGCGTACGGCGGACGGACGGCCACATTTTTATTCGATTTTAGGATTCTACGTACCTTGAAACGTAAACCATCAAATTTTGAGGGGGTGTTGAAAAAAAATGTTTCTCGGTCGATTCCAAAGGTTCATTATTGAAAATAATAAACCAAATTGTGTGTTTGAAAGAAGAAAAACGTGAATTTCTTCAACGAAATCAGCTTTCCGACTGAGACGATCAGAGGGATTGAACGTTGGGACGGAGTGCCAGAATTGGGCAAACTCCTATCTACTCATGAATTATGATGTTAAAATAATTTTAACACAGTAATTATTACTGATGGATATGAATAAAATAATGACAAAAATATGTTTACAAACATGATTAAAAATAAGAATAAATTTGTATTCACACATAAGAGTGTGATTGAACAAATAAACACTGTATGAATAACATTATATTCCTAATCACAGGGAACTGTGCGATTAATTACACGAAATGTGTGCTCGATTGTCTCAGTCGGAAAGCTGATTTCGTTGAAAAACAATTCACGTTGAAATGTTCATTTCGTTGAAAATAAAGGTAACTAAACCTTTGGAAAGCTGAGATTTTGGCGCATCTTTTAGGCCTAAAGGTGAAAATTCACAAGTCGGATTACAGAACTGTTATGTTTGCGTGTCGGTGAGTGAAGAGCTGACCTCCTCGCTGCGGCGTTTGACTTTTCTTTAACCCCTACTCAACGAAGAGAGAGAGATCCCTATCCTAACATGCAGTACTGTCGCATCGGCGGTTCATAACCATACCGTCGTGCTAAGCACTGAGGAAGGCGGCTAGCCCGTCAGCCCCGGCGTTTCAGAGAAACCTAGGAGGATGACGGGATATTTACCTATTGAGCCTAGTACTTCGAGGAGATCCTTATTCGAAGAGAAGGTTTGAGAGCGAAATGATGAAGACGATAGACTGGACTAGATTGGCATAAGGGAGCATCCCTGAGTGATCCTATAATATAATATAATATATTTATAATGTATATTATACACATGTCGTTAGCTCGGGAGAGAGAGAGGTGGAAAGGTGACGTCATGTTGGCGTATCCCCCGTACCTCGTCTCCCCCAGTGGGTGATGACTCATTCAGGGATCCTCCCGGTAGCTTCTTTATTTAAGAACTAATTATTGATGATATGTGGGTAATTACAAGAACCAATGAGGTTTTCAAACATATTGAAATTTCCAAGATTTTACCAGTTTTTCGTTTAGGTCCATTTTTTATTTATCCGTTTTCCCGATTTAAAAAAATATTTTTCTCCATCAAGAAGATAGGGAAATATACGCTCTTTCCAACGGTCTAATCAGACAGAAAGTATCATGAAAATTCGGGGAGCTAAAGCCGTTTTACTGACATATGGTGGAAAACACGAAAAAATCTTAAAAGTGAAATAACTCAAAACCGAAGCTTCTACAAAAAATTACTATGAGGCTTTTTTTTTAAATAGAAATGAGTTGTAAAATTGGCTCTTGCCCTGTGACCGTTATGAAATGTAACATCCTGTATAATCCTCCGTTTCCAGAAGGGCAGTTCAATAGAAGTGTGTAATTGATCTTAGTCGGAACCAGGTAACAGCAACTTGGAAAAAATTGCAACGTAAAAATCCGTTCTCATCTACTAAGGTTCATAATATGAACCTAGTAGAGAGTGGATATTAGTAGATGAGTGGATATTATCCACTAAGGTTCATAACTAAAAATAATAAATGACCAAGAAACAATATCCCCGATTACACAGGGTGTCTACAAAGCAGATCTCATTCCTTCAAGGGGTCGGTTTTACAACTAATTTGCAACATAAAGTGCCTCATAATTGTCATTTCATGTCTTAACATCGGCACATAATCGAGAAAACGTAACGAAAACTTGCCCACGCTTTAACACTTTTTCATGTTATCGACCATACTTCATTAAAACGGCCATAGCTCCCTCATTTCCCGAGTAATCTCAAATGTGAAGAGACCGTTGGAAAGATCGTGAATTTTCCTGTTTCCCTAATGCCAAATACAATTTTTTTTCAGTTGAACGTTATTATGGGTTATTATAATAAAGCAACCTAACAAGTGAACTTAGCAACTTTACTTTACTTTGTACGCGGCACTTCCCTTAGTTACCATGGACTAATTTTGATGAAATTTATTATGTGGGCTCGATTTGTGCCCCGAAGCTTCTGGTTGATGTCAGTCATTTCTAAGGGGTGAAAATTAAGGGTTGAAATTCCCAAAAGTGCTCCCTATTTCTTCTCATTGAGTGTGAAGCGTTTATTTCTTCGAAATAAACTTGATTGTGAAGGGAAAATATGGTTCGTAGGTAGTGACAATGACAAAGCTGTGAGTTTAGTAGGCGATTGATCTACTCAGAAAAATAATAAACTTTGTGTAACTTGTGCAGCGTTTTTCTTCTCAATGGAATCGACATTTTGACGGGAGGATTCGGGGGTATCCCATCTGCCGCCACTATCCAACCCCGAATCCTTCCGTCAAAACGTTGAATTAGTTGAAAAAATTATCGTTTTTCCGTGTTCAAACAAAAAAAGTTCCATCGTAAAACGTTTTTTGATTATGCGATTATACGCTTTTTGATTATTTGATTTTCGATTATGTTATTAGGTATATGGTTTTTTGATTTTTCGATTATGCTGAAATTCTGGCTCAGTTTTCAGGCTTATCGGCAATAGTTCATTATCTCTAATTATTAGGACATTATGGGCATTGAAAAACGGTAAGTTTACGAAAAGTTACAAAGTTCAGTTTTTAGTTTGCTTCATTCCCCATTACATTCAACTGGAAAAATTGTACTTTTTGAGCATTAAGGAGATAGAAAATTTTACGATACTTCCAATGGTCTCTGGACATTTGAGATTACTCGAGAAATGAGAGAGCTACATAATTTTCCTGTAAAGGACATCTCTCGTCTGCAGAGATCACACCTTTGCGCCCTTGTCACTGTTTTTAGAAAAAATAGTTTAACCTATCAACCGTAGGTACTTACTACCTACCTACCTTCACAATCAAGTTTATTTACAAATTAAGAGCTTCACACTCGATTCGAAAAACAGGGAGCTTCACATGGGAAATTTGATTACTGGTTGCTAAGGAACCAAAACTATGCAGGGTGTTTCATAAGTAACGGACCACCCTTTCTATCTCCGTTGTCTTGAGGGGTAGAAAAAACTTCAAGCGGTAACTCCCCTTAAATTAAAATTTTAATAATTTTTAACGAATTTTTTTTGAGAATTTTTTGAGAAATTCAACTATCACACTTTCACGCATTCTACGCAAAATTTCATGAATTTTTGACCCCTCAACCGATTTTTTTGGTTGCACACAACCCGTCCAGAGATTAAGGTAAAACAATTGAGATTAAGGTAGACCCCAAGTGTGACACATGTTTTTGGTTTATTATTTTCAATAATGAACCTTTGGAATCGACCAAGAAAAAATTTTTTTTAACACCCCCTCAAAATTTGATGGTTTACGTTTCAAGGTACGTAGAATCCAAAAATCGAATAAAAATTTGGCCGTCCGTCCGCCGTCCGCCGTACGCGGCACTTTTGCCACTTAGCATTGACCGATTTTGATGAAATTTGGTATGTAGGCTCCATTTGGGGTCTAGTTGTGCCCCGAAGATTTTGGTTGATGTAGGTCACTTCTAAGGGTTCAAATTTGAATTTTTAAATTTTGAAAACGCCCTAACTCAAAAAATTTCGATATTAAGGTATTGTTTTTCCTTCAATTTAAAATTCTATAGAATTTTTAGAATTTTTTGAGACCACGCGGAGCTCTGTAGGACGAACCGTTCGCTCGCTACGAGAATTTAAAGTTTGGACGTACGAGAAATCAGAAACACGAGTGTGAATCGCAAAAGAGGCCTAATCTCCGTTCAAATTAAAGCTGACCGAAATACGATCGATGTTTTTCTTTATGTTGGATGGTTGGTAGCTTTGCAGACGAGTGATCTATGTAAAAATAATAAACCATTGTGTAATAATTTGCAGCGTTTTCATTATTTTTCGACGCTGAATCATTTGATATCCATTTTTGCATTTAACTGGAATTTTTCGAAACGGTGGTGGAAATTCGGTAGTTTTTAATAGAAAAATGCTGTTTTTCTTTCTCCTTTTTTTCCTTCTTTTAAATTAGTTCGGGTGGCTAACTCTACTCCATCTAGCCACCCGAACTAATTAAAATTGCGTCGTAACTCATAAGGATGGAAGAAGAGCGATTTTCTATTACAAACCACCTAAACACCTCCACCGTTTCAAAAAATTCCAGTTAAATCCAAAAATGGAAACTACCATGTGATTCAGCGTTGAACATTGATAAAAATGCACGTGTCACACTTGGGGTCTACCTTCATCTCAATTTTGGCACAATCCAGGGGTTGCGAATGTTTGCGCGCTCATTGGACGGGTTGTTCGCAACCAAAAAAAGTCTGCCAAGTGGGTGTGGCACATAGCTTCCTCGTATCCATAACCCGATTATATAGGTGATCCGATGCATAGTAGTTAGGTAATCTGAAAACACCAATCTGTAAGTAGGTACCTTTCACTACCCTCATAGGGTACCATCAACACGCTAATCTGGACAATCCTAGAAAATGTCATCAAACTCGGACGAAAAATGTAAGTGCGGTAGTGATTGGAATCAAAAAATTTCATTGCAAGATTGGGAATCGAACCTGGAACTCCCGAATGTGAGTCCAGCACTTTGCTTACTGATCTACAGAGGGGTTTGTTGAATAGCTTTGAGATCCTCAGCTCAGACACAACTGTCACGGCTGTTACAAGGATTTTACAATTGCGCATGCGCAGAGGCTACTGTAAATTTTAAGGCCTTGATTTTCATTGGGGACCATCTACAACCTAATCCGCGTAATCCCTGAAAATGTCATCGAAATCGGGTAGAAATTGTGGAAATTATGGCAGTTACAAGCAATTCACGTTCCGCATGCGCATCGGTTACTATCAGTCCGGGGGTGATGATTTTCATAGGGGACCATCTGAACACTAATCTGTAACATCCCTGAAAATTTCATTGAAATCGGATGGAAAATGTGGAAGTTACGGCCGTTACAAGAAAATTAACGTTTGCGCATGCGCAGTGACTACTATCAGTCCGAAGGTGATGATTTTCATAGGGAACCATCTAATCACTAATCTGTAACATCCCTGAAAATTTCATTGAAATCGGATGGAAAATGTGGAAGTTATGGCTGTTACAAGGAATTCACGTTTGCGCATGCGCAGTCGCTTCTATCAGTCCGAGGATGATGATTTCTATAGGGGACCGTCTACACACCAACCCGCACAATCCCTGAGAATTTCATCGAAATCGGACAATAACTTCGTATAGTTATGCGCGTTACAAGGAATTCATGACAGACACACAGACAGACAGACACACAGACAGACAGACACGGAACCAAAATTGTTCAAAAAAGTCTAAAACGCAAAACGCGAGTGAAAATTTTGGGTACTTGAGTATTAAACGGAGGCCACCTAACCTATAGAAATATTTCGTACCGGATACCAAAAATAACTACATAATTGGAAAGAACGCACTTTAATAGATTTACAGGTGAAGTTTAGAATTAATCCGACGCCTGGTTCTGGAACTGCGCGTCTTCATTTGGATAGCTATTTGGCAGAATACATGTGGCGATCTGATGTGACTGCTAGCGGCGGCGACGCTTTCAACTCTATCCTGACCGACATTGCTGCGTTCTGGGTTGCACAACGTCAGAACCAGGCGTCGGATTAATTCTAAACTTCACCTGTAAATCTATTAAAGTGTGTTCTTTCCAATTATGTAGTTATTTTTGGTATCCGGTACGAAATATTTCTATAGGTTAGGTGGCCTCCGTTTAATACTCAAGTACCAAATTTTGATTTTGGAGAACTTTTTTTTTCGTCCTTGAAAAGTGAAAACAAAGCTTCCGCTACCTTGGTAGACTCGGAAGCAAAAGAAAGAAAAAAAACGTCTGCCAAGAGGGTGTGGCACATTGCTTCCTCGTATCCATAACCCGATTATATAGATGATCCGATGCATAGTAGATAATCTAAAATACCAATCTCTAAGTACCTTTCACTACCCTCATAGGGGACCATCTACACGCTAATCTGAACAATCCAAGAAAATTTCATCAAATTCGGATGAAAAATGTAAGTGTTATGGCTGTTACAGGGATTTTATGTTTGCGCATGCGCAGAGGCTACTATCAGTCCGGGGGTGATGATCTTCATTGGGGACCATCTACAACCTAATTCGCATCATCCCTGAAAATTTCATTGAAATCGGATGAAAATGTCGAAGTTATGGCCGTTACAAAGAATTCACGTTTGCGCATGCGCAGTCGCTTCTATCAGTCCGGGGATAATGATTTTCATAGGGGACCGTCTACAACCTAATTCGCATAATCCCTGAAAATTTCATTGAAATCGGATGGAAAATGTAGAAGTTATGGCCGTTACAAGGAAATTCACGTTTGCGCATGCGCAATGGCTACTATCAGTCCGGGGGTGATGATCTTCATTGGGGACCATCTACAACCTAATTCGCATCATCCCTGAAAATTTCATTGAAATCGGATGAAAATGTCGAAGTTATGGCCGTTACAAAGAATTCACGTTTGCGCATGCGCAGTCGCTTCTATCAGTCCGGGGATAATGATTTTCATAGGGGACCGTCTACAACCTAATTCGCATAATCCCTGAAAATTTCATTGAAATCGGATGGAAAATGTAGAAGTTATGGCCGTTACAAGGAAATTCACGTTTGCGCATGCGCAATGGCTACTATCAGTCCGGGGGTGATGATCTTCATTGGGGACCATCTACAACCTAATTCGCATCATCCCTGAAAATTTCATTGAAATCGGATGAAAATGTCGAAGTTATGGCCGTTACAAAGAATTCACGTTTGCGCATGCGCAGTCGCTTCTATCAGTCCGGGGATAATGATTTTCATAGGGGACCGTCTACAACCTAATTCGCATAATCCCTGAAAATTTCATTGAAATCGGGTAGAAAATGTGGAAGATATGGCCGTTAATTTTTTTTTTTTTTTTTTTTTTTAAATCTCCCCTCAAAGACAAAATGTCTTTTATGACGGAGGGGGCACGCCATGAATGAAAATAAATAAATAAATCAAAAATAATGGGGAGGACGCCCAGGACTCACCCGACGCCGGCCCTAGGGATGAGGGAAGATGAGGAAGGTGGGGGTGGGAGAGAGGGATGAAGGGAAGTGCCTCTATAAAACGACCACCAGTTCGAATACGAGCCGAGCAGGACACGGGTGGTGATACCACGGAGTACGCCTACTGAGATGCCCAACTCACGCAACTCCGTGGCACTTTTCCCGCACCACACCCCGCGCCATGACAAAGTTGCAGCCATCACCCTGATGTTGTTGGGTGCCACTCCTTTTAGCTCCGACACCGCTTGCCGTAAATCATCTCTGTCATACTTTCTTATCTTAGCCCGCCAAGTCTGCTCCATGTCCAAGCTGCCATTGACAACTTGGACATCCAGGATAATGCAAGACTGGTCGGGCTTGACGGCAACGATGTCGGGCTTCTTACCCTGGTCACTTGGCATGTGATACAATCTCTCCCTCTCAACATCCCAGCCGCTAGATGACAAAGCACCTGCTATCTGCTTGGCGACCGCATCATGACGTAGAATGCGGCCCCCATGAGTCCGAGGACACTGCTGCACTACACGATAAAGATGTTCATTTCCACTCCGACAGGCACGGCAAAGGGGTAGGGTTGTCCCGCGACTACCTCTCGAACACCGTACCGCAGTTGGCAGAGTTGCCATGCGGACGGCGTGATAGTGTCGGTAGTCACGGGCCCCAATGCCCTCCGAAGCCCAATCTACCCATTGGGATGAAACAAGGCTTTCGGAGCACTGTCGGAGTTCTTTACCATCTACTGACTCATGCAGGGCAGCAGCAAACTCAGCAGACGAACTGGGTTTTGGAGCAGATGGTGTTGCTCGGTCGCACCATGCTAACTGCTGCCTGACAAAATCAAGATCAGCAGCCGCACGGGCGACCTCCCAGCTCGACCCTTGAAGGGCTAGCAGGCGCTGGCGGCGCAGGGAAGGGATACATGCCGAGAGAGACACAATACCGGATTTGACCGAGCTGAAAGAGCTTTGGCAGTAAGTACGTGCGGAGGAGGCGCAGCTTCTGCTGTGGCTTCAATGGAGCCTTGGTAACACGAGCTAGCGCTCTACCAAGGTCCACACGGCTGGTAGTAATGGTGGCCACCCCCATGAAGTCGACTCCAAGGTACCGCCAAACCTCCAGCACAGATCGAGATGGAATGGGGGATTGTCCTATGGCAAAACCCCCATCCACAACTTTCACCTTATGCTGGCGACCCGACGGGACCAAGGAGACCGACCCACACTTATCGGGGTTAACCACGAGTCCACACCTGGCTAGCTGCTTAGCAAATGCATTGAGGGCGATCTGCAAGCCCTCACGGGTTTCTGCGAGTAGGATAACATTCACGTTTAGTAGTTTAGAGTAGGAAATTCACGTTTGCGCATGCGCAGTGGCTACTATCAGTCCGAAGGTGGTGATTCTCATAGGGGACCATCTACAACGTAATTCGCATAATCCCTGAAAATTTCATTGAAATCGGGTAGAAAATGTGGAAGTTATGGCCGTTACAAGGAAATTCACGTTTGCGCATGCGCAGTCGCTGCTATCAGTCCGGGGATAATGATTTTCATAGGAAACCGTCTACAACCTAATTCTCATAATCCCTGAAAATTTCATTGAAATCGAATGGAAAATGTCGAAGTTATGGCCGTTACAAGGAATTCACGTTTGCGCATGCGCAGTCGCTTCTATCAGTCCGGGGATAATGATTTTCATAGGGGACCGTCTACACGCCAACCCGCACAATTCCTGAAAATTTCATAGAAATCGGACAATAACTTCGTATAGTTAGGCGCGTTACAAGGAATTCATGACAGACAGACAGACAGACAGACACACAGACACACAGACAGACAGACACACAGACACACAGACACGGAACCAAAATTGTTCAGAAAGGTCTAAAACGCAAAACGCGAGTTAAAATTTTTGATTTTGGAGAAATTTTTTTTTTCATCTTTGAAAAGTGAAATCAAAGCTTCCGCTACCTTGGTAGACTCGGAAGCAAAAGTCTGCCAAGTGGGTGTGGCACATAGCTTCCTCGTATCCATAACCCGATTATATAGATGATCCGATGCATAGTAGTTAATCTCAAAACACCAATCTCTAAGTACCTTTCACTACCCTTATAGGGGACCATCTACACGCTACTCTGGATAATCCTAGAAAATTTCATCAAATTCGGATGAAAAATGTGAGTCACTACTCAAAAAATCCAAAAATATCTTGGCATGGCTGGGAATCGTACCCGAGACCTCTCACTTACCAAAATGACTCGCTGTACATGTGCTACGGGCGCCAGACAGTTGGTAGTGTAAAATTTGAGGTTCTGACGTACGCACGGCTGTTACACAGATTTTACGTTCGCGCATGCGCAACGGCTACTATAAGTCCGGGGGTGATGATTTTCATAGGGGACCCATACAAACCCCATCCTGCCTCTACATTTTTATTACAGGATCTAATTCCAGATTCAAATAATCTGGAAAGAATGTGTTATTGATTTTATTGAAGCTATTTGCTACGCCCACTGTTTAGCATACTTAAGAATAGGTAGTATACATTCCACTTCATTGGCAGATGGGAAATTTGGATTTTATGTGGAGGATTTGGTTCTAGCATACCTAACATAATATATGTTAGGGTGGGGGTAAAAAATGTAATTCTACCAAAATGTGAATCTCCTGATCCCCCTGTTTCCAAAAAGTACCTACACGATTTTTTATGTCGAGGATTTGGTACTAGCATACCTAACATACTGTATGTTAGAGTGGGGGTAAAAAAATGTAATTCTACCAAAATGTGAATGCCCTGATCACCGTTTCCAAAAAGTACCAACACGATTTTTTATGTGGAGGATTAGGTACTAGCATACCTAACATACTGTATGTTAGGGTGGGGGTAAAAAATGTCATTCTACCAAAATTTGAATCTTCTGATCACTCTGTTTCCAAAAAGTACCTACACGATTTTTTATGGGGAGGATTTGGTACTAGCATGCCTGACATACTGTATGTTAGGGTGGGGGTAAAAAATGTAATTCTACCAAAATGTGAATCTTCTGATCACCCTGTTTCCAATATGTACCTACACGATTTTTTATGTGGAGGATTTGGTACTAGCATGCCTAACATACTGTATGTTAGGGTGGGGGTAAAAAATGTAATTCTACCAAAATGTGAATCTCCTGATCACCCTGTTTCCAAAAAGTACCTACACGATTTTTTATGTCGAGGATTTGGTACTAGCATACCTAACATACTGTATGTTAGGGTGGGGGTAAAAAATGTAATTCTACCAAAATGTGAATCTCCTGATCACCCTGTTTCCAAAAAGTACCTACACGATTTTTTATGTGGAGGATTTGGTACTAGCATACCTAACATACTGTATGTTAGGGTGGGGGTAAAAAATGTAATTCTACCAAAATGTGAATCTCCTGATCACCCTGTTTCCAAAAAGTACCTACACGATTTTTTATGTCGAGGATTTGGATCTAACATACCTAACATACTGTATGTTAGGGTGGGGGTAAAAAATGTAATTCTACCAAAATGTGAATCTCCTGATCACCCTGTTTCCAAAAAGTACCTACACGATTTTTTATGTCGAGGATTTGGATCTAACATACCTAACATACTTTATGTTAGGGTGGGGGTAAAAAATGTAATTCAACCAAAATGTGAATCTCCTGATCACCCTGTTTCCAAAAAGTACCTACACGATTTTTTATGTCGAGGATTTGGTACTAGCATACTTAACATACTGTATGTTAGGGTGGGGGTAAAAAAATGTAATTCAACCAAAATGTGAATCTCCTGATCACCCTGTTTCCAAAAAGTACCTACACGATTTTTTATGAGGAGGATTTGGATCTAACTACCTACCTAACATACTGTATGTTAGGGTGGGGGTAAAAAATGTAATTCTACCAAAATGTGAATCTCCTGATCACCCTGTTTCCAAAAAGTACCTACACGATTTTTTATGTCGAGGATTTGGTACTAGCATACCTAACATACTGTATGTTAGGGTGGGGGTAAAAAATGTAATTCTACCAAAATGTGAATCTCCTGATCACCCTGTTTCCAAAACGTACCTACACGATTTTTTATGTGGAGGATTTGGTACTTGCATACCTAACATACTGTATGTTAGGGTGGGGGTAAAAAATGTAATTCTACCAAAATGTGAATCTCCTGATCACCCTGTTTCCAAAAAGTACCTACACGATTTTTTATGTCGAGGATTTGGATCTAACATACCTAACATACTGTATGTTAGGGTGGGGGTAAAAAATGTAATTCTACCAAAATGTGAATCTCCTGATCACCCTGTTTCCAAAAAGTACCTACACGATTTTTTATGTCGAGGATTTGGATCTAACATACCTAACATACTTTATGTTAGGGTGGGGGTAAAAAATGTAATTCAACCAAAATGTGAATCTCCTGATCACCCTGTTTCCAAAAAGTACCTACACGATTTTTTATGTCGAGGATTTGGTACTAGCATACTTAACATACTGTATGTTAGGGTGGGGGTAAAAAAATGTAATTCAACCAAAATGTGAATCTCCTGATCACCCTGTTTCCAAAAAGTACCTACACGATTTTTTATGAGGAGGATTTGGATCTAACTACCTACCTAACATACTGTATGTTAGGGTGGGGGTAAAAAATGTAATTCTACCAAAATGTGAATCTCCTGATCACCCTGTTTCCAAAAAGTACCTACACGATTTTTTATGTCGAGGATTTGGTACTAGCATACCTAACATACTGTATGTTAGGGTGGGGGTAAAAAATGTAATTCTACCAAAATGTGAATCTCCTGATCACTCTGTTTCCAAAAAGTACCTACACAATTTTTTATGAGGAGGATTTGGATCTAACATACCTAACACACTTATGTTTGGGGTGGGGGTAAATGATGTAGTACCCCTAAATGCAGAAAAATCTTCCCTATATAATACGTAAATGTTAACGTGGAAAAAAAACACGAGAAATCCTCGAAAACCGGAAGAGTAGGAAGCTATGTGCTACGCCCACTGTTTAGCATATTTATAAATACATTCCACTTCATTGGCAGATGGTTTCAATATTATTTAACCAAGAGCAATACAAATACGGAAAAATTAAGTTTATATTGAGGACGCCATGTGCTACACCCCTTTGAAAATAAAGGCCTGAAAGTATTACCTTGTGACGTCACTCTCTGAGGCAAATTCGGAGGTCAGATGACCAGTTGGCACCTCAAAAGGACCAGAAGCGCGGTGAAAATCCGAAACGGGAAATCAGTGACCACCTTTGATTGTGGGATTCAGAGCACGGAGTGTAAGGACCAGTTGCGTTTTATACACAATGACCAGAAGTGATGGTAGAAATACCCCTAATGACCAGTTGTGCGGTGGAAATCCGAAACGGAGTGTATAAATGTCGGAGTGTATAAGGGTGGGGGTTGGTTATTTATCCGTTTCAGACATCAGGGAGTATCATGGTGTATGTAACTCAAAATGTCAAAAATGACCATAAGGCGCCCTTGACCACAAACGGGGGCCGGGCGCGTATAGGTGTATGTGTGTGTGTAACAAAATCTTGTGTACTCTGCACAGGCCTTAGTTCTCAACCGATTTTCCTGGTTCTTTTTTTGTTCGTCGCGGAAAACTATCTAGTTGTGCACTACGTCGCCGGAATTTCGAATTTTGCCTTTTAAGGGGGGGAAAGGGGGGGTTAATGCTCGAAAAACGTGCGTTTTTGGGCATAATCTTGTGTACTCTGGCCAGGCCTTAGTTCTCAAACGATTTTCGTGGTTCTTTTTTCGTTTGACGCGTAATACTATCTAGTTGTGCACTACGGCGCCGGAATTTTGGATTTTGCTTTTTAAGAGGGGGAAAGGGGGGGTTAATGCTTAAAAAACGTGCGTTTGCGTGCATAATCTTGTAAACTCTGCCCAGGCCTCAATTTCCAACCGATTTGCGTGTTTCTTTTTTTGTTTGACTCAAATAACTTCCGAGTTGTACATGATCTTACCAGAGTACCAAAATTCGCAAGGGGAGGGGGTGAGTGGGGGTATAATATTCACAAAATATCCGATTTTTCAATATTTTGGTTCCTTTACTACTTACTAATTGTACCCAAGCTTTGAAATTGAGGAAAAATTCTCATTATACCTCCGAATTTTCATGAATTATTCTCTGTACCACCATGGAACTAATAGTGGTGCCACCATGGTGCCATGATGCCATAAACCGCTTATTTCGTGGTTTTTTTTTTTTTGTGTTTCACCTTGAATACGGATGTGAACTTCGACGGACTGCCTACCAAAACTAACAGATGAAAGTTCAATGTTACGACGTATTTCCGCTTTGGTGCCAGACTGGCACCATTGTTGGCGTTGGGGAGGTGGGGGGGAGGGGGGTAACTCGAATTCGCATGTTGGGTATCGTAGATCATGGATTTTAAAATGCTCTTCAGATTCGAGGCTCCCATGCCGCTAGAAATGTTAAGGTGGATAATGGTGGGGGGGGGGTCAGTATTTCTTGCCTAAAGTAATGAATAAATTACATCGAGTGAAACAGTTTTATCGCTTACCAACTGGTTTAACTGATCTAATGCTTATCCAATGGGACGTCCCCTGGAATGCATGCATTACTAAACAATATGTTTTTTTTTATATCCCGCATTCATGATTGGACAGTGAGATGGAGATATAGGATGAATGAGACAAAGCCAGTGCATGTTGATTTCACGAATAAAAGGATCAACTACGTACCAGCCTTTCTCGATAACAAAGGGATCGGTTTCCCAGGGAGTAATCTGAAACTTTGTCAGCGTGAGCGTCTGACACATTCCTAAACATAGAACATGTATTTCAAACGAATTAGAATTATGTTAACAAGCCATGTCAAATAAAAATCAAACCAGACAAGTTGGGGGAACGACCAGGGAAACCAAGCTCAGAGAATGGAGTGGCACCTTCAACCTTTCCAAGGCCCAAAGAAATAACCATGCAAGAGAAGACTGATGATGACTGTTGTGCAGTAAAATCTCTTGCATCGAGGTTTTTGGTCGCAGTTCAACGTCGAGGATCACTTCGCATCGCCCGTGCCTACAGAACAGTGTTCTGAACCAGCCATACTAGTCCTCGCAGGAATGATCCCCTTTCATCTCATGGCCATAGGAAGAAAGATGATTTTCAACAGATGAGAGGAAGGAGAGCGATTCCGTATTGCCAAAGAGGAGAGAGAGTTCACCATGGAAAGATGGCAGGATATATGGACAGGAGAAACCAGAGGCAGATATACTGCGAGGCTGATCCCTCAAATCAAGACATGGCTACAGAGGAAGCATGGAGAGTTACATTTCTTCCTAACCTAGTTCCTTTCAGGGCACAGACTGTTCTACGCCTACCTACATAAGATGGGGAAGGTGAGGTCCCCAAAATGTCCCAACTGCCAGAAGAACAAGGATGATGACGCATTCCATACATTCTTTGAATGCATGCGATGGACAGGCGAGACGAACTGCTTAAGAGAGAAGTTGTATCTCGCAGCATAGTACACATCCCCAGAGGCGGTCAAAGAAAAGATACTGGAAGGGAAAATATCTGGACCACTGTGGCAGTTTATGTGGAAAAAGTAAAGCAAGGAAAAATCCTTCAAGAACGGGAGAGGCCGCGAAGGAGAACCATAGACCGGCCTCTAGAAGAGAATTAAGAAGACTCTCAGGACTCAGCCTGAAGTAATGTGTTGAACAGTTCCAGGCTGAGATCCAACGTGGGATAAGGAGGTGAGGTTTTAGTGAATTTGAATCCCACATAACCCGCGCCAGCGGTTTCCTCGGGTATTTTACGAGATCCAATTTCCACCCCTGAATTTGAAGATTTCCTCACCCCCTACGGAAAAAAGGCCGAAAAAAGTAAAAACGGACAAATCGAAGATAAAATGCGTACTGATTTTTTCAATAACCACGGGATCGTCTACAAAGAGTTTGTACCACGAGGCCGAACAGTTTATTTAACACTTTTACCGAGAGGTTCCTGAAAAACTTCGAAAAAGGATCATTCGTGTGAGATCAAACATCAAGAACAACTGGGTGTTGCATCTTAATAGCGGTGAAATTTAAACCCGATTCATACTCGTGTTTCTTATTGCTACAATACCAGAACACGAACGAATACTCACGAACTTACAATCAACTAATCTTAACTTCCATCGGAACCTGGTCGGTAATTTGTGGAATGCGGTGTAAACTCCGGTAGAGTGGTTTATGGTGGGGAAAAAAGAGAGACTTTAATTTCTTATCTACTTATAACTTCGTCAAAGGTTTTTCACTCTTCACGTAATTTCCCCCGCTTTTTACTCTTTCGCTCTTAACTAGGGTGTAAATGATGATTCTAAACCGTCCGATCTCACCGTTGGAAATTTATAATTTGTTTTAGCAGGTAGGTCGTCGGGAAGCTTATTTCGAGGTTTCTCGGACGCTCCAGGCTCCACACCATTCGTAGTATTACACTGTTCAACAATAGCAATAAGTTTATTGTCCTGGTTTTTTTTTGGTGGGGGGTTGAATCCTAATAATTGAACAATTATTATCTACGTACCGTATTGGAGAATCCGTCGTCACTAGCCAGTCGAGTACAGGAGGCGAGCGCTTTCGGCCACAGTACTGTGAGTTTATAGGTCAAGTGATCAAAAATCAATTTGTGGAGAGTTCTGTTAGGGAAGGTTGCTCTGATCATGGATTTCATACTACTTCATATTTCAAGGAAAGAAAATTGCACAATAAATGATATTAGAAGAAGTTTATGAAAAATACTGAAATTTTAAATTCAAAACAAAAGTAACATTTTACCAATTTTACAAAAGTATAGATACCGAAACATAGGTAATAATTAGACGTCTTTAGAAGTGCATTACACTGATTGATGAATCTAAATCGTCACTGTCATTAGCGCTGCTGATGCTGGAGAGAGCGCTTCCACAACTCAGTTCCATAGCGTTAGATGTGCTTGGTACCTACAGCATTAGGTATCAGTTTTGTGGTGGTCGTGTCAATGAAGTTATCCCTAATCAGATACTGGTTGATGACTTCATAATCTTTTCTGTTCTATTCTGCTGATATGAAAAATGCGAGGATGTGGTTTTTTTTCCTCTCCACACTTTCCAGCGACTTTAATTTTTCAAAAAGCTTTCTATTAGGATTGAAAATTTCATAGAAAAAAAATTCGCGGCTAGTCGCGACCAATTCCAACGGGATTGAGTCAAAGGATAGTGCCAGAAAACATCCATCAAATGCTCTAATTCCTAATTTCTCCTCATTTTGAGAAATGCACTATTTAATGTTAAGGTTTAAGAAGAAAAATTGGGAATTATTATTGTGACGACTTTACCGAGTGCTTAGGGGAAATTCATACTTCAAAAATGATTAAAAAACGTGAATAAAGCACATACTTATGCCGTGACTCGTCATGAAGAGCAATAAGACCCAACTTGTTGATATGACGGTATCCGCACTCATAATGAGCAGGTAGTTCATCGTAAGCGTTTTGGGTGAAATGCGTTATCAACATAAATGATCGCGGAACTTGCCCTCTGGTGATCCGTAAGAGGCTTGTGAGGTCAGGAAACCTATTTAAACGTGCTCAAAGACTATCTGGGGATAGGTTCTTGCACTCCTTTCCAATACTAATAGACGTTCGTTTTTTCGATTTTTTACACATACAGTAGGTACTCTTCGGCGTAAGGACATCTTCAGGCCGTCGAGAGAGTACTAAAGTTCGTCAGTCCGTCGTTCTATTTATATAGTCTGGGTGAAAGGGAGGTGAAAGGATCAGAAAGGAAAGCGTGTGGGCGACGTGGACTCGTTACTCGTAATCTCTTGGCGGCCTGAAAATGATGTCCTTACATCGAAAGGATTCACCAATACGGTACGTAGATAATAATTTTATTCTTATAACTAGCGGAACTTACCCATTCATTTAATACTAATAATTGTAAGTCTGTTTTTAGGTGGTACAGTTTATTGGGCTCTTCAAATGGCCAAAAACGAGTATGTTTTCAGACTTTTGCCGAGATCACTCGTTTTTAATGTGGTACATGTAGATTTGGTTCCCCACTAAGTATTGGTCCTGCAGATCATAAGCTGTGTGTGCTCCAATGACGAAATGTTAGTAGCATTTAGCCTTTCGGAGCTTTTAGAAAAATTCTGCTCTGTTTGTCCTTGGCAACGCAAAATAACGGTCCGATTTTGATGACATTTACAGCTTGGGTTGGTTTCGAGCTGAATTGTTATTGATTTGGTTGGTCCCTTACGCCTCCTTGCCTCGAGGTTAATTTGGCGCGTGATATTGAATTTTTTAAATTTCGCTGGTCTCAGTTTTATTCCCACAGTTGTATCATCGCCATCTCCGTGATGTAGCGTTGATGCTCGTGTGATGACATTTAATTTTCTTGTACACTTACTCGATACCACTATGGTATAATTGATGATTTGCAGATTCGGATTGTTTCGGATTTCGTGCGGTTCTGGTTCGTATGTTCTTCTTTTTTCTAAGTAATGTGAAATATACCCCCCTCCTTAAAATTTGGTGGTTTTTAACTTTGCCCAGTTCACGCCGACTAATTTTGCCTCATAGAAGGCCCAGTTTTTGGATTAATATGTTGCCAGGTATTTCTATAACAAGATATGTACTTTTAGTGGAAAAGCCGAGTTCTTTGCAGATGGGTGATCTTTGAAGAAAAATAATAATCCAATGTGTAATAATTTGCATTGTTTTTCTCTTGGAGTTCCAGTTTTCATTAGATTTTCCTGTTGTTGAATTAATGTTGTCGATAAATTGATCGTGTAATTTTGCGTTGTCGTCTAAATATATTTAATAATATATATATTAATATACGTGCGTGATATGATGTCTAGTTCATGTGAAATGTATGATTGGGGTATTTTTGACCAATACTAGACTTGCTGTTTGTATATTCTCTTTATTCTCCCATGACGTTTCGACCCAGGAACTGGGTCCTATTCATATGGTAGGTATCTACAAATGAAACAAAGAAAATGGTATAAGGTAATGTGTTAAAGATTCTTAGGTAACAAATGGACTAGGTGGTGGCTTTTAGAAACAGGGGGTGACTATTATTATTTATAGATATTATTACTTACATGTATGCTTGTGGTCTTGTTGTACAGTATGTTGGTTTTTAATTTTATTAAAAACCAACATACTGTACAACAAGACCACAAGCATACATGTAAGTAATAATATCTATATAAAGAAGCCCTGGAGTAATTAGGGAAATCATTTTCACCAATCGAACTTCTAATTTCCCCTTCCTCAATGTCATTAGGATCCATAATAAAACACTCGCGAATACTTTACTGAATGAACTGATAATTATTATTTTATTCTAGAAGATTCTGACAATTCCGATATTTGAATGAATTATTATTAAACAAAGCAAACTCCCTGAGACACAGCGACCACAATGACAATATGAGATGGTTGTTGCTTGGACAGCGTTTACTCATCAACTCATCCTCGAGTAGGAGGGTAGTACAGGTATGTTCTGGGTCTGAGGGTGTAGGCTGGGGCCTTTTCGACCGAGCTATGATGGAGGGGAAGTCACATCCCCGATACGGCCATCCTGGCAGCGCGAGACGTCCTCGGCCGCGGCAGAGTCTAGAACATAGAATTCGAATGACGGCAGTATGGTGGATAACAGACCACTCGGCCATCCGGCATAAAGAGAGGCCGGTAGCAACTAATTAGTTCAATGAATTCTCGAAATGAGAGTAATAATTTGAGCTATGAGCGAGCAGCATGATAAGCATTGGAATTGAAGTAGGTAGAATAGTATGATGGCCTGTAGGCACATACGGAATAATATATCGAGGCAGGTATGTGAAATTTTGGAATAATATCATCCAATTTGTACTTGAGGTAAGAAAATTAGGATTGGAATAGGTATGCCTCCATGATAGAAGGACTGAATAAGAATGGGATACATAATGTATGCCTCTATGATAGAAGGACTGAGGTAGAATGGGGAACATAATGAGTATGCCTCCATGATAGAAGGACTGAATTAGAATGGCGTACGATGACGCTCACGACAGGAATTTCCATAGGAATAAGGATGAATGGACATACACTGGCTGTACAACGACTTACCATCAGAACGCGGCGCGACGGCACAGTGAATGACACAGATGTAGGTATTGGATTATGTTGGAGACAGATCACATGAAAATTTCACATTCGGTAGGTCACTTTCATATTGACATGCTGAAGATACTACCGCATGAGAATCGTCACAGGCTTATAATGGCATTACCTGTTGGCTTAGCGATTACGTGAGTTATGACTTACAGGGCTCTTCGGACTTACGGTGCATAAAACGCATAACACATCACCAAACAAGAATTGCTAGCCAGATATAGGAATAAGGTAATATGATATTGACGTTCGTGTCAACTAAGAATGTCTCAAAGAGAACTATTACAAAAATAATTGCCTCATTTTTCCATTGTGATATGATGATAATTATTGATCGAATGTGTCGCTGAATTTGGCATGTGGATTATACCAAAAGTATGGGAAATGTTTAAGAAAACATGCTCAGCTCAATGCTCCGGATTATACGATGAAAATCAACAAGACTTTCATGTTGAAAGACATCTATGATATGATAATAAAATACAGGGAGGTACAATGTAGTACTTAATTAGTATTATCGTCTGATTCATCAGATGATGAAATTGCTTGATCAAATTGATTATCTGGTGCCTTACGAACACGATCATGTGGATAGCGATATGTGCGATTTGTGGTTAATGATTTAATCAAGTATCGGTCATTAGGTAAAATTTTAATTATCTGAAATGGTCCTTTGAATTTAGGGCTCAATTTTGATTCATTTCTAGGTTCATTTTGCAAAAGAACCATATCATTTACAGACAACAATTGTATCTTAGCTTTATTTTTATCGAATTTATCTTTCAAATAGTTGGCTTGATTTTTCATATTCAAGGACGCAATATCACGGATTTTATCACGATTCACAGTAGTAGGTACTGCAGAATTTTCATTTGGAGTTATGATATTAGGTGGTTTAGCAACTTTTCCTATCAATAATTCGAGAGGAGAAGATCGTGTGACGCGATTAATCGTACAATTGATTGAGAGTTGTATGTCCGGTACGGCGTCTTGCCATGTCCTTTCTCCAAGTTCGGTAGCAGTTAGCGAATTATTCAAAACAGACATAACTCGCTCCACCTGACCATTGGCGCGAGAAGCACCTGTGGCTATCAGATGAAGATCTATTTGATTTTGATTACAATAGTCCTTGAATGCAGAACTCGCAAAACATCGCCCTTGATCAGCCACAACTCGACTGGGTACACCAAATAATGATATAGTTTTACGCATAGCTGAGATCACACTTTTCGAGTCTAAATTACGGGTATGGAATAGTAAGACATATTTCGTGAAAGCACAAATAATTACAATAAGATACTCTTTAACGTCGGATTTACCACTTAGTTTACCTGAGATATCAATGTGAACTGTGTGAAATGGAATTGGGGTTTTCGGAATGGGGTGTAGCTGAATTTGCGATTTACCAGATTTGGTTTTCGCTATCTTGCATGTGAGGCAATTTTCGACGAATTTTCGCACGAATTTAGCCATGCTGGGGAACCAATAAAAATCAGCTATTTTCTCAAGAGTTTTTTCATGACCAAGATGAGATAAAGATTCATGGAAACTGTTTACAAGAGACCAGCGGTATTTATGAGGAGCTATCGGAACACATCTTGTTCTGCCATCGCGTTGGAATTTCCGATATAGTACTCCCGATTGTAGGTCATAAGTACTACGAACCGTGTCGGGCATGTTTCCGCTTTCGTATTGTTGAAATAATTTTACGAGTTCAGGGTCTTGCCGTTGGCCGGCAAGCAACCAGTTTTCAGGTAGAGTTGTGAGGTCTACCCGATAGTAGGCTGTAGGATTATTATTTTGGCGACATGAGAAGGAGGTCACCGCATTGTCGGTACCTGTTAAAGGGAAAGAGTCACTACCAACTCCTTGGAGTGGAGGAATATTTTCGCATTCCAAACCGACATTTTTACGTTTTATGACAGGGGTTTCTTCGAGAGGGTCTAACAAACTACCTGTCTTTTCTTCGGATTCCAAGCCTTTTTCTGTTAAAGGATGACGTGAAAGAAAATCTACGTGCTGCATTCGAGTCGAAGGACAGTACACAATATTAAAGTCGTAGGTCTGTAGGTATGACCACCAGCGGTGTACTCTAGTATTGAGAGATTGTTTCAGAAAACTATCTTTCAATGATTTGCAGTCAGTAACAACAGTGAAATGATGAGGCTGGATTAGGCTATGAAAATGCTGAATCGACAATAGAACACCTAACGTCTCATTTTCATAACTATGGTAGCGACTTTGCGCGGGGGTTGCGCGCTTACTGTAATAGGCTACTACTCTCGGCTTGCCGTCCACGATATGCATCAGGATACCAGCATATCCTAGACTACTAGAATCGCAGTGAAGTTGTATCGGATATTCGGGATTAAATATCATTAGTACTGGCTCATTAGTAAGATGAGAAATGAGAGATTGTCGTGCATTTTCGTGTTCATCTGACCAAGTAATTTTACCTTTAGGATTGATTTTATTACTCAAAATCCTATATAACGGTGCAGCAATTATTGAAAAATTTGGAATATACTGTCGGAAATATGAAGCCAAGCCTATAAATTGTCTCAGAGATGTAATGGAGTGAGGTGGAGATTGATGGATCAGTGCATCGATTTTTTTCGTATTTGGTCTGACTTCACCATTGCTAACATCGTAACCAAGATACTGAACCCTATTGACGACAAAGGAACACTTAGTAGGATTAATAGAAAAACCTACTTTAGTCAACACAGAAATTACATGTTCCAACCTTTCAACAGCTTGTTCAATTGATGAGGCACAAATCAAAACATCATCAATAAAAACAACACAATATTCGTTCACCAATGATCCTAGGGCATTAGTCAAAATACGAGTGTACACACTACTGGCATTACGAACACCAAACGGCATTGCCAAAAATTCGTAACAACCTTCAGTGGTAATAAATGCTGTTTTATCGATGGTGTCTTCATGATTAGCCACCTGGTAATAGCCATTAGCCATATCGAGAGAAGAGAACCAAGTTACTCCCGCTAACCTAGCTATCTGATCTCTAATTAGAGGCAATGGCCATGATTCAGGAACAGTATTACGATTTAACTCCCGATAATCACAGCACATTCTCGTTTTACCATTTTTCTTGGGAACCAAGAGAATAGGAGTAGCAAACGGCGATTTGCTAGGCCGAATAATATTGGCCGCCTGTAATTCAGCCAAATGGTTACGCACAAATTCCTTTTCAGCTGGAGTAAGAGGGTAGGGTCGGCGTCGGACTATTTTAGACGGGTCAATAAGACGAATTTGAAATTTTTCGCCCTTCACTCTAGTACGTGGTAAACCGTCAGTAAAGAATTCTTTAAATTTTAGCAGAGTTGCTATCAAATTATCTTTCAGTTCTCCATCCAAATCGGTACGAATTTTCCCAAAATCGAACAGTGAATTATCATTAGGCATTGATATAGTAGAAACACATAATTCGTTATTTTGCGTATGATCAGCTTGCGTATTATCAGAAATATTAGACACATTTTTATTCAAAATAACTTCAGATGCCTCAGGTCCAGGGATTGATAAATTTGACTCAGCCAGATAATTTTGGTTTTTAGACGAATTTTCCGATGCAGCTAATTTTTTTTCCTTGCTATAATTTGGAATAAACTCACACGTATCGGCGGTCATTATAACTTTTAAACCCATTGCTAGAATTTCACGACCAATAATAATATCGGAAGAGATTGCATCGTTGGGTACTACATGAAAACAGACATTCAATTCATTCTCATTAATTGAAATTTCGGCAACCAATTGCGTTTCACAAATAATTTTTGATGTACCGATTCCGCTTAAAACAACAGGGGAATCGAAAACTGGACCCAAGAATTTAGAGCGAATTTTCTCTCTCATTAATGACACTTCGGCACCTGAGTCATAGCAAAACAAAAATATCTCACCTTTGTGAATCAATCGTCCGTGGGGATTGGCAGCGCTTAAGTTGACTCTTTTCTCCGGGAGTCTCGTCTCCGCATCAGGTCCCCGTGATTTTCTTTCTTGATTAGGCTTCGAACGATTTGGGCATTTGTCAGCCCAGTGAGACTTGGACGTACAGATGTAGCAAGAACCAGAGTCCTTTCCCGGTTGGGAAGAAGATCGATTTGAAGACGAATAAGTTGAATTCGTAGGTCGGGATGTAGTGTACTGCTTCTTAGCATAGCAGGAAGAGGCATTGTGATTTGGCTTATTGCAAATCGTGCAGCGAGTAATTGGAGCGTTCGGAGGAGAAAATTTAGGCTTCTTATTGGAATTATTGCTGTCATAGTCGTATGTTCGGTCTCGTTTCTTGGTGATGGGAATGCCATTCAACTCTTTCATCAATTTCTCTCGTGAGCGAAAATCTTGAGTGCTGGCTAAACGTCTTACTCGTGAATCAAATTGGCTCATATGAGCAAGTACAGTGGAAACAATGAATTGCTCAGGCGAAATGTTTCTTATTTTTGCGGATAGAGTGGCGTATAGACGGGTTGCAAAAGCTACATGGCTTTCTCCTTCATTGGGTCGGCTCTCTTGAACGGTAAGGAGGACAGTGGTCGGAGTCTCAAATGTTCCAAATCTGCCAAGGAACAAAATTTTAAATTCGTCCCATGTGATCCCTGGGTATATAGCTTGAGGTAGCCAAATCGATGCGTTCCCTTTGAGTGATTTTGTTAGGGATAAACTCAAATCAGCGCCTGATAGATTTTTTTCCTTTAGGATTAATTCAGCAGCAGAGCACCATGCATTAGGGTCGCATTCGGGTGTATCAGGTTTGAACTCAGGCAAGAATATTTTTGAAGATTTCTGGGGCTCATTTAACCTTTTTACAAGAACTTCGATGAAATCTTTCAACTGATTTTGCTCACCTGAATTTCTACGATTCATGTCAGGATAATGTTCATGTTCAGGATGATGTAGACGATCGTGCGATCCCACTTCTGATAAAGAAGCCCTGGAGTAATTAGGGAAATCATTTTCACCAATCGAACTTCTAATTTCCCCTTCCTCAATGTCATTAGGATCCATAATAAAACACTCGCGAATACTTTACTGAATGAACTGATAATTATTATTTTATTCTAGAAGATTCTGACAATTCCGATATTTGAATGAATTATTATTAAACAAAGCAAACTCCCTGAGACACAGCGACCACAATGACAATATGAGATGGTTGTTGCTTGGACAGCGTTTACTCATCAACTCATCCTCGAGTAGGAGGGTAGTACAGGTATGTTCTGGGTCTGAGGGTGTAGGCTGGGGCCTTTTCGACCGAGCTATGATGGAGGGGAAGTCACATCCCCGATATATAAATAATAATAGTCACCCCCTGTTTCTAAAAGCCACCACCTAGTCCATTTGTTACCTAAGAATCTTTAACACATTACCTTATACCATTTTCTTTGTTTCATTTGTAGATACCTACCATATGAATAGGACCCAGTTCCTGGGTCGAAACGTCATGGGAGAATAAAGAGAATATACAAACAGCAAGTCTAGTATTGGTCAAAAATACCCCAATCATATATTAATATATATATAGTTATATATCTATATATATTAACATAAAAGTCACAACCCCGTGTTCATCAATATTTAAAAATTAAGAGCTTTCATCAATATCCAATCATTTAAGAGCTACGCGAAGAGCTAAAAATCATAAACATAATCGAGATTATCAATCGTGTTTCATGTTATTCAGTTTGAAGAACTAATAACTTGATCTTGAAAATCATGTTTCATAATTAGATAATTTATTAATTGACTAACTGAAAAGCCTGCTAATATGAAAGCAGGCAAAAACAAATCGTAGATATATGAAATAATTGATGTCACGGCCTGGAATCGAACCTGGGTTTCCCTGACGATTGGCGACGTACACGTACCTAACTACGGTTGAGATTTTATGTATTAGATGGTGCCCTGTAATACGAATATACACTAATACTATGTACTAATCATACAAAACTCCCAACCGCTGTCCCACCAGTTTTAAAAAACGTCCAGAAGTTATTTGACATTAGGAAGCAATATTGGCAGCCTTAACATCCAAACAAGGTTTTCTCAATGGCCTCAGGACTTGTTGCGTAAAATGAGGTTCCACAGTAAAGTAGAAGGTTTCTCAATATGATATAGAGCCTAATATGGCCACCGATGATTGATCATAGAAAAAAAGCGCATTCTAGTCGGAATCGGTTCAGCCATGAAGTTTTTTGGCCGAGTATATAACCTTGCATCGTTTATTGGAGTTTAGCTTAATGAGAAGTGCGCCTGATTTTTTTAAAAATTTTTAATCGAAAGTAGACCTCATCCTGAGAATTTTGACACCAGCTGTTCTTTTTTTGGATAAGAAGATATTTTTCTATGATTTTTCAAAGTTTCGAATGTTTATGACGTCACGCGCCCCTCCCGCCTAGGCGAAAGAAAAAGGCCTTCTTACGCTAGAAGGTCGCAGTTGGTGTCAAAATTCGTAGAATTAGGTCTAGTTTAGATTAAAAATAATAATAAACAGTTTTTCCGACCCACGCGCATACCCCATTAGAATCTGTGAATCCCCACAAACATGGGGGCGCTCCGCAGATGTTTCCATGGAAGTTTTATTTTCGATTTTTCACCATCAACTTCTTGAATGTTTACATTTGCTTCCCAACTATAGTTTCTGTAGCAAATTTTCATCATCAATCATTCCAACAATTTTTGGAACGCTTTAGTTTCTTATTGTGACACATTTGAGATTGGCAATGGCCCGTGCTTTTCTTTACTGTTTCACCAATACATATTATTTTCTAGCCTTTATTTCTTTATACATTCCCAGGCTGTCTCTTTGGAGGAAATATCTCGAGTAGACGAAGTTAACTAAATACTCGTAAAATAACAAAATTATCACTTAGTTAAAAATGAAAAAAAAAATTGCTCTGGCCAAAAAATTTGAACGGTGTGTTCCTATCAATACTTTATTTCACTCTTATTCTCTCTATCTTTCTTCAGTATGACAACCGGTTTCCGAAATTATCGGGGCTAGGTTAGTATACAACAATAATCGTTCAAATTAGAACAATTTATTAGTACTATTAATGTGCCATATTGGCCAACTTGAGCGGTGTGTTTGAACTACTTGATTAATAATTAGGTATTGTAGAGGGATACTATAGGGATACTATACTCATACTTATATTAGGAATCGCTTCACCAAAAAACTTGTTTTTGTGATCAAAAACTTGGAAAAAATCGAGATTTGTCGAATTGAGCCCGTTTTCTCCTTGTAACCCAAACAACGAGTTTCACGTACTACCATCTGCGGGAAGGTACTGAGTACACGAGGATCACATTATCAAGTCGGAGCGCCATTATCATCTACCAAACAATCTCGAATCATGAGCGGTTTAAGCCTTATATTTTCCCGGATCTCAATTTCGTGGCCGCCTCATTTCGCAGCTTTTAGTCTCATCCCTAGGCACAATTCCTAATATTCCGGCATATGAGAATTGCCGTCGTCTGGTTGGAATATGCGTTGGCGGTTTTCCGCAGCCCGATTCGAAATCCCTTGACGATTGCTCAGGCCTTCATTTCGAGAACCTACAATCTCATCTGCCGGGAAGTACTCTCTGCACATAATAACCGTCAGTGCTCTAATTAACCGCAGAGGAAATTATTGAGCCCCTCGGGACCCCTAGTTTCATCCATGGTTTTTAGGTTTATAAGTTGCTGCGCCCATTTCAGATTACTGCCCTCGGGTTCTACGGAGAAATACTTAACGTAGAATAAACATATCTATGAGGATTCTATAATGAGCAATTTTTCCGCCAACTGTAGTACACCTATCATGAACCTTTTTATTAACAGATAAAGAGTAAGATTCATGCATTTCTGACCCTTGTCGGAAAACGCTGTAAATTATTACAAAACGGTAAGTATATTATTTTTCTATGTAGACCACTCGTCTGAAAAGAAAACGGCTTAGCCATTGTCATTACCTATCAGCCATAGTTACTACCTACAAACCACATGGCTACTTCACAATCAAGTTTATTTGGAAGGAATAAACGCTTCACACTCACTTAGAAGAAATAGGGATTATTATTATACCCTAATTATTAGGAAACTCGATTAGGGGTTGCTAAGGACGCAGAATTGAGTACAACTCGAAGAAACGAAAACATTTTGGTCAGCTAAAATTTGAATGGAGATTAGACCTCTTTTGCGATTCACACTCATGATTCTGTTTTATCGAAGGAAAACCTTCAAGTACTTGTAGGGACCGCACGGTTTGTCCTACAGAGCTCCGGGAGGTCTCAAAAAATTCCACAAATTCAATACTATTTAAAATTGGAGAAAAAACTAAGTATTTCGAGAGTTTTCGAGCTATGGCACTATTGAACATTTCAACCCTTAATTTTGACCCCTTAGAAGTTGAACCCCCTTAGAACCAAAAGCTTCGGGCACAACAAGACCCCGAATGGAGCCTACATACAAAATTTCATCAAAATCGGTCAATGCTAACTAATATAATCCGAAATACAAGGAAAGTGCCGCGGACGGCGGACGTTCGGTCAAATTTGTATTCGATTTTTGGATTCTACGTACCTTGAAACGTAAACCAACAAATTTTGAGGGAGTTACAATTTTTTTTTCTTGATCGACTCCAAAGGTTGATAATTGAAAATAATAAACCAAAAACAAAAACGGTTGTCACCTGAATAAGATAAACACGTTGAAAATTTCAGGTTTCGGGTTTTGAATCGGAAGATAGCCTAGCCTGTCTTCGGAAAGTATTTTTGAAGGATAAGAAATAGAGATGGGAAGAAAGCTTTCAGTCTGTTGACAATAATTAGCGAAATGATCGATAACGATGATTTGGCAACAACAACAGATTTGAAGGAATTTTTTTTTTAATTTCTGATAAACCAACCTGCTCTAAATCAGTAGGTATTACATGTTCTATAACACCTAGTTAATAACAATTCGAATGAAGTAAATATGAAGAGAAAATGAATTAATTTTCTTCAAGAGAACGCATGAAGTTCATCTTGAATGTCTAGTTCTTCCAAAAACACTATGAAACTTTTGTGTGGCTTCAGGTAATTGATCTGTAGATCGCGATCAGAAGGAGGCCACACCCCTCCCACGGTAACAACCTCCTTGATGAAGGAATTGTCGACGTAAGGGACAACTTTGAGGGCGTGACAGTTAGATCAGTATGCAAAAGAAGGTTATACAGGGAAATCCGTCATTACAGGCTAAAATAACTTGGTCGGAGGACTTAACTAGGAAGTCTAATCCTCTTTTCAAAAATGTTGAAATTCGAAGTGAAGATCCCAAAAATTTTATTTTTTTACTTTTGTGGTGAATTGTTGCAAATAAATGACAAACCTTATCGTCGTTAACACATAAGTTTTATTAAAAAAGAAAGTAATTTCAGTCGAATTTGCATATTCAAGAAATGTGTCTGGAATATTCAAAAGGACTGGTCGGCTTAAAGGTAAGTATTGCTTATTCCACATTCGGAAGAAACCTTTTTATTTGTTATCTTCTTCTTTCAGTTTCTTTGTGTTGACACTCCTTCTTTTCTTTAAATTTATTTTAACTTTTAATATATATAATACTTTTTTGTTTTGAAAACATATTATTTTTAACGTACATTATAGTAGTAGCTGTAGTAGTATTATAATGTACTTCAATGGAACGTGAGTGAGGGTGACTGTCCATTAACAGGCCCTCTCAAAACAATATAATAATAAATTAATGAGAGTGTAATATAAAAATTTAGAAAGTAGTTAGAGCTATACTTATATTATTAATTACAGTTGTATTTTTAAAAAAAATCTTTCCTGTCCATCAGGTCGATCGTTTTCTTTCTTTTGAGGAGTCGGGGGTAGAGTTGCCTGTCCCTTGAGTTGAGGTGTTCAAAAGCTGGGGATTGATGGTGCGTTATTGATGAGTGATTTGGATTCGGCTCAACGTTGCTTTTATCACTTCGTTCACTAGTGGTACAATGGTACACTAGTGGTGAATAACTGAATTCCTCACAAACCATGGAGCATCGCTTATTATACGGAGAACTCTATTTTGTTGTGTCTCTGCTCTTTTAATCTGCGTATTGCTGGCCAGCCCCCATATGGAACAACCATACTGCCAAATTGGACGCAATATGGTTAAGTAGAGTAGCCGTTTAATATCTAGCGATATTGGTGAAGTCCGGTCGAGAAGGGGCTTGAGCAGATTGATGCGGGAGCGGAGTCTTTTTTCCAATTGAGCCAATTCATTCATGTGAGAATCGTATGTGAGCCGTTGCTGGAGGTGCACACCTAAATAACGTACCACATCTGTTTCAGGGATGGTTTGGTTGATCATGACAACATTGCTGGTCTGGTAATTTCTTTTCAGTGGTCATGCTTGATTTTTAGGTGTTCATCACGATACGCCACTTAGTTCATTCTTGAATGTTATTGAGGTGGAGCTGGAGGTTGGATCGTCAAATCGGCAAAATCGTCAGCAAACATTGCTGATAGGGTCAACACTCCTGTTACCTCAGTTTGGGTTGTGTTAACATTTTATTTCAAACTCCCATTGAACTGTGCCTACACGCCCAAATAGAATCTCAAATAGATACAGCCAACTCAATTTTTACTTAATTTATTTTGCAAAGCGCACTCAGTAGCATCTCATCTATATTCTAAAAAGTTGAATCACGCCTACGTACCTACCATAGGCATAACTATCTTTTTAGAGAAAAACAATAAGGTATTGAATATAAAGTAGCTACCTACTAAAATTTATTTGTTGAGGTTTTGCCAAACAATTTTTTGATTTGTAAAAGTCGTCAAATGATTCACGAAACTTTCATGATGATTTCAAACTCCCTGTTTTTGGGTGAATCGATGTTATTCAAAACACCATTCATATCTATGTAGGAATTCCATACATATTTCTCTTTTTATTTATTTATTTTATTTACGAACAGCTTTCTAGGTCTGAGAGTACCTATATGTCGACGCGGTTTAACGACAAATCACGTTTATTGTTAATTTGAGCCATAACAATATCTTAGAGCCAAATTTGATTGCACTGTTCTAATTACTAAGATATTCATTATTGTTTGCCTTAGGTTACCTCGCAATGTAAGGCCTGGGGTTTTTATCATTTTATTTTCATGTTCTAAATAAACCTTACTATATTCTTTAACCAACTGCCCTCCCTCTGTCTGCCTGTTCGCTTCACTGAAATGCTGCCTCGTTACCATAGTGACGCAGCGTGTGGGAAATCCGCAATCCAATAAAACTTGAAAGTTCTTTAGCTCCGGTCTGGTCTCTAGAGGGAAGAACGCTGAAACTCACAACCATTTTCCAACTAAAGAACGCACGTAGAAACGATAATTACCTGTTAGTTTTTTTAGGGAGAAATTTACATGCAATTCACATAGAAGATAGCCAGCCAATCAGGGAAATCGTGACTGTAGATGGGTCGAGTTGAGAACCAATCAGGATGGAAGTCATGCTGGTTTGGCTGTACCCACACGAAACTTAACTCATTGAAGTTAAAAAGGAAAAACAGTCTGCCAAGAGCGTGTGGAACATAGCTTTCTTGTGTCCAAAACCCGATTGTATACATAATCCGATGAATAGTACCTAACCTCAAAACATCAATCTCTAAGTATCTTGCATTACCCTCTTGGGGACCATACATACAGAATACCATTAAATCCCTGAAAATTTCAATAAAATCGGGCACAAAATGAGAAAGGCATTTTATAAGGGTTTTACGTTTGTACATGTGCAGCGGCTACAATCAATCCGGGAGCGATGATTTTCATAGAGGACTATTAACCCAAAAAACCTCTGACAAATAATTTTAAAAATCGGACAATATCTTCGTATAGCCCGTTACGCGAATTTCGTGATAGACACACAGACCGACACAGAACCAAATTTGTTCAGGAAGGTGTAAAACGTGAAATGTGAGTGGAAATTTTGATTTTGGTGACAATTTTATGTATAACTTTCAAAACAATGCTTCCGCTACTTTGGCAGACGCTGAAGCAAAAAGGTATGCTGTTCAATGAGTAGTCACGGGATACCATAGCTGTGGCTGTCGGACTGATAATGAACATCTCAACCATGTTGTCTAGAAGTGTCTTGTCGTGTGTTAGCAGGTGTCTTGTCATTCTGCAGCTGGAATATTGAGGGGAAGACATGCCGAGTGACGAGGGCAAGTGAAGCCCGACATCGTTGCGGTCTAGCCCGTCAGATTGCATTATCCTGGATGTCCAAGTTGTTAATGGGAGCTTGCATATGGAGCACAGCTAGATTTTGAAATTTCGAAGTGATCTGAGTTCATCTTGACCAAATAGACGAAGCAGTAAATATCAATTTAACGAAAAAATGATTGACTAAATTTGATTTTTCTAGGAATTGACCAAATATTTAAAAAAAACATGTCCTGCCCGTATGCTGATTCACTCAAGAGTAATGAACACTTCAAATGCTTGTTTTCACCTCAAATTCTTGAAAAATGTCGAGAAAGAAGGTTGAAAACACTGGAACGATCGACAAGTGGATTAATTAATTTTGCTTCCGAGTCTACCAAGGTAGCGGAAGCTCTGTTTTCACTTTTCAAGGTTGGTTCGTGTCTGTTATGAAATACTTGTGAAAGGCATAACTTCATTGACGTAATTGTAACGTATGAACTCATATGACTTATTATATCGGGGATTGTGCCCGTTGGCGTGAAGATGGTCCCTTATTAAAACCATTATCCCCGGAACAACCATTATCCTCTGCGCTTGCGCTAATGTAAAATCTTCATAACTTCTACATTCTTCTTCCGAATTTGTTGACATTTCGGATCCCCTATGAGGGTAGTGGAAGGTACTTGGTGGAAGGTAATTGGTTTTGAGATTAGCAACAATGCATCGGATCATCTATACAATCGGGTTTTGTATACGAGGAAGCTATGTGCTACACCCACTTTTTAGAAGTTTTTTATGTGTGCCTCTTCCTTTGTGGAATTTTTAAAAATTTTGAGAAAATAATGATAGCGTGATAGATAATCCGTGGTTAGAAATGTTTTGATAGGAGTAGAAATTTGTACGAGTCTTGAGGGTATCATGAAGTAGTGGAGAGATCAATCGTATAATGGTCGAATATTGTTTTCGTTGACTGGTTTAATAGAATATTGTTGACTCTATTCTCTTATTGTTGGTTCCTGGGATAACAATCGTGGGTTGATCTTATTTAGTCGTGTATTTTTGGGCTTCCGCACTGAAATTTTATGACGTTCAGACCGACTAACTACATACCTACAGTACAAACGCCTGTTGTAGTGCTGCGTCTTATTCTGGCGGGCGACTTATTACCTGAAAATTTTTCCTACGAGTATCATTGGTGTGAATCACCGTCAACTTCAGTTCGTAATAGTCCAAAATCGTCAAATTCGGAAGGTTCAAGCTCTGAGACGATTGTCTCATTCAATTTGGACAGCCTTTTTTGCGGATGTATTAGTCTCCAGATGGTCCCATTTAAATTGTATTCCATCGGTCCTAATGTACGATAATAATCGTTCGTATTAGTAGGGTAGTTAGAAATACTGGTTCCAGAATTATAGAACCGATGAATTTCATAGGGTGATTCTGAGAAAATTGCGAAACAACCTGAAAAAATGAGTTGAAGAACAAATTCTGTTTTCCCCCTGCGGCAGTCTGACGGAAATTCTGCCAGAAATGGTCATTTACTTTACCTTTAGTATTTATTTGTAATTAAATACTATTTGGATTACACGGAATGGCTTTCTTCTCCATCTTATTCGTTTTCCCCGTTTCGAAGGAGTGGAATTATTTCGATGAATTAAACGCGACCCTTTTCTTATTAGGGAGGAGGAACCAATTAACGTGGGGTAGACTCATTACTTGCTCTCCCGGAGCTCCCTTGATGGGAACAGGGATGAAATTTCACGGATTTAAACTCCTCCAAGGCCGCTTCCCAACTCCTCGTTATTGGGACAACACTCATCGTTCTTCGAGGTACTTACAGAGTGCCTTAGGTTAGCCAATTGTCGCTTTTAATAGGTTCTCGCAGAGCAAAGATAGCTCTAAGCAAGGAAGAGCAAAGTAAAGATCGGAGGAGGGGGTGAGTGGTCGTTTTTACTGGTTGTTAGGTTGTTCTTTTTGTTGGTTAATTTAAAAAATCTCTCATCCAAACCGAATTAGCGTTCTTTCTTTTGCATTGGGCTGACATCAGTAGTGACAAGAATTGGCGCATTCAAGGTTTCCTAAAAATTTCATTCATGTCGGACAAGCTTATTGAAATGACCCCTCATCTATAATCAAATAGTTCTTAAATAAAAGAAGATATGGAAACCCCTGAGTGAAACGAGGTACGGGGGAACACGTCAACAAGACGTCACCCACCTCTCTCTCCCCAACAGAAAGTACCTAGAGTATAATAAGCTCACTCAGGGTTGATCCGGTGTCAAATCCATTCAATCGCCTTGTTCATTTTGCTCTCTACCTTTGATAACTAGCTAGCTCCACAGAGACGCCGGTTTGCCCTCAAAAGGCGCCGACCTCTGCATCTATCTCGCCTAGAGCTCTCCTCGCAAAAGTAGGCTCATTAGGTAAATGTCCCACCTCCTTGCGGTCGGTCTCGTATGATACGCCAGGGTTGGCGGGCCAGCATGTCTCCCTGCATTCCAATTTACGGTCCAGCCTGACACCGCCGGAGTGACAGTATAGTCGATAGGAGACATTACTCGGATAGGGACATTCTCTCTTCGTTGAGTAGGGGTTCAAAACAGGGATATTTGGGACATTCTCTTATCGTATGTAGAGTTCAAAAATATTGGTTTTCTCACGCAGCTCGAATAGGAATTTTGAACAGGTTAACCTGTTTGAGTAATCATTATGATACTCGACTGTTTGTGGAACCATATTCAGTCAAACTCCCCTATAAAAATAAAATTTCCTCTGGTGTGCGTTTTGGTTATTCCCTGATCACGATTTAGGGACAGAGAGTGAGAGTTTGAGACTCATCTTTGACTTATCATTTTGAACAGAACGTTTGATTAGAGCTGGGGATGGTTGTTAGGAAACCACCGTCCGACAAATCACATGCGGGTAGCCGACGACACGTTTATGCATTGTGTAGCTGGGAGAAATGGAAGGGCGATGGAGACAAGGACGAGGGTATGTGCCACTACAATCACCGCACCCTTGGAGAGCCTTTCCATCACGCGAGGGTTTACGAGAACCGTTGATTGGGATGCGGTTCATAAACTGAAGGGCGTCCTGTACAGGCGATGGACGCGGATGAAGTTGGTGTTGGAACGCCTTGCTCGTCCCTGGAAAGGGGTCAGATTGGTTGTTTAGGTTTGTAATATGTATGCAAATGAAGGATTGCGATAGGCGACAATTAGGCAAGAGAGGGACAATGTTGTTCTATCCCGGGGGGCACTTCCATTAGTTAAGTTAGGGGATCGAGATAATATTGTCCGCGGCAACTGATTCCCTGCGTTTCACCAGTTAATTTGGTGGAAATTCCATCTATCGCGGAGTTCATCACAGGTAGCTACTTTTCGAGGGATGTTGGAGGAACAAAACGTCTCTTTCCAGTGACAAGGTACACAATATCGTCGATCTCGAGTTACATAAATGGCAATTGAGAATAGCATCATTAATTGACAGGACCGAGACACCACTACAAACTCAAAAGGAAGCGCAGTGAGAACCCAACTAGAGCCTCCTAGAACAGGGTGAGTACATGAAAGTCCAAAATGAGTGTTATGAAGCCGAGTACATTGAACTCGGCTTTTCCAATAATACTACCTACTTGCCTTCGTTAGGACATTTGATTCTTGGTTCCTAAGGAAGCACAAAACTCTACATGACGAAAGAAAAATAGCTGAAATTTGCCGTAATTCCGTCAGTGAACGTTCAAATGCGGTTCAATCGGCAGTATGGCTACAATGGCAAACGGATTGGCTAAGACTGAGGTACCACAAACTCTAGTCAATTAAAAACGATGTACGACCTGGACTTCTTCGAGTAGAACTAAAGTTCTTGCTGATGGCTGATGAACTAATCTTCCACTCGCGTTGAGACATACGCGTATCGGACGTACGCGCATAACACACGGCCACCTGATGGAATCATAACCGAGACCTCCATCTCCAGACCGCCCTCTAACGATTCAACACCTCCTCGAAGAATGTCCTTCATTCGTCAGCCGATCCTCAAACCTTCCGAGAAACATTGCTAGGTACACTGCTGGGAAATGATGGTATCAATGATTTATTCCTTACCTTGAAACAACAATCTCTATTTCATAAAATTCAAAAAATAATGTTGAACCATGTGATATACTTTAGTTAAAATTTGTACTGTTTAGCTCAAATGACCAATTAGTTGACGCGTCTAATAAAGAAAAAAAAGCTGCAAATGGGAGTGGGGGGGGGGTGCGCCTGATTTTTTAAAATATTTCCTGTCGTTCTCTTTTTGGATCAGTAGATCTTTTTCTATGATTTTTCAAAGTTTCAAATGTTTATGACGTCACGCGCCCCTCCTGCCTGGGCGGGACCCCCCAGCCCACTGTGACGTCATAATTATTCGAAACTGAAAAATCGTAGAAAAAGGTCTTCTCACGCTAGAAGGTCGGGGTTGGTGTCAAAATTCTCAGAATGGGATCTAGTTTAGATTAAAAATAACAATAAACAGTTTTTCCGACCCATGCACACACCCCAATATTACACAAAGGTTTATTATTTTTCAAATCAGGGCGTAAACGCTAAGGGCGCACCATCAGCTAGGAATCGATTCTACATCTAATTTCCAACAAAAATGTCTCAGAGCAATTTTTTAAAAGAGGCTTCGTTTTTGAGTTATAAGATTTTAAAGATTTTTTTTCGTGTTTTCGACCTTGTCCACTAAAACTGTCATATCTCCGACAATTGATGAAGTAAGTTCAAATTCGATTATACCATTGGAAAGAGCATTAAATTTCCTGTCACAACAGCGCAAATTCAATTTTTTGTAAAGAGATTTAAATGTAAAAAATAAGCCCAAAGACAAACATTTGTAAATTATTGAATACTTTGTTCAGTTGTTTGCTAGCCCAACAGAATGTACGGTGTTTTCCCCTGCAGTAGTCCTAAAAGTTGGTCCAAAAGCTCACCTTTCCAACAGTGCATTCAGATTTTTTTAAATGCTTTTATTTTTCGAAAAATGTGTGTTTCCGAGAGAAAACGCTGCAAATTATTACACAAAGGTTTATTATTTTTCTATATAGATCACTCGTCTGCAAAGAATACGGCTTTGCCATTGTTACCACCAACCAACATGAAAAAAAAACATCAATCGCATTTCGGTCAGCTAAAACTTGAACGGAGTCAAGCCTCTTTTGCGATTCACACTCGTGTTTCTGATTTATCGTAAGTCCAACCCTTAAGTTCTCGTAGGGAGCAAATGGTTTGTCCTAAAGTGCTCCGGGTGGTATAAAAAAATTCTGAAAATTCAGTACTATCTTAAATTGATGGAAAACAATACCTTTATACCAAAATTTTCTGAGTTAGGGCGTTTTCGAAATTTCAACCCTTAGAAGTGACATACATCAACCAAAATCTTCGGGGCACAACTAGACCCCAAATGGAGCCCACATACCAAATTTCATCAAAATCGGTCAATGATAACTGTTCTACGTACTCTGAAACGTAAACCAACAAATTTTGAGGGAGGGTTAAAAAAATTTTCTTGGTCGATTCCAATGGTTTGTTATTGAAAATAATAATCCAAAAGCGTGACATTTTTATCGAATTCGTGGGTTCAGCACAGCGTAGTGACTGTTTCATCACTTGCGGGTGAATGAAGTTTGGGGCGGTTTTCCAAGAGATTTTTCTCGCTGAATCGAATAGTGCCACTCACAAGACTGTGTGAGTATCTAAAACAAAAGATCTAGGTAGGGTTATAACGACGTGGAAGTAAAAAGACCCTAGTTCTCCTAATTTGGGTTCCTGTTGTGAAGAATCAGTAGTTCTTATGGTTTGGATTGTTGGGTAATATTTATCTGCGCTCAAGTATTCTAATGATTTTATTTAAAAAAATATTTTCAATGAGTCCCTCATTATGGGCGATGATGAGTTGGGGTCGGGTTTCCAGGTCCGGTTGGTTGGCTTGCTAGAAGCCCAGACCTCACGGCCCTGGACTTCTACTTGTGTACCAAGCAAGAGTGGATACGAGGGATAAGCTGTTGCTTAGCATCCACCGGTGCAGTAACCTCTTCAGGGTGGGAGAAGATGCACCAGGACGGGCTGTGGATGCGGTTCGCCGCAGGTCCCGTTTGTGCATCACCCAAAATGGGGGACACATTGAAAATATTTTATAAAATAAAATCATTAGAATGCTTGAGCGCAGATAATTATTATCCAACAATCCAAACCACAAGAAATACTGAAACTTCACCACAGGAACCCGAATTAGGAGAACTAGGGTATCTACATTCTTTTTACTGAGTTTTGTGAATAGAATTTCACGTCTTGACAAGCTATATAAGGCGGACACTATTGAACCAACATGTCGGTTGGTGTTTGACGGAAAAAATAGCACATGTTAGCCTCACCAGATTCTGAAGTAAACAGATACCACCACCTAATTATTTTAAACTGTACGCCAAAATCGTAGTTTCATAAGTGTATTTTATATTTAAAAATTGATAGTGTTTAGATGAAAAATTGAATAATGAATAATTCAGTTATGAATGACCAGTCTTGTCTCGGCTTGTATTCTTTCATTAGGTAAGTTCCGAGCCAGCAACTGGGTCCTACTCACGTACGTATTATTATTATATGTGTGAGCGTATTGTTGTTATTATAATTGTTGTTGTTTGTCCATTGTGTTATTGTTGACTTGGTTCTCTGTACCGTCAGGTGTTCACTACAGAAACCCTTGGAAACGGTAAGATGTATGCGATTGGTGAGGCCTGTGGTCAAACCTCTTTATTTCATATCAATAGGGGCTCACGAAAAAGATAGGAAACATTCAATTACGTATGAAGGGGAAAATTATACGAAACTCTGGTTCAAGTTAATAAATTTTCAGATATCACGTGGATCATGCCTTAGATGGTCCGTAATGAATTTCATTTCCTTTTTCCTTACCATTAAAAATTCATATTAAATATGAATTTTTAATAGTAAGGAAAATTATTTAAAATTTACAAATTTTGTAAAAAATATTTCACCTCTACAATCGATGGTACTGTAAATAAATATTTACATCACAGCACTTTCAGCACGCAGCAGTGATGTCCATCTGGTTGCTTGGTATCAGGGTCCGAGATCCGGGTGAGGAACAAGATAGAATTAACCTTATCCCACGATTGATGGAGGGAGAATTGTGCCTCTTCGGGCTATGCCATCAGCCGACGCTTCTCCTCCCTATGGGGTTCGAGTTCAGCTCCAAGTTCCACGGGGTCCATTTGCTCGAGCCGTGGCACGCCGTCGTTTGGCCGTAGCCCTGAATTTAGACCATATAAATGACTCGGGTGGTCAACCACTCTAGGATGAACAGTGGGTAACTAGCCCGCATCAGATCCTTGGCTGATTTGCCATGCCATATCCCTCGCCAGGTGATAGCTCCTCCAATCACCTTTAGTTGGTTTCGCTGAATGTTTGCAAGTGCTGCTGCAGCCTCTAGTAGTAATGCGTCAACTTTCAATTAAATTACTTATTTCCTGCAAAGTGATATCTTCCGATTTTGCTCGAATTTTGAGGATAGTTGGAGGTTGGTTCTGGAATGATTGATGATTTTCACTGCAGACCGATCAGTGGGAACCACGTAACGTATTCTGAGCAAACAACGTACGCAGGCAAACATTTCAAAGCAACTAGGTCGTGAAATTCATGATTCGCATCGGATAATTTAGCAGATTCTATAGCTTCTTGTTATACTTTGTCAGGAAGCTATACTACCAACCCAACATACTACATACCTACCTTTGGTAGTCAGGACGCAAGATGTCCCATGATGAAACTGAAGAACCCTCCGCCTTCCTTTTTTCGAACTTATATTTTTCGTTGAGCCCGCAAACAAAAATGAATATTTTTTCTCATTAACAATAAACTTTTCTCGGCTTTTTTTTTCAAAGTCTAGATCATTAAGAGTACTGAAATAATAGAACATTGTGGAACTTGATCATTACCTACCTATCGAGAGAACTGCACTTAGTTGGAACATCAGTTCAGATGTAACAAGGTGAACGTGGGTGTATGGAAGCGAACGCTTTCGTGTTTGCTCCGCGGAAAGAGTACACAGTGCTCTCGCAATATAACAACCCCCCCTCGTTCTATACTTTAACTCAGTTAAACCCTTCTTCACTGCCGTCTCGTAATTTAGTTGAAGACGCCGAACTCAGCTCTCCACGTCGCTGCTGCACACACTCGAGAGAAAATTAACGAACCTTTAATCAAGGGGAAGTTCTCACTAAATAGTGGCAGGTGCTTCCAGCGTTGGATATGTCTTTAATGGTATTAACCCTGGAGAGGGTATCCGAAGGGCGCCTTTCCAGCCTGAGCAGCCGAAAGCTTATCCCAGCTTTTGCTTGCCCAAACGCTGTTTGTCCTCGGGTTTGTGGAAACGAACGATGCGACGTGAGTGGAGGAAACATTAATTACGTTGGACAACCTCTCACGAATTTGCGAGGCTTTCGAGTGGCTCTATTTTAATATTGTACGCCCCGTTAGTCGCGGAAAGGAAATTAAATTGACTCGTTGCTGAGCTTTGAGAGCCAACCGGCTGAAAGGTCCTATATAACACATTAGCTCACACGGGAGAATGTCCATCTTGATTAAATTTTGCTTCCTCACTTCCAAAGATAAAGACGCTTTGTATTCGTACAGCAAGTAATTGGGGCAAAAATTTTCGAGTAATAACAACTTCATGATAAAAATCTTATAATTTTCTAATACAGGGATGGAGGTTTTTTGGGTATGGTGAAACTTCATCCTGGTTCTCTGCCAACAGGAGTGAGGAGGACCCGCGACATCCACCTATGCCGAATGGGATATCGAACACCCGAAACAGCCTCGCATGTGCTCCAAATTTGCTCAGCCATGGTAAGACCCAGGTGTGCCTGTTATAATTCTGCCCTGAACCTACTAGATGGCTATGATCGTCGTAAAGGATGGGCAGTATGGCTAGAGCCACACTTCAACCTAGCAGAACGAGGTTGTCCTCCTGACTTCTTTACGATAACACCAAGAGGAGCTTTCATCATTGATGTCTCAGTGCTCTCTGGCTCTGGCCAATGCTGCCAAAATTCAAAAATATGAAGTTGACGCACTATTAGAGGCTGCAGCGGGACTTGCCAACAAACAACGAAATGAAAAAAAGGTGATTGGAGCAACTATGACCTGGCGTGGGATGTGGCATGGCAAGTCAGCGAAGGATCTGATTAGGGCTGGTTACCCACTGTTCATCCTAGAGTTGATGACCACCCGAGTCATGACAGGAAGAACGCTTATCTGGTCTGTATTCAGGGTTTCGGCCACCCGACGGCGTGCCACGGCTCGAGCAAATGGGCCCTGAGGGACTTGGAGCTAAACTCGAAACCCATGGAGAGGAGAAGCTTCGGCTGATGGCATAGCCAGAACAGGTACAATCCTCCCTCTATTATTCCTGGGACAAGGTGATTCTATCTTATTCCTCACCCTAATGTCCGAGGTCGGATCTCGGACCCTGAAACCAAGCAGCCAGATAGGCATGACAACTGAGTGCTGATAAAATACTAAGACGTAAATATTTATGTACAGTACCGTCGATTGTCGTGGTGAAGTATTTTTCCCAAATATATATTGTTAATGCAGCAAGTAAGGTAACTGGGGCAAAAATATCAGAGGGATGGTTAGTAATAACTAGTTCATGATAAAAATCTTATCATTTTCATCAAAAAGCGATGGCCGTTGGTGATGATACTCATACTGTCACACAACACTGACATGTATACCTGTTGACCGTACCAGTTTCAGTTTAGTACCATTTCTAGTTCAAGCTGAGTCAAAACTGCAATTCCCAGTTATTGTCATGTAGGAACCCTCTTAACACCGATAAAAACCTAACTAACGCTTCAAGTTACAGTTTTTCAGCTTCTCCTACTTCCTCTGGCTGGGCCGAAGACTGAAATACTTCCATTTCTTATCCAGACCATGATTAACTTTACTTACACATGATTTGTGGCAACGAATTACAGGGTCTTTTCAAAAGACTCTTTTGTACCAATACGAAGTGAAGAAGCAATTCTACCGTACCTATGTGAAGAGGTTTTCCTCCTCCTCACCTTTCCACGCCTACTTCGAGTGACCTCGAACCAACTCCTGTTCTGTTCGGAGAAAGAATAGACGAAGGATTCACGTGCCTTCCTCAAGGTGAGTATTTTCCTTATTGATAATCATACCTCGTACTTGATATATTTTTGCGATCATCTGATTTTAACTGTGTTAGTATAGTTGAATAAATAGCATATTCACGTGGTACATATTTCTCACACTTCACATAATAAATAATAGTTTATAGTTCTTCACCGAGTGCAGGCATCAGGAATACTTGCTTGAGAGAATAAACCAACTATTTCAATGATCAGAGCAATTTACTAATTTCCATTAGGGCTCTTAGTGGTGATGGATGGCTTCCAATCTGAAAATGGTTCACTGAAACAGCACAATACCGTAGAAAATCAACTCAAACAACATTGGAAATGTAATATCAATATTTTTCATTCGATCAGCAGTTAGCAAAACAATCAAACTCTATAATTAGCAGTTGTATGAAGACAAGTTTAAATACCAAGCAAATGACATTCAATTTTGCAACCATACAAACCATTACTACAATATAATTTGAACCTACACTGAGCAACAATTTGAACCTACGACTCAGCGACTTACTTCATTTCGTTGATGACTTTTTCGTAAGAAGATGCCGCTACTGCTATTTGAACTAAATGATTCGGAAGATTCAGGTTTGTTAAATCCGACCCGTTTATGCACGTCATGTCGTGGGAGTCACCAATTTCTATATGTTTTGGTGTCAAATCATCTCCTGTCGAATTGGTTGTATTCGAAGATTCCCAAAGCGCCCTGCAGGTGTTGAAACGGAGTGTCGCCATGTTGTCGCCTTTCTGGAGAGCGTCGTTGAAGCAACTCCAAGAATATGGAGGTGGATTGAGTGGCCAAGATTGTCTGTAGAGAATGTTTTGTATTATTGAGGTATTTTATAAAGAACGCGGAAAAGATGGTAGATTAGGGTATTTTACTAACGACGAACTTATGAGATGTTGTGTTTATCAACCCAAGGCACGCACAAACTGTCAAGTATCGGGGTCATCCAACAAACGCTGTATCTGTATTGATCTCAATAGGTAATTTGATTGAACTTGTTATGACTAGTGTGTTTCTGTTTCTTCCAGCTTCTGTTGCCTGAGTGTGCGCATTGTATTTTTCAAGCCCTGACGAAGAACTATTAAATGATAATACCTAATACAAGAGTGATTGTTATAACAAGTTTGAGTTTTCACGAACGAACCAGAGAATTTATTTAGAGTCACAATTCTTACATAATATCGGTGTCCTTTTCTCAATATTGATGTGAAACCCACTGGTTCAGAACACAGTACAGACATATAAATTAATTTATCAAATTATCAGAGCACTTTGCTTTTAATCGTGGAAGTTGGAATTGGCGATAGTGTGAGCTGCAGTGGTTATATGAAGCCTGATTTCGTAGTGAGGAGCTGTTTTACTCGTACTTACTGATGAGAGCAGTTCTCTAAGATTGTCGACCTCAGCCCCCACATTCCCGAGCAGTTAGAACCATCAGGGAGCAGAAGAGTGTAGCTCGGGTTGAAGTCGTGGAGATTTGCGACGCAAACAGAGATTTGCAGCAGAGGAAGAGGCACGTAAGATCCGTAAAAGTACCGCATCATGTAGAAAAAATTACAAGGGTTGGTTAAATTCTCGTAGAGTGGGGTGCAGCCCACTAGGGCCGCGACTAACGCCGTTGCGCATAAAACTGCACGATTGCTGCTGGTCATAACCGGGAAAGGTACGTTTTTAGGTAATAAATTGTATCAATCGAACTTCGTTACTTTGAGCACTGAAATCAGAATGAGTCTAAGCGCGCGGAATAAGATAACAAGAAATTATCTTCTGTTAATATCGACCCTTTCGGCGTCTACCATCTGCTGCGGCAATGACGCCCAAATGGTGGAATAATAATAAATTAACCGACCCTTTCTAAGTTTACTTGAATTTTGTAATAAATATGTCTTTTGGCTGGCGGTCAAGGAATTTTTCGCCACATTTTTTTGCCACAAGCGACCAGTGCAACGCGATACCAGTAAACAAAATCATAGCTCCATATCAGAGTAGCTATGAAGCAAGAACGTGATCCAGCTATCTCTATAACCAGACATTTTACAGTAATTGATGCTGTATTCACACGATAAATGTAGATCATATGGAATCAAGACATTATAATATAATGTATGAATATTATGTATTATGAATGTATGTATGTATGTATGCATGTATGTATGTATGTATGTATGTATGTATGTATGTATGTATGTATGTATGTATGTATGTATGTATGTATGTATGTATGTATGTATGTATGTATGTATGAATGTATGAATGTATGAATGAATGATGTATGGATGTATGATGTATGTATGAATGTGTGTATGTATGAATATTGAGTATTATGTATTATGAATTTATGTATGTATATATGTATGTATGTATGAATGTATGTATGTATGTATGTATGAATGTATGAATGTATGTATGTATGAATATTGAGTATTATGAATGTATGAAATATTATTTCATACTTTTCATACCATAAACCATTATTGAGTATTACTACCGCCAATACTAATATTTTATAATTTTGACCGTTCTTTCTAACTGAGATGAATATTGAGTATTATGTATTATGAATGTATGTATGTATGTATGAATGTATGTATGTTTGTATGAATATTGAGAATTATGATTGTATGAAATATTATTTCATACTTTTCATACCATAAACCATTATTGAGTGTTACTACCGCCAGTACTAATATATCATAATTTTGACCGTTCTTTCTAACTGAGATGCATCAACCTACATCATGCGAATAAATTATTCATAAAATATCTTGTGAGTATTTTATTTCATCATTTTAATCTTCAAATTACACCTACAACAATGGACATATCCATGATCCAATGTTTTTTCCCTCTAAGGGAGAAATTGATAGCCTCTTGAGATTTGATAGGTTTTTTAAAATGTTTTAATGTTCTTTAATATTTTGAATGCACTTCAGTAGTGATTCTAACAATTTCATGTGTCATTGACCAATCAATGTTGTTTGCTATCAAGGATTTCGGCCAAAATATTCTTAACCCACCAAAAACGGAAAAGAAATTTAGTTTTTGATGGAATTTTTTGGTATTTTCTCATCATTGGGTCTTTGAAGTATCCAAAAAAAAAAAAAAAAAAATCAAAAAATTCTACCCCCACCCAAGTCTCAAACTATTTTGGAGAAGATTTTTTTCTAAACCTTGAGTTCACTTAACTAAAAAAAAAAGACTCGCAAGCAAAGTCTAAAAAGCTCCAAAACGAAAAATGTGAGCGAAAATTTTGATTTTGGAAGACCCAAACTGCTCGAATACAAAGCTTCCTTGTCTTCGATAGTGTGCAAGACAGTGTAGAATTCAGCCCTTCAGGCCTCGGGAGAGCCCCCTGGACTCCATTGAAGCTTACTGCTTAGAGCTCTTGGCTGAAATTCAAGAAATATGGAATATGCTTTAGCCGTGATTCTTGACTGATATGCAAATGACGTAAATATGATGATACGTAAGTTAGGACTCCATGCACCTTGAATGGGACTATAATATTATGTCATCTAATAATATTACAGTTGTGTTTCAGGTTTCTAAGATTTAATTTCGTAAATACTTGCCATCGTACTACATAAATAACACCTTCCTTCGAAATAAAACCCCGGTAAATCTATAATGGCTCTTACTGCGAAGGTTGTTTACAGTTCTTTTAACTCAGAGGTATATCTCAGTTTTTTCCATAATTACAGCAGTTTTGGCAGTATATAATTTATGCATAAATTAGGGCTTTCCAACGAAGGTGAACGATTTTTTTACTAACACGAATGACGAAATCATTGCAAAATTTCGTGAAACATCGCCTTCTTTGAAAACGTAACTCTTTTTACCAGTCAGCTCAAGGCTGAAGCATGTTCCATGCTAAAAAATTGTTTAAATGTTTATTTTGCGACTAATGTTCACATGATATGGTAACGCTTTCTTGAGTCGTGACGTGACGGTCAAAAGTGACATTCGGAAAAATAGTGGAAACATCCTGTTAATCATTATTAAATGTTAAAAACTTTCGAAATCCCAAACAACTCTCTCAGGAATAACTGAATTCCAACAAACTTCTCTTAATTATGGAATTCCTGTCGCTCGTGATTTGTCAATTTCAGGTCATAAGAGTTTTGCCTTCCCATTCAAAGTCACGTTGGTTGAGCTCGGAGTTTGAGATATTTGAAAACTAGTCCAGTTCCTGATTGTTGTCCCGCTCAGATGACGAACACACCCGTCATGCTAATCCGACCCTGGTTTATAATTTCCACGTATGTTTTATCGTAATCCCTACTGGCCGAATATCTAACTCGCTTCCGCAGAACCAAAGTTAGGGACGATCTCGAGGAATAATTCTCCCTCCGTTTATCAGGTGATGGATGAGATGCGGGCGTTGCAGCTGGGACCGATATGGTTCCCATAATCCACCGCAATGGGCCCCCGAGGGGCTCAAGTCGGATGGCCCTAAGCCTTCACGCCCTTGGCATAATAATTATGTCTCGCGACTGAAGGACTGATCACAATCGAATGGCGAATATCAACCGGGTTTATGCTGCGACCAGGAGTTGATGGAGGTGATCGCTCTCTGGTAAATCACGTCGATGATTCCTTCCAAGCACAACATTGCTATCACGTAACGTGCCAACTATAGTTCAGAAAATCGCCACCACGTAGCGTCTTGAAATATTCAAAGTTTGCTGCTAAATTCATCTTGACTCCATTCCATGGATTTCCAAACGTTAAACCCCATTTTCGTTATTTTTTATATAGAATAATTCCATATTATGAAGTAATTTACTTTACGAATTATTGGACAAATATTAACAAATTAAACTAAAAAATAACCGTTTTTGGGCAAACGAGAAGAAGTATCGTAATTCATAACATTTCAAATATTCCGAACCTTTACAAATATGAGATGAGCTACACAGATGCTGACATCTAGCGGAATAAATTCTCAGTAACGTCATAGAAAACAAGCCTAGAAATTCGTTCTTATCTGAATGTCCGGAAGAAGAGACAATGTTGTTTTTGAAAGTTCCATTCAAACATTAGGTTTGATTAAATATTCATAATATCAAAATGTCCAAGGTATCAAAATTTCCAATGTATCAAACTGTCCAACTCATCAAAATTTCCAATGTATCGAAATCTCCAAAGTATCAAAAAGTCCAAGGTATCAAAATTTCCAATGTATCGAAATGTCCAAAGTATCAAAAAGTCCAAGGTATCAAAATTTCAAATGCATCAAACTGTCCAACTCATCAAAATTTCCAGTGTATTTCCAAAAAAAATTTCCAAAATGTCCAAGGCATTAAGATTTCTATTTTTTCGGACATTTCCAATCTATTGAACTTCTACATATCACATCCGATTTCGACGAAATTTCTCAGGATTGTTCAGATTAGCGTGTAGATGGTCCCCTCTGAGGGCAGTGGAAGGTACTTAGAAATGTATGTTTAGAGATTATCTATACATTCGGGTTATGGATACGAGGAAGCTATGTGCAACACCCACTTGGCAGACGTTTTTTTGTCACTGTTTGGTTTTATATAATTCAGAAAACTGTTAAGAAATGATCGTTCATGACTGTCTATTCTCTCCCAGTACTGCTAGTGCTGAGTGCCCAGAGGGCTAATTTGGGCACACCCCTTTAGACCACCTTTTCGTACGCCAAAATTTCTGATTACTTTTCTAGTACTTCTAGACGTAATATGAGGCATCTTACCAAGTTTCATCTGAAATTTCAGAACAGAACAATTACGGTCACTAATGGTTTAATATTACTTATGATGACCCACTCCTACCAAGTATCGCATTGGTTACACGATCTTTAGTTCCGTATCAACGACTAAGCGAAATTTCGTGACTCAATACCGTTCCCGAAAAACGTAACACTTTTTGCCAGTTAGGTCAAGGCTAAAGTATGTTCCATGCTAAAAGTATCAAAATGTTCAACGTTGCATAAACTACCATTATCGATCGATCGAAAGTCTGTAGGAGATGATTTATACCAAAGAATAATAAACCATTCTTTTATAATTTGCAGCTTTTTATGTAGCCACTGGAGAAGCCTCTACCAATCTCTACCAAGGATTTGGGGGCGCTCTGTGAAGCTTAGTCCCTACTTGAGACCGAGAGGAGGTGATAGCTCTGGAACCAGTACTCTTGCTCTCTCCTCAATAAATAGGGGATAATAGCTCTGAAAAATACTCCACGAGTTTTTGGCATAAGATAAATGGTACGTCAACACTGATATAACCTTCTGGAGTCGGAACATCCCGATCCAAGCTCACTGAAATCGGTCGGGCCAAATTGGAAGACCTCTCACGTCAAATCAAGTTTCCCCTCGGTAGAAATTGCGTGTGAAGAGAGCCGCGAGGGCTGCTGGTGCGGTGTGGGATAGAGATAGAGACGTGAGGGGGGCAATGAAGGGGGGCAAAGCCTCTTAGAGCACTGGCGTGAGGAAAAGAGATGACGAGGGTTCTGACGGAGATGGAAAGAACTAGCTGAGGGCCCTGGAGAACATTTTCGAGTGAAGGGCTCTGCAGACAGCCCACCCTGACGAGGGGTATTGACACCATCCTTTCTCTCAACTTCCCTTTCAAAACTGCTAATCTCCTCTTTATTTCCTACTCATCTCTCTATCTCTACTCTTACTCCTACAACTACCACCACCCACGTCTTTATATTATTTTCTCTATAATTATCGTTCTAAACTGAGTTATACGTTATAAGAAACCAACTTTTCAAACTACATGAACCTTTAGAGTACCTTTTCCGCTCAAGTAGTCAAACTACATTAAAGTTTGGAAGTATAAAAATAAAATTAAAAAACGTCTGTCAAGTGGGTGTGGCACATAGCTTTCTCGTATACATAATCAGATTGTATAGATGATCCGATGCATAGTAGTTGGTCTGAAAACATCAATCTCTAAGTACCTCACACTCTACACATCAACCGGCACAATCTCTTGAAAATTTCATCGAAACCATATGGGAAATGTAGAAGTGATGGTAGTAACGAGGAAATATACGTTTCCGCATGCGCAGGGGCTAATATCAGTCTGTGGGCAATGGTTTTCATAGGAACCATCTTCATGCCAACTCGCATAATCTCCAAAAATTTCATCGAAATCGGGTGAGAAATGTAGAAGTTATGGCTGTGGCAAAGATTTCACGCTAACGCTTGCGCAGCAGCTACTATCAGTCCTGGGATGATGATTTTCATAGGGGACCATCTACACGTCAACCCGCAAAATTGCTGAAAATTTCATTGAAATCGAATGAGAATTGAAGAAGTAAAAACGAAGTTGAGTAGAACGTTGTCTATTTCCACGAAAATAATGAGTTACAAGTTAAATTGATTTCGACGGTTAGGTCATCATCAGTAACAAACAATAACTGTGGAAATAGACAACGTTATACTCAACTCCGTTTTTATTAAAATGGTTTTCTACGGTCTCATCGCGAGTGATTTCATTCGTATTGAAGACGTTATAGATGTGGCAAGGATTTCATGACAGACAGACAAACACACAGACACATAGACAGACAGACACACAGACAGACAGACAAGAAACCAAAATCGTTCAGGAAGGTCTAAAAAGTATTACGCGAGTGGAAATTTCGATTTTGGAGAACTTTTTTAGAAGTAGCGCAAACGTGAATTCCTAGTAACAGCCACAGCTTCCACATTTTCTATCCAATTTCGATGAAATTTTCATGAATTATGTGGATTAGGTTGTAGATGGTCCCCTATGAAAATCATTGCTCCCAAACTGGTGGTAACTACTGCGTATGTACAAACGTCAATTCCTTGTAACATACATAACTTCTACATTTTCCATCTGACTTCGACGAAGTTTCTCAGGATTGTTGAGAATAGCGTGTAGATGGTCCTCTATGAGGGTAATGAAAGGTAATTAGAGATTGATGTTTTGAGATTAACTACTTTTTTCGGACCATCTATACAATCGGGTTATGGAAACGATGTTCCACACCCACTGGGCAGATTTTTTTTTCAATCTTGAAAAGTGAAAACAAAGCTTCCGCTACCTTGGTAGACTTGGAAGCAATATACCAAGTAAAACTAAAGCTAAGATAAATTCACTGGATACCAAGTACAACATCTACCAACTAAAGTAAAGATTGCCCAGATATGATTTATACAAGCAAGTCGGGTATCAATCACGATAAACTAATGGCAGAACTTATTGAAGATGTTGAACATGTAAGAGCCACAACTGGTGTTTTAAAACACATGTTAGAAACTAAACACAAACCAGACTATGAAAATGTAAAAATTTAGGAAAAGAAGTCAACACAAGTAAAACGAAGAACAAGGAAAACATAAAGATAATTAAAGCTGGTAAAGAATTCTCAACATTAAAACAGATCTGCACTCATTAAGGGGGTCTTAGTCGGTCGCCGAACGTTCCTCGTTCCAAATCAGTATTTCCATGAATTGAAGGGGCTCAAACTTTAAAAGGTGTACCTGAAAGGTGTACTTGAAATGTTCAAGGATTTTAGAAATTCATTATTGCATGGACGTAGGGAATTGGAAAGCTAAAAGATTGCCGCTGGTATCATTAAAATCGAACAATGTTTGCCAGAGAAATATGGGAAAAACTAGACTGAATAAACGGGTTTTCCCATATTTCTCTGCCACTTAGCATTGACCGATTTTGATGATATGGTATGTAGGATCCATTTGGGGTCTAGTTATGCCCCGAAGATTTTGGTTGATGTAGGTCACTTCTAAGGGTTCAAAAATGAATTTTGAAAACGCCCTAACTCAAAAAATTTCGATATTTCGGTATTGTTTTTCCTTTAATTTAAGATTTTATAGAATTTTTTGAGACCACGTGGAGCTCTGTAGGACAAACCGTTCGCTCCCTACGAGATTGCAAGTGTTGGACGTACGATAAATCAGAAACACGAGTGTGAATCGCAAAAGAGGCCTAATCTCCGTTCAAATTTTAGCTGACCGAAATGCGATCGATGTTTTCTTCATGTTGGATGGTAGGTGGCTTTGCAGACGAGTGATAAATATAGAAAAATGATTAACCATTGTGTAATAATTTGCAGCGTTTTTGTGTGTATTTACCCAATATCCGTTGATAGTATGGTTTACCACACTTCATGGTAGCAGAGCGTGATTACGATAAAAATTTGGACTGATAAAGGGTATATTTTTTTTAACTTTTGTCATTTATTATTAAATGAATGGAAAGGGGGCCACGTGGTGAAAGGTTACCACGTGGCCCCCTTTCCATTCTAATCCTTTCACCTCCCTTTCACCCAGACTATATAAATAGAACGACGGACTGACAAACTTTAGTACTCTCTCGACGGCCTGAAGATGTCCTTACATCGAAAGCGCTCGCCTCCTATACTCGACTTGCTGGTTACGACGGATTCTCCAATACGGTACGTAGATAATAATTGTAAGTCATTCATTGTTCGTTTTGGAGGATTTGATAGGTCATCTATGGAATACGCATTATTTTTTGGATTTGTAGCTGGTTTGAAGCTCCACCGACCTGCGAAGGTCGAAATCACGTAGAAACGCTAATACTGTCGCAGTGGTGGTGGTATAATAATGGAATAGTGGAGAAGTACTCGTTAGCGAATATTAGAGCCTCGATCGGAAGGTAGTTGGAGGGCGGCTCTAATGAGAACTGGGCTTCTGCCTCATAAATCTGACGAGCAGCACGTGCTACCTACGATCCCCTTCCACTTCATTCAACTCTCCTCCCACGCTAATTGTTTCAGCACTTCTCCAACATATACAAGCCCCCAACTTCCCATCGGGGATCCCTCCTGTCGACCCGAAACAACTTTTGATGGTCAATTTAATTATTAACCTTTAGAGGAAACTAATAATGAAGTTGAAGGCTGGCAATCGAAAAGACCGCTCGCTCCTCCAACTTTTCAATTTTCTCGTTGAAGCGAAAGTTGTGGATGTTGCAGAGATAAAGGAAGACTACTACAGCTTCCAGCGGTTATCGCCAAATATATTTAAGCCATCACCTCCACTCACAAGGGAAGAATGTATCGACTTACAGGGGAAGAATTGGTATTAGCTTTGTGCCTATTGCTTCCGAGTCTACCAAGGTAGCGGAAGCTTTATTTTCACTTTTCAAATTTGAAAAAAAAGTTCTACAAAATCAAAATATCCACTCGCGTTTCACGTTTTAGACCTTCCTGGGCAGTTTTGGGTCCGTTTCTGTCTGTCTGTGTGTCCGTGTGTCTATGTGTCTGTCATGAAATCCTTGACATAGGCACAACTTCTACATTTCTCATCCGATTTCGAAGAAATTTCCAGGGATTGTGCTGGTTGGCGTGTAGATGGTCCCCTATGACGGTAGTGCAATATACTCAGAGATTGTTGCTTTCAGATGGAGGGATTCACTACTATGGATCGGATCATCAATACAATCGGGTTATGGATGCGAGGAAGCTATGTGCCACACCCACTTAGCAGACGTTTTTACCATGGAACATGCTTTAACCTTGGACTAATTACCCGAACAACGTTACGCGGGGGTTACTCTCCACCCGTCCACCTCCTCCCTACTCTGCCGAAAAGCGCGAGATTTCGTTCAGATCATTAATGGGCCTCGATGGGGTTCGTTGAGTAATAATTTGCAGCGTGTTTTAGTGAGGAAGTAGAAAGACCCTACGGGGAAGCTATGTGCCACACACACACAGACAGACGCGAAATTAAAATTGTTCAAGAAGGTCTGAAACGTAAAACGCGAGTGGAAATTTTGATTTTGGAGAATATTTTGCTTCCAAGTCTACCAAGGCTTTGTTTTCACTTTAACAAAAATGTTCTCCAAAATCAAAATTTCCACTTGCGTTTTACGTTTCAGACCTTCCTGAACAATCTTGGTTCCGTGTCTGTCTGTCTGTCCAGAAATCCTTGTAACCGGCATAACTATACGCAGTTATTGTCCGATTTTGATTAAATTTCCAGGGATTGTGCGGGTTGGCGTGTACTCGTAGATGGTCCCCTATGAAAATCATCACCCCAGAACTGGCCAAGGGATTGATTCTACAACTAACTTGTGACATTTTTGTCTATTGAATTTTCTTTCAACACCCTTAAAATCCGACTTTTTTCACTTTTAGGATTTTGGTTTATTATTTCTAATAATAAGCCTATGTGATCGTATCGCAAAAAATTTTTATAACACCCCCTCAAACTTTGTCACTTTACGTTTCAAGGTGCGTAGAATCCAAATTTGCAATGTCCGTCCGCCGTCCCCCGTCCGCCGTCCGCCGTCCGCCGTCCCCCGTCCGCCGTCCGCGGCACTTTTCTTAGCAACACTGGACCGATTTGGTTCAAATTTGGTATATGGGCTCCATTTGGGGTCTAGTTGTGCCGCGAAGCTTTTGGTTGATGTAGGTCACTTCTAAGGGGTGAAAATTAAGGGTTGAAATTTTCAAGAGTGCCCTAGCTCGAAAACTCTCGAAATAAAGGTATCGTTTTTTCACCAATTTTAAATAGTATTCAATTTTAAAAAATTTTTGAGACCACCCGGAGCTCTGTAGGACAAACCGTTCGGTCCCTACGAGTACTTGAAGGTTTTCCTTCGATAAAACAGAATCATGAGTGTGAATCGCAAAAGAGGTCTAATCTCCATTCAAATCTTATCGGACTAAAATGCAATCGCTGTTCATTTCTTCGATTTGTATACAGTTTTGCCTTCTGAGTAACCAGTAATCAAATTTCCGTATGAAGCTTTCTATTTTTCCAATCGTGTGTGAAGCGTTTAGTTCTTTCTAATAAACTTGATTGTGAAGGTGTGAAGCCAGTATGGTGTGGTAGGTAGTACCTAGCTGGTAGGTAAAAAAAAGTTGGTAGGTAAAAAAAATGTTGGTGGGTAAAAAACGCGGCAAATCATTGCTCAAAAGCTTCTTCATTCTTCAGATCACTGATCAGCTGAGTGAGCTCCGAAGCCATTTTCAATCCTATTGAATGAAAGTGCTCTTCCAGGCGTCTCCAGCATTCGAGGAGATCTTCTTCACTCCTCAGATCACTGATCAGCTGAGTGAGCTCCAAAGCCATTTTCAATCCTATTGAATGAAAGTGCTCTTCCAGGCGTCTCCAGCATTCGAGGAGATCTTCTTCACTCCTCAGATCACTGATCAGCTGAGTGAGCTCCGAAGCCATTTTCAATCCTATTGAATGGAAGTGCTCTTCCAGGCGTCTCCAGCATTCGAGGAGATCTTCTTCACTCTTCAGATCACTGATCAGCTGAGTGAGCTCCAAAGTCATTTTCAATCCTATTGAACGCAGGAAGCTGAAATTTGAGAGGGAAGGTCAAGGGAGAATACAGATGGTGGTAGGTGCTATTGATGGAGAACCAGTGATCTATACAGAAGGGTGATCTATACAGAAAATAATAAACCTTTGAGCAATGATTTGCAGCGTTTTTTTCGTGTTTTCGACCTTGTATCATTAAAATGTTAATAACTCCTTCATTTTACTAGATAAACTCCAATTTTATGATACCATTAAACTCGGCGCTTTGCGCCTCGGCGGGGGGCTCCGCCCCCCTGCACCCCCCGGTTTATTTCTTTTTCCATACTCTGTATGAAATCATAGGAACACAGAATGTGTTTTTGCGATACTAGTCATCCGTTAAATAAAAAACAACAATAATAAATGTGGAGTTGACATTAACATGACAACCAATAAACATATCACCAGATGTTTTTTCTGTCGCTTTTTCGTGACGATTTTTTTTCGGTAGGTCATCGCAAAAACACATTCTGTGTTAAAAGAGCGTTAAATTTCCTATCTCCCTGGAGGAGAATCAAAGTTTTTTATTTAGGCGAAACGGGTGAAAAATAAACTTGAAGAGGAAAAATGGTCAAATCTTGAAAATCTCAACTTTTTTCAACCGCTCTTAAGTCCCTGCTTTCCAGCGTGTAAATGCTTGCCTGTAAGCCTAAAAGTTGACCCAAAAGCACAGCTTTTCAACGGCATGGTCAGAATTGTTTCCAATATGTTTATTAGTGGAGAAAACCGCGCTTTTTTTTCCAACGAAATCGACGGTTGGACGGGAGGATTCTCCATCCAACCCCTAATCCTCACAAAAATCACGTTTTTTCTCAGTCAAGTGCGGTTTTCTCCCCCAATGAAAATATTGGAAACAATGCTGACCATACCGTTGGAAAGCTGAGGTTTTTGGCCAACTTTTGAGGTTACAGTGGAAAATTAACAGGCAGTTCCAGTTAGGCGTAACATACGTATGAAAAAACTATACATTTCCGAAATTTTCGAGATTTTACTATTCGGGCTCATTTTTCAACATCCGAGTATTCTTTAAAAACTTTTATTTAGCTTTAGGGAGATAGGAAATTTAACGCTCTTTCCAATGGTATCGTTAAACTTGAGTTTATCTAGTAAATTAAAGGAGTTTTTAACATTTTAATGATACAAGGTCGAAAACACGAAAAAATCTTAAAAGTGAAACAAGTTGGATTTCAAGGTGGTTAAAATAATGTCACAAATTTGTTACACCCTGTATACATCTACGATCTCCTTCAATCCTCCTACAATCGGGTCTGGGATACGCAGACTTTTGCTTCCGAGTCTACCAAGGTAGCGGAACCTTTGTTTTCACTTTTCAAGGATGAAAAAAAAAGTTCTCCAAAATCAAAATTTTCACTCGCGTTTTGCGTTTTAGACCTTTCTGAACAATTTTGGTTCCGTGTCTGTCTGTCATGAATTCCTTGTAACGGGTTTAACTATACGAAGTTATAGTCTGATTTCTATGAAATTTTCAGGGATTGTGCGGGTTGGTGTGTAGAAGGTCCCCCATGAAAATCATCATCCTCGGACTGATAGAAGCGACTGCGCATGCGCAAACGTGAATTTCCTTGTAACGGCCATAACTTCCACATTTTCTACCCGATTTCGATGAAATTCTCACGGATTATGTGGATTAGATCGTAGATGGTCTCCTATGAAAGTCATCATCTGATAGAAGCGACTGCGCATGCGCAAACGTGAATTTTTCCACATTTTCCATCCGAATTCAATGAAATTTTTAGGGATGTTACAGATTAGTATTTAGATGGTCCCCTTTGAAAATCATAGAGAATAGTTTTTCATAGAGGGATGGTCCCCTGTGGGAATCTCAAATCCTATTCATTACATTAGTAGTCCTCAATAGCTGTAGTAGTCCTCAAAAAATAGAAAATTAACAATGCCCCAGGACACGATTCGATTCCTAACATAACACTTAAACGTCTGCCTAAAAAATTATTAGTCTTAATTGTAAATGTATTCAATTCTTGCCTACGGCTCCATTACTTCCCCTCATCCTGGAAACTTGCGACCATCACCCCAATTCTAAAACCAAACCAAAAACCCTCTATCCCAGCCAGCTACCGACCAATCAGCCTTCTTCCTACAATGTCTAAAGTATTCGAGAAAATAATCCTTTCATGACTCCACCTCGAAATCCGACTCAACATCATCCCGCACTCCCAAATGGGCTTTAAATACGGCCACGCAACAACACACCAATTGGCACGAGTCGTTGAGCACATAAAAATGGAAATGGCGCAAAAACATACTACCGTCCTAATCCTACTCGACTCTGAAAAAGCGTTTGACTCAGTGTGGACAGAGGGATTAATCTACCAACTACACAAGTACGGAATACCACTCGGATTTTGTAAACTGTTATACTCATATCTTTCAGAGAGACAACTCCGAGTGAAGTTGAATGACTCATACTCATTATACCACACCATTCGTTCAGGCGTACCCCAGGGTTCTATCCTATCCCCCGTCCTTTTCAACATTTATATTTCCACTGTCTTCGAAGGCCTCTCTCCTCACACTCACATGCAGGATTTGCAGACTACCTCGCTATCTACACTTCAAGTCCAAGCCCCCCAAAGCTTCCAATAGGCTCCAAAATGCGACCCACCTTACCATACAGCACTTAGTAAAATGGAAAATAAAAACTAATGCCACCAAAACAGAAGCAATCTTATTCACTTCCAAAAGAAACATTCCCAAAAGCATCTCCGTCAGGGGACCACTGTTCCCTACTCAAACTCTGTCAAATACCTAGGAGTCCACCTAGATAAACGATTAACCTTTAAGGAACATATAAAAGTAATTAATAAGAAAGCCCTCTCCAAACTAGGTAGGTACTACAACCTATTCAAATCACGCGCCCTCAGCACAAAATTAAAACTTCTCATTTATACAACAATAAGCACAAACTAAGCACAAACCCACCTCCATAAATTTCAGACCAAGCAGAACAAATGTATCAGATTAGCAACAAACAGCCCCTTTAGAAAAAACACCATTAACCTTCATACAGAACACGATATCGAATTACTCGCTGAACACATCCGAAAATTAACAGAAAACTTCAATGCCAAACTGCCGACACACCCCAATATATTCCTCAATAGCCCCCTCAATTAACCACACTCACAAAACCCGAATGGGGCCCCCGATTGCGAAGGAGGCTGACTTGATTCGTTTCCTCCCGACTCAATCCATTGTAAATATGTAAATAATAAACATTGTTTTCCCTTCTAGTCATAATATTATCATTGTAAATAGTAGAAATAGGTGTAAATTTGTAAATAGTTCACCAATTTTAGGTTGACTTACATCCTGTTCTGTGGTTTTTAAAAAATTTTTCCCACGTCAACATTATTATGCATTATCATTACCCAACTCATGAAATTATTTATACAATGAACACAAGATATACCAAATAAGGCCATCGGCCGGGATTGATGTAACTACTTACCTTCCTAATCCAGTACCTGTACTGTACATCATTTCTTTCAATAAACGTTCTGTATTCAGTATTCCTCAATAGCTCAGAGGTAGCGCATAGAACTGTCCCCCAGGGGTCCCACCCTGGGCATAGAGTGGTCCCGGGTTCGAATCCCAGCCGAGGCTAAAGGCTCGATTACACAGGGCTAGTTTACTGGCCCACAATCTCACTAGCTAGCGAGTAGCTTGTAAAGTAGCCGGGTCGTCAACTTTTCCAGCAGCTCGCCAGCTAGTCTGCTAGTCAGCTAGTGAGCCGATGACACGGGGAGAGTTCACTAGCGGCTAGTGAATTCGCTGGCTAGTAGCTAGTAAACTCGCCCTGTGTAATCGAGCCTTAAGCATTTTTTTTGGTCCAATCACATACATCTACTCACTTAATTTTTCATCCAAATTTGATGAAATTTTCTAGGATTGTCCAGATTAGCGTGTAGATGGTCCCCTATGAGGGTAGTGGAAGGTACTTAGAGATTGGTGTTTTGAGATTAACTACATGCATCGGATCATCTATACAATCGGGTTATGGATACGAAGAAGCCATTGCCACACCCACTTGGCAGACGTTTTTTCGTTCAGATCATTTATGGGCCTCGAAGGGTTAATAAGTTGTTGAGTAATAATTTGCAGGTTTTGTTCAGCGAGGAAGCAGAAAAACCCTGCGTGGAAGCTATGTGCCACACACACACACACACCTCCCTTCCCCCCACACGGGAGTTCCATTTCGAGGAGGTGTCGATTGCGGCAAAGCGTCGAGAAGTCGACATCCGATCGCCGGGTGGATGATTGGAGTCGGCCTGAGAGGCCCGTTTAGCTTCCACCTCGTGTCGCTGCCCTTCTGGGCAATGAATTGAAACCCTACGCCCTCCTCCTGCCGAGACGCGGGATTCTCGCCCTCCTTTCCCGCACTTGATTTTCATTCAGGCGCCTCCTCCACCGGCTTTCTCCCTCAACCGCCTCTCGCTTCCTCCTCATCCACCCGCTTCCACCCGGAGATTCTCGAGACCTCTGCTTTTCTGCTTCATCAAACCCCGTATCCTCCGAGGCAAATTAGAGGGGAAGCTCGGAAATTACTCACTGCAACTCGAGACGGTGCGGTAAGCTAATTCATTCACGCACGTCAAATTCGACACAGCACCTCCTCCGTCTACCTCGGCCTTGACTACTCACGCTCGTCATCAATACACGCTCAGATTCTTACCCAATATTCGAAGTGACGTGTATGAATGGACGACCTCCTCCTGTTATAATTGATTCCCACTTTTCCTTCATTGATAAAAAAGAAGAAGTCTGCCATGAGGGTGTGACACATAGCTTCCTCAAGACTATGCAGATGATCCTGTGCCGAGTGGAAAATCGGAATTTCCATCTCCAAGTACTTACTTACCACTAACCTCCAAACTTGATGATCAGATGAAGTTGAAATTTGAAGAGAACCCCGGAGGTACACCGAGACAGTCGGAGTTTAATGCACCGCAACACAAGCAAGCGCATAGCTTCCTCACATACTTTAGCACAGCACAGGCCAACTCAAATAGCTTCCCACTTAGGTGAGCAGTGGGAAGAACACCTCTCTTAGCTTCCTACAACATAAATTGGGTGGGCAGTATACCTTCCTCACACAGTTAGGCTCAGATCATCTCGCTTTGCTTCCAAAAACACAGCCAGACTCACATAGCTTCACACAACACTAGTTGAGTGGGCGGTATAGCTTCCCACACAGGTAGGCTCAGACCATCTCGCACAGCTTTCTACAACACTGGCTGACTCACATCGCTTCACACAGCACAAGTTGGGTGGGCAGTATAGCTACCTCACACAGGTTGGCTCAGACCATTTCGCACAGCTTTCTACAACACTGGCTAACTCACATCCCTTCACACAGTATAAGTTGGGTGAGCAGTATAGATACCTCACACAGGTAGGCTCAGACCATCTCGCACAGCTTTCTACAACACTGGCTAACTCACATCGCTTCACACAGCACAAGTTGGGTGAGCAGTATAGCTTCCTCACACAGTTAGGCTCAGACCATCTCGCACAGCTTTCTACAACACTGGCTGACTCACATCGCTCCGCACTGTATAAGTTGGGTGAGCAGTATAGCTTCCTCACACAGGTAGGCTCAGACCATCTCGCTCAGCTTCCAAAAACACAGCCAGACTCACATAGCTTCACACATCACTAGTTGGGTGGACAGTATAGCTTCCTCACACAGGTAGGCTCAGACCATCTCGCATAGCTTTCTACAACACTGGCTAACTCACATAGCTTCACACATCACTAGTTGGGTGGACGGTATAGCTTCCCACATAGGTAGGATCATACCACCTCTCTTACCTTCCAAAAACGCAGGTTGACTCACATCGCTTCCCTCGACACAAGTTGGGTGGGCAACATAGCTTCCCCACACAGGTAAGGTCATACCATCTCGCTTAGCTTCCCAAAACTCAGGCTGAGTACCATTGCTTCAAACAACACAAGTTGGGTGGACAGTATAGCTTCCTCACACAGGTAGGCTCAGACCATCTCGCATAGCTTTCTACAACACTGGCTAACTCACATCGCTTCACACTGCACAAGTTGGGTGTGCAGTATAGCTTCCTCACACAGTTAGGCTCAGACCATCTCGCATAGCTTTCTACAACACTGGCTAACTCACATCGCTTCACACTGCACAAGTTGGGAGGGCAGTATAGCTTCCTCACACAGTTAGGCTCAGACCATCTCGCATAGCTTTCTACAACACTGGCTAACTCACATCGCTTCACACAGCACAAGTTGGGTGGGCAGTATAGCTACCTCACACAGGTAGGATCAGACCATCTCGCATAGCTTTCTACAACACTGGCTGACTCACATTGCTTCACACAGTATAAGTTGGGTGAGCAGTATAGCTACCTAACACAGGTTGGCTTAGACCATCTCGCTTTGCTTCCTAAAACACAGGCTGACTCACATCGTTTCACACAGTATAAGTTGGGTGAGCAGTATAGCTACCTCACACAGGTTGGCTCAGACCATCTCGCTTTGCTTCCTAAAACACAGGCTGACTCACATTGCTTCACACAGTATAAGTTGGGTGAGCAGTATAGCTACCTCACACAGGTTGGCTCAGACCATCTCGCTTTGCTTCCTAAAACACAGGCTGACTCACATCGTTTCACACAGTATAAGTTGGGTGAGCAGTATAGCTACCTCACACAGGTTGGCTCAGACCATCTCGCTTTGCTTCCTAAAACACTGGCTGACTCACATTGCTTCACACAGTATAAGTTGGGTGAGCAGTACAGCTACCTCACACAGGTTGGCTCAGTCCATCTCGCTTTGCTTCCTAAAACACAGGCTGACTCACATCGTTTCACACAGCACAAGTTGGGTGAGTAGTATAGCTTCCTGACGTCGAATAACATTTACGCTTAGATTTAGTTGAACACTACCATTGAATTCTACTTTACTAAACGTTCCACGATCATGTTGCTGATATTTTGAGTCAACGAACAGCAACACGATTGTGAAGTTATGTTGGCGATTTTACCCTCTCACATGAAGGATCCGACTGATCTTATCGAGGTGAAATCAATGTGCATTTTTCAGGAGGACAGCCCCCAACTTCCCCTCAAATTTGAAAACATCGAGCTCTCAGATCGTGGAAATCCAATCCAATGCATAAGAGGTGCATTAAATTCTAAGGGAACACTCATTGTAGCTTTACGACTAGTTAAGACCGTTAAGTTGACCCCCCTCCTTTTCATTATTCTCTTCGCACAGTTTTTCGCAATTTCACGAAATATACAGGAAAAGAATGATTTTGAATTTATTGAACAACTATAATTAATTATGATTAGTCTTCACCAGAAGATAAATACATTCATGAATGAGGAAGTATTTATTCGAGTAGGTGCGAGACTTCAATGCCGGTTGAATACGAGTCGGACGGTGATTCCTTGAGGATCACTCAGGTTACATCACTGAGCAACCAGGAGCCTTCAGAGGGTCTGCAACAGCGAAATTAATACGTGGGGAAACAAAGAGGTGGCAAGAGTACATGATAATTTGTTTGGATCCACATTATTTTTATTTGATGAGTTCTACCAAGGATTCATTAAAATTCATTAACCTTAATAAATGCCGAATTGTGTGTTAATAAGTGGTCGAACTGATGAGACAATAATTTACGCATTTTGCAATATTTTCCATTCTACTAAATCGTTCCTGAGTCGAGTGGGTGTAATTTATGTTGCAGGGGTTATTTTAAGGTTCGGTCGATGAAAGTCGTGAGTTCCTGACGATTCGGCCGGTTATTTGGTTGAGAATTGAACCGGAACCAGTTGAGGCATCCTGGATGTCTTCCATTGTTTTGAAAGTTCATTATTAAATAGATAATCAAGAATAGCTCCACAGCCAGGGCCTTTACAGGCAGCACAACTAGGGCCTTGATGGCTTTCATAACCAGGGTGTCACAATCAGGGTACGGCGTCACAACCAGGGTCTTTACAGGCAGCACAACTAGGGCCTTGATGGCTTTCATAACCAGGGTGTCACAACCAGGGTACGGCGTCACAACCAGGGTCTTTACAGGCGGCACAACTAGGGTTTCGATGGTTTTTGCACGAGTCACAACCAGAGCCTTTACAGGCAGCACAACTAGGGCCTTGATGGCTTTCATAACCCGGGTGACACATCCAAAGTGTCATAACCAGGGTATGGCGTCACAACTAGGGCCTTTACAGGTAGCACAACTAGGGTTCCGATGGCTTTCATAACCCGGGTGTCACATCTGGAGTGTCATAACCCGAGTATGGCGCAACAACCCGGGTCTTTACCTGCAGCAAAACTAGGGCCTTGATGGCTTTCATAACCAGGGTGTCAAATCCAGAGTGGCATAACCAGGGTATAGCGTCACAACTAGGGCCTTTACAGGCAGCACAACTAGGGCCTTGATGGCTTTCATAACCCGGGTGACACATCCAGAGTGGCATAACCAGGGTATGGCGTCACACCTAAGGTCTTTACAGGCAGCACTACTAGGGCCTTGATGGCTTTCATAACCAGGGTGTCACAACCAGGGTACGGCGTCACAACCAGGGTCTTTACAGGCGGCACAAACACGGTCTTCAAGGGTTTCAATAATGATTTTTGCACGAGTCACAACCAGAGCCTTTACAGGCAGCACAACTAGGGTTTCGATGGTTTTTGCACGAGTCACAACCAGAGCCTTTACAGGCAGCACAACTAGGGCCTTGATGGCTTTCATAACCCGGGTGACACATCCAAAGTGTCATAACCAGGGTATGGCGTCACAACTAGGGCCTTTACAGGTAGCACAACTAGGGTTCCGATGGCTTTCATAACCCGGGTGTCACATCTGGAGTGTCATAACCCGAGTATGGCGCAACAACCAGGGTCTTTACCTGCAGCAAAACTAGGGCCTTGATGGCTTTCATAACCAGGGTGTCAAATCCAGAGTGGCATAACCAGGGTATAGCGTCACAACTAGGGCCTTTACAGGCAGCACAACTAGGGCCTTGATGGCTTTCATAACCCGGGTGACACATCCAGAGTGGCATAACCAGGGTATGGCGTCACACCTAAGGCCTTTACAGGCAGCACTACTAGGGCCTTGATGGCTTTCATAACCAGGGTGTCAAATCCAGAGTGGCATAACTAGGGTATGGCGTCACAACTAGGGCCTTTACAGGCAGCACAACTAAGATTTCGATGGCTTTCATAACCCGGGTGTCAAATTCAGAGTGGCATAACCAGGGTATGGCGTCACAACTAGGGCCTTTACAGGCAGCACAACTAAGATTTCGATGGCTTCCATAACCCGGGTGACACATCCAGAGTGGCATAACCAGGGTATGGCGTCACAACTAGGGCCTTTACAGGCAGCACAACTAGGGCCTTAATGGCTTTCATAACCCGGGTGTCAAATTCAGAGTGGCATAACCAGGGTATGGCGTCACAACTAGGGCCTTTACAGGCAGCACAACTAAGATTTCGATGGCTTTCATAACCCGGGTGTCAAATTCAGAGTGGCATAACCAGGGTATGGCGTCACAACCAGGGTCTTTACAGGCGGCACAAACACGGTCTTCAAGGGTTTCAATAATGATTTTTGCACGAGTCACAACCAGAGCCTTTACAGGCAGCACAACTAGGGTTTCGATGGTTTTTGCACGAGTCACAACCAGAGCCTTTACAGGCAGCACAACTAGGGCCTTGATGGCTTTCATAACCCGGGTGACACATCCAAAGTGTCATAACCAGGGTATGGCGTCACAACTAGGGCCTTTACAGGCAGCACAACTAGGGCCTTAATGGCTTTCATAACCCGGGTGTCAAATTCAGAGTGGCATAACCAGGGTATGGCGTCACAACTAGGGCCTTTACAGGCAGCACAACTAAGATTTCGATGGCTTTCATAACCCGGCTGTCAAATTCAGAGTGGCATAACCAGGGTATGGCGTCACAACCAGGGTCTTTACAGGCGGCACAAACACGGTCTTCAAGGGTTTCAATAATGATTTTTGGACGAGTCACAACCAGAGCCTTTACAGGCAGCACAACTAGGGCCTTGATGGCTTTCATAACCCGGGTGACACATCCAAAGTGTCATAACCAGGGTATGGCGTCACAACTAGGGCCTTTACAGGCAGCACAACTAGGGCCTTGATGGCTTTCATAACCCGGGTGACACATCCAAAGTGTCATAAACAGGGTATGGCGTCACAACTAGGGCCTTTACAGGTAGCACAACTAGGGTTCCGATGGCTTTCATAACCCGGGTGTCACATCTGGAGTGTCATAACCCGAGTATGGCGCAACAACCAGGGTCTTTACCTGCAGCAAAACTAGGGCCTTGATGGCTTTCATAACCAGGGTGTCAAATCCAGAGTGGCATAACCAGGGTATAGCGTCACAACTAGGGCCTTTACAGGCAGCACAACTAGGGCCTTGATGGCTTTCATAACCCGGGTGACACATCCAGAGTGGCATAACCAGGGTATGGCGTCACACCTAAGGCCTTTACAGGCAGCACTACTAGGGCCTTGATGGCTTTCATAACCAGGGTGTCAAATCCAGAGTGGCATAACTAGGGTATGGCGTCACAACTAGGGCCTTTACAGGCAGCACAACTAAGATTTCGATGGCTTTCATAACCCGGGTGTCAAATTCAGAGTGGCATAACCAGGGTATGGCGTCACAACTAGGGCCTTTACAGGCAGCACAACTAAGATTTCGATGGCTTCCATAACCCGGGTGACACATCCAGAGTGGCATAACCAGGGTATGGCGTCACAACTAGGGCCTTTACAGGCAGCACAACTAGGGCCTTAATGGCTTTCATAACCCGGGTGTCAAATTCAGAGTGGCATAACCAGGGTATGGCGTCACAACTAGGGCCTTTACAGGCAGCACAACTAAGATTTCGATGGCTTTCATAACCCGGGTGTCAAATTCAGAGTGGCATAACCAGGGTATGGCGTCACAACTAGAGCCTTTACAGGCAGCACTACTAGGGCCTTGATGGCTTTCATAACCAGGGTGTCAAATCCAGAGTGGCATAACTAGGGTATGGCGTCACAACTAGGGCCTTTACAGGCAGCACAACTAAGATTTCGATGGCTTTCATAACCCGGGTGTCAAATTCAGAGTGGCATAACCAGGGTATGGCGTCACAACTAGGGCCTTTACAGGCAGCACAACTAAGATTTCGATGGCTTTCATAACCCGGGTGACACATCCAGAGTGGCATAACCAGGGTATGGCGTCACAACTAGGGCCTTTACAGGCAGCACAACTAGGGCCTTGATGGCTTTCATAACCCGGGTGTCAAATTCAGAGTGGCATAACCAGGGTATGGCGTCACAACTAGGGCCTTTACAGGCAGCACAACTAGGGCCTTGATGGCTTTCATAACCCGGGTGACACATCCAGAGTGGCATAACCAGGGTATGGCGTCACACCTAAGGCCTTTACAGGCAGCACAGCTAGGGCCTTGATGGCTTTCATAACCAGGGTGTCAAATCCAGAGTGGCATAACTAGGGTATGGCGTCACAACTAGGGCCTTTACAGGCAGCACAACTAAGATTTCGATGGCTTTCATAACCCGGGTGTCAAATCCAGAGTGGCATAACCAGGGTATGGCGTCACAACTAGGGCCTTTACAGGCAGCACAGCTAGGGCCTTGATGGCTTTCATAACCAGGGTGACACATCCAGAGTGGCATAACCAGGGTATGGCGTCACAACTAGGGCCATTACAGGCAGCACAACTAGAGTTTCCATGGCTGTCGTAACCCGGGTGTCAAATCCAGAGTGGCATAACCAGGGTATGGCGTCACAACTAGGGCCTTTACAGGCAGCACAACTAAGGTTTCGATGGCTTTCATAACCCGGGTGTCACATCTGGAGTGTCATAACTCGAGTATGGCGTCACAACTAGGGCCATTACAGGCAGCACAACTAGAGTTTCCATGGCTGTCGTAACCCAAGTGTCAAATCCAGAGTGGCATAACCAGGGTATGGCGTCACAACTAGGGCCTTTACAGGCAGCACAACTAAGATTTCGATGGCTTCCATAACCCGGGTGTCAAATCCAGAGTGGCATAACCAGGGTATGGCGTCACAACTAGGGCCTTTACAGGCAGCACAACTAAGGTTTCGATGGCTTTCATAACCCGGGTGTCACATCTGGAGTGTCATAACTCGAGTATGGCGTCACAACTAGGGCCATTACAGGCAGCACAACTAGAGTTTCCATGGCTGTCGTAACCCGGGTGTCAAATCCAGAGTGGCATAACCAGGGTATGGCGTCACAACTAGGGCCTTTACAGGCAGCACAACTAATAACTTTCATGGCTTTCATAACCCGGGTGTCACATCTGGAGTGTCATAACTCGAGTATGGCGCAACAACCAGAACCTTTACAGGCAGCACAACTAGGGTCTTGATAGTTTCATAACCAGGGTATGGAGCACCAGATGATGCAGCTGCTGTTGGATCAAGAATGCTCAACAACGGGTTGAAAAAGGAATCCCGACAGTAACAAAATGAGTTGGGGGAGGTCAAATCCTGCCATGTATGGCAGCACGGCAGTATGCTCTATGGAGAGGAGCTGCTTCGCCACTGCTTTGCCGCAACTGTGGTTAGTTGGGGAATTCAAAGCTCCAGTGTAGAGCTGCAGGAGGTGTTCCTCGGCGAAAGGAAAAATATGAAGTATCAGCTCGTTTGACCCTGAGCTGATAATCCCTAGTCAATAGCACTAGACCGAATTATGAGCATTATCAGACTTTCGTGGACTCAAATGCAACTGTTTGAAGCTGTATGTATCTGTTGCAAAAACACCGAAAAAAGCAAAATAAAACTTAGTGTAATAATTTGCAGCGTTTTTGTTTCCAATTGGAACAATTGTTTCCAGGTGGGGCAAGTCGCAACAATACTGAGTGAAGTATCCACTTATCAGACCCTAAGAACTCTTTTCCTCCCACTCAAACCATCCTGAAGATGGCTAAATGAACTGCTGAAACGTCGGAAACTAAAGACTTCCGTTGACCAAACCTCGAAATAACCTCTACAATATTCACTCAACGGTCAAACTGGAAGGATATCCGCCACCAGGTGTGATTGATTATGCCATGAACTCACAAGTATTACGGTGGAATTCAGTTTGGGACAACTTACTCGTCCCTTCTCGTTTCGATTCATCGGATTTGATCGATCCTTCGTTCAGTATCCAGTCGCTGTAGAGTGCGAGTTCATTGATCCAGAAATCTGAATTCAACATTTTACAGGTTCGTAACAAAAATTAAAAATCCAAAAAGAAGATGAGTAAGTAAGTAAAGTAAACAATCATAGTCCTGGAGCCAAGGCCGAAAATCGCACTTCATTTAGGGATACGATTTGACGACAAATCATGGAAATCTTGTCCATTCTAAGAGAGGAAATTCAAGTCTGTCATTCCAAAATGGTTGCTTTAAAAAATGGCGGCATGTGAAATGTTCAGAAATCGCGAAAAATCATCATATCTCCGGGATGGATGAAAACTCCGTGAATGAGAGATTAGGTCCAATCATGGATGTCTTCATCAGTCTGCCACTCTTCAACGGCTGTTAACCCTCAGCAGACTCAATTTTAAAAATTGTACACTTTTGTGCAAAAATCCACTCCAACTCAAGCAGCGTGGTCTGCCTTCAGTTTTAGTAAAGTAGTACAGTATTGAGCAAAATTTTGGAGTATCCCAAAATCAACAAATTTTCATCAAAAAATTGACAATTTTTGAATTTGATTCTGCCACCAGAAGACAGCGGGCTATCAAAGGCAGACCATGCTCTATTGTTTACATACCACTCACACTTCAACGTGTTAAAATGTGAATCATCCCAAAATTGTCTGAATTTTAAATCAAATTTGAAAATTTTTGAATTCAATTCTGCCATGACTTTACAACTGCTTAGGATTGGCAGACAAGTCTCAAACCCGTAAGTAGACTTTTAAAATCCAGCTGTAAAAATTTGGGACGTCCCAAACGTTGTGGATTTTTGCACAAAAATTGTTCAATTTTTAAAATTGAGTCTGCCGAGGGTTAACAGCCGTTGAAGAGTGGCAGACTGATGAAGATGTCCATGATTGGACCTAATCTCTCATTCACAGAGTTTTCATCCATCCCGGAGATATGATGATTTTTCGCGATTTTTGAACATTTCACATGGCCGCCACTTTTTAAAGCAACCGTTTTGGAATGGCAGACTTGAATTTCCTCTCTTAGAATGGACAAGATTTTCATATTTTGTCGTCAAATCGTATCCCTGAATGAAGTGCGATTTCAGGACTATCATTTCAGGTTGGATTTTCGTCCGACTGCCATTCTTGGCGTCGCGGACGTCATCAGCTGTCTTCCAAAGGGAAGATCAGAATTTGTTCTGATGATTTCGCTCATGGCTTCCCATTGCCTCACCGCCCTGGGTTGAGACGAAGGAGGCGGCGAGCCCCGGACCCACGAACACGCCCCAGCTGCGAGATTTGAACGCACGACCCCCCGCAGCAGTCGGTTCGTGTCTCGCAGCTAAAGGACGCGCCCCCAAGCGCCCACACGATGATGAAGATGATGAAAGCTGGTATTTTTTTAGTTTCATAGAAAGAACAGGAGATTATTTTGACTATTCTTATTATTTTGATCTGCCACATCAAAATAATATGTTTTAGCCTTGAAAAACTTTTCGTAAATATTTTTTCTTCAAATTCTGGTTTATTATTTTCAATAATAAGCCTTTGGAATTGAGCAAGAAAAAAAATTTTAACCCCCCTCAAAATTTGATGTTTTACGTTTCAAGGTACGTAGAATACGAAAATCGAATAAAAAAATTTCCGTCCGTCCGCCGTACGCCGTACGCGGCACTTTTCTTAGCAACACTGGACCGATTTGGTTCAAATTTGGTATATGGGCTCCATTTGGGGTTTAGTCGTGTCGCGAAGCTTTTGGTGGATGTAGGTCACTTCTAAGGGGTGAAAATTAAGGGTTGAAATTTTCAAGAGTGCCCTAGCTCGAAAACTCTCGAAATAAAGGTATCGTTGTTTCACAAATTTTAAATAGTATTGAATTTTAAAAACTTTTTGAGACCACCCGGAGCTTTGTAGGACAAATCGTTCGGTCCCTACGAGTACTTGAAGGTTTTTCTTCGATAAAACAGAATCATGAGTGTGAATCGCAAAAGAGGTCTAATCTCCATTCAAATTTTATCGGACTAAAATGCGATCCCTGTTCATTTCTTCGATTTGTATACAGTTTTGCCTTCTGCGTAACCAGTAATCAAATTTCCATATGAAGCTTTCTATTGGTTTATTATTTTCAATAATAAGCCTTTGGAATCGAGCAAGATAAAAAAAATTTTAACCCCCCCTCAAAATTTGATGTTTTACGTTTCAAGGTACGTAGAATCCGAAAATCGAATAAAAAAATTTCCGTCCGTCCGCCGTACGCCGTACGCCGTCCGCCGTCCGCCGTACGCGGCACTTTTCTTAGCAACACTGGACCGATTTGGTTCAAATTTGGTATATGGGCTCCATTTGGGGTCTAGTTGTGCCGCGAAGCTTTTGGTTGATGTAGGTCACTTCTAAGGGGTGAAAATTAAGGGTTGAAATTTTCAAGAGTGCCCTAGCTCGAAAACTCTCGAAATAAAGGTATCGTTTTTTCACCAATTTTAAATAGTACAGAATTTTTAAAAATTTTTGAGACCACCCGGAGCTCTGTAGGACAAACCGTTCGGTCCCTACGAGTATTTGAAGGTTTTCCTTCGATAAAACAGAATCATGAGTGTGAATCGCAAAAGAGGTCTAATCGCCGTTCAAATTTTATCTGACTAAAATGCGATCGCTGTTCATTTCTTCGATTTGTATACAGTTTTGCCTTCTGCGTAACCAGTAACGAAATTTCCATATGAAGCTTTCTATTTTTCGAATCGAGTGTGAAGCGTTTAGTTCTTTCTAATAAACTTGATTGTGAAGGTGTGAAGCCATTATAGTGTGGTAGGTAGTACCTACCAATAGTTGGTAGGTAAAAAAAAATTGGTAGGTAAAAACAATGTTTGTAGGTAAAAAACGCTGCAAATCATTGCTCACTGATCAGATCACTGATCAGCTGAGTGAGCTCCGAAGCCATTTTCAATGCTATTGAATGGAAGTGCTCTTCCAGGCGTCTCCAGCATTCGAGGATATCTTCTTCACTCCTCACATCACTGATCAGCTGAGTGAGCTCCAAAGCCATTTTCAATCCTATTGAATGGAGGTGCTCTTCCAGGCGTCTCCAGCATTCGAGGATATCTTCTTCACTCCTCACATCACTGATCAGCTGAGTGAGCTCGAAAGCCATTTTCAATCCTATTGAATGGAAGTGCTCTTCCAGGCGTCTCCAGCATTCGAGGAGATCTTCTTCACTCTTCTGATCACTGATCAGCTGAGTGAGCTCCGAAGCCATTTTCAATCCTATTGAACGCAGGAGCTGAAATTTGAGAGGGAAGGTCAAGGGAGAATACAGATGGTGGTAGGTGCTATTGATGGAGAACCAGTGATCTATACAGAAGGATGATCTATACAGAAAATAATAAACCTTTGAGCAATGATTTGCAGCGTTTTTTCTAATCGAGTGTGAAGCGTTTAGTTCTTTCTAATAAACTTGATTGTGAAGGTGTGAAGCCAGTATGGTGTGGTAGGTAGTACCTAGCTGGTAGGTAAAAAAAGTTGGTAGGTAAAAAAATGTTGGTGGGTAAAAAACGCTGCAAATCATTGCTCAAAGGCTTCTTCACTCTTCAGATCACTGATCAGCTGAGTGAGCTCCGAAGCCATTTTCAATCCTATTGAATGGAAGTGCTCTTCCAGGCGTCTCCAGCATTCGAGGAAATCTTCTTCACTCCTTAGATCACTGATCAGCTGAGTGAGCTCCAAAGCCATTTTCAAAACTATTGAATGGAAGTGCTCTTCCAGGCGACTCCAGCATTCGAGGAAATCTTCTTCACTCCTCAGATCACTGATCAGCTGAGTGAGCTACAAAGCCATTTTCAATCCTATTGTATGGAAGTGCTCTTCCAGGCGACTCCAGCATTCGAGGAAATCTTCTTCACTCCTCAGATCACTGATCAGCTGAGTGAGCTCCAAAGCCATTTTCAATCCTATTGAATGGAAGTGCTCTTCCAGGCGTCTTCAGCATTCGAGGAGATCTTCTTCACTCCTCAGATCACTGATCAGCTGAGTGAGCTCCGAAGCCATTTCCAATCCTATTGAATGGAAGTGCTCTTCCAGGCGTCTTCAGCATTCGAGAAGATCTTCTTCACTCTTCAGATCAACGATCAGCTGAGTGAGCTCCGAAGCCATTTTCAATCCTATTGAACGCAGGAAGCTGAAATTTGAGAGGGGAGGTCAAGGGAGAATACAGATGGTGGTAGGTGCTATTGATGGAGAACCAGTGATCTATACAGAAGGGTGATCTATACAGAAAATAATAAACCTTTGAGAAATGATTTGCAGCGTTTTGTAACGAACTTAAATTTTTAATGATCTAATACTCCGATTTGTTTGAATTTGGAGCGACTTTTGAATCTAGGCTCATTGATTTCATTACATTTGAGAACAAAACGAAAATTCACCAAGACAATCGCAAGCGGCTCTCTCAATCGTGTTGCTGTTACCTCAATTTGAAAAACCATCTACACGACCGTGATACTCAAGGGTTGGAAAAAATATTGAGAAAATCGAGCGTACCGTTCAATTCTTCAGACGAAGGCCCGTTGCCTCCCATGTCACGAGGGAGAATTTCCGTAGGGACCACTTTACTGACGTTTTTCGTGTCTGCGAAAAAGTGAGTCTGAAAATTCAAGAGGGTTGTTATGAGGTTGACAGTAAAATCGGTATTTATAAATCTTAGGTAGAAGTCAAGAGGTAGATCAATGTAAACCAGTTGGTAAGCGATAAAACTGTTTCACTCGATGACATTTATTTAGTATTTCAGGCAAGAAATAGTGCCCCCCCTCAACCTTTTCCACCATAACGTTTCTAGCGGCATGGGAGCATAGAATTTGAAGAGCTTTTGAAAATCCATGACCTACGATACCGAACATACAAATTAGAGTTCACCCCCTCCCTCTCCTCCAATGGTGCCAGTCTGGCACCAAAGCGGAAATACATCGTAACATTGAACTTTCATCTATTAGTTTTTGTAGGCAGTCCGTCAAAGTTCACATCCTTATTAAAGGCGAAACACACACAAAAAAACAAACATGAAATGTGCAGTTTATGGTGCCATGGCACCATGGTGGTATAGAGAATAATTCATGAAAATCCGAAGGTATACCTAATGAGAATTTTTTCTCAATTTCAAAGCTTGGGTACAATTAGTAAGCCGTAAAGGAGCCGAAATATGTAAAAATCGGGTACCGTAGACTGGGGTGATAGTGATCAATTTCTACAGTTTTTCCTTAAAAATTACCAGTGTAATAATTCAAAAAAATCTGAAAAAATAGTTTATATTCTCCCACATCTTACGAACAGTATCCTATATAAAACTTTGAAATTTTGTTCAATTAAGCTCATTTAAAAAAAAAAAATTAAATTGATCAGTATCACCCCCCACATAGGGGGTGATAGTGATCACTAATTTAAAATCGAACTTAAACGTATTAAAAACAATTAAAAATCGAACTTAAACTATTAAAAATTGTTTTTTAGTACCCTGAGGTAAAAAAAACTACTAGCAACTCATTTCAGAACAATTTTTGTTGAAAAACTAATGAAAACCAACTCTTTACTTATAAAAATCAGAATCAAGCCGAAATTCAAGACTCGTAATATCCTCTTCAGTATTTTTTATTATAATAAGACAATTTGTGGCACATGTTTGGTAACTGACGAGAAAAAACTTATTTTAAAGCACTTGTTGCCAAAAATAATGATGGACCAATCACGTTTTGATAGTTTCGGGACATTTCGGCCGTGATCACTATCACCCCCTGGAAATGAGTTGTTTTTGTTTTTAACAGATAACCAACTGTAGTAACACGGAAAGAGCAAACTAATTGCAGATATTTCATGCTTACCTCTAGTAGAAACAAAATCTTCTCGCTAGAACTTCACCACACAACACCCGACACCGGCACAACAGAAGTTACAATCACAATGTCAGCTGGGCCCGATTTTGAGATTTGTTTATTTCCTTATCAGCTACCATGGTAACCTAGACTATCGGGCGGGAACGATATCTCCCCAGAGAAGACATTGTTACGAACACATAACACGACCTAACTTTCCAATTTAGGACTGTGTGGAGTACTGCAATCGCATGCATATGAAAAAAGGCGTGTTGATCATTATCACCCCAGCATATCAGTATCACCCCAGTTCACGGTACCTATTTTGTGAATATTATCCCCCCACTCGCCCCCTTCCCATGCTAATTGTGATACTCTGGTGAAATAGTGCGTAATTTGGAAGACTTTTGAGTCGAACAAAAAAGAAACACGCAAATCGGCAGGAAATTGTGGCCTGGGCAGACGACACAAGATTATGCCCGCAAACGCACGTTTTTTTACCATCAACCCCCCATTTTCCCTTCTTTAAAGGGAAAATTCGAAATTCTGGCGACGTAGTGCACAATTAGTTAGATTTTCGCGTCGAATAAAAAAAAACATGAAAATCGGTTGAAAACTATGGCCTGGGCAGACGACACAACATTTTGTCACACACACACATAGACATACACCTATGGGTTTTTCCGCGGATTTGGATTAAGAATGATCTAAAACGGATTACTGTGTGGTTGTTTTTTTTCTGTTGAGTGTTGTCCTATTTTCCCCTAGATCGATCGCATAAGGACGCCCAAGTCTTACTGTGGGACGTCCTAAAAAGACGATTATTGATGAAATTTACAAATCAAAAGTTTCCCCTTCGAAATAACATCCTTGAGAACTAGTGCAACTGTTCCCAACATTTTTGTATACAGGGTGTTTTTTTTTCTTTTTTTTAAATAACAGAGGTGGAAATGCTTTACGCAGGAATAGGGTGATCTAGACTCTGTTGGACTCTCCTGAATCAGGTATACCAACTAAAACCACCTCTGTATTCTTTCTTCTAAGAGGACTGTCCCGGAACTACGTTTTTGATAACTTGAAAGCATTAATTTTGTAATCATTTTAATACTCATTCAAAACACTTGTGAATGGACATGTATAGCTGGCCTATCATATAGTAGGCCTGACGTGCGATGTTGCCAATTCTCCTCTGTTGCCGGCTATGGCTGAAAACTACTTTGAAGAATAACTACCTAATATTTATATACACTTACTCTGCTAGCCACTTTCTTTTTAAGAAGGGGAATGACCATGGTTTCTAGCAACGTCTTACAAAATGGCTTCACGTTGATGAACACCATTTTCTTGACCCTCAGAGGATATACATTCTGAAACAAAATATTATACTAAATAATTATGGCTGTAATTATCTTGGAAGTAATTTTGGATAATCGATCGACTAGTTAGCAAGGATGGGGTTTTAATCTAACTTCCAAAATACATATCACAGAGGGTTTAAATGTTTTTCTGAAATGAGGAGAATGATGATCAATTGATAACGTTTGTTGACTACCCCGAGGAAAATAGTCAAAAAATTGTGGCTACTTGAATTAGACAAGTTTATCAACCAGGAAGACTAGGGTCCTTGTATTTTTGGCTTGTTATGAACAGTTTGGGACAAAATTGAAATTTTTGTGAAATAATTGGTCATATTATAGTCCGGAGTGACATACTTACTTAAATACAGAACAAAACATATGGTTTTAGGAATTGTATTAGGAATCGTTTTAGAATGTCCCGAAACGGATTTTAAATGAGAAAATCAAATTTGCTAAAAGAATGTTTGGAGAACCAAACATCAATATTTCAAGGAGAAATTATTAACACAGAATGTATTTTTGCGACGACCTACCGAAAAAAAATCGTCACGAAAAAGCGACAGAAAAAACATCTGGTGATATGTTTATTGGTTGTCATGTTAATGTCAACTCCACATTTATTATTGTTGTTTTTTATTTAACGGATGACTAGTATCGCAAAAACACATTCTGTGTTCCTATGATTTCATACAGAGTATGGAAAAAGAAATAAACCGGGGGGTGCAGGGGGGCGGAGCCCCCCGCCGAGGCGCAAAGCGCCGAGTTTTTTGATAGGCTCTAGGAATTTCCTTTTAATTAATTTGTGGGATGTTACCTATGAGACTTTCAGCAACAGATTAACTGACATAATAAAACAAAAATGGTGACTAAGAGCATCTATTAAATACAATTTAACAAAAAAGAACAACAGATTAAATATTATTTTTACGAAATAGAACAACACTGAACAGGTTTCCGGCTTTCAGGTTCAGACCACCTCGATCAACCTGCATGAAATAGGTATTGAAATTAAGTATTTGATATGTACATAATTGGATATTCAATTTTAGAATGTACGTACGTTTGTCGCAAATAATAACTATTCCAATGTTTTGAAAAAACACTTGGTTGTTCTCTTCAAAAGATCAAGTGAAAACCACAAAAAACTTTGAGCCTCACAAAGCTCTTTTCCTCATTTTGAAGTTCTTTTCATTGCTTATCTCATTATAAATACTTCGTAATTTGGATGGTATAATGGCGCAAATATGCCTATTTTTTTGCGTTCCGTGGATCAGGCAGGTTTACTGAGAGGTTCGAACGAAGTACCCCAATATAATTCAATTAAACGATCGATTGGCTCTTATATGTGTGATTCACAACATTCCTTGTTCTTAGAGATATTTCGAGTAAACGGAAATCATCACCTGGATACAGAACATCATTTCCCTCGCCTGAGAGATGGAAAGCCTGAGGAAGTGATGGACTGTCACTCCTGAGAAGTCTGCCACGAGGTAAACCCCGTTTGTGAGGTCTCGCATCAGCGTCAGGTCGTGGAGAAGGAGTAACCGACGTACGAAGGCGTTGAAATTGAAGACGTCGACGTCAGTGTTCATCAACTTGACGACGTAAACGCGGCAGTTATCGGGGGTGTAGCCTAGGCACATGCCGTGAGCACTGCGGCACAGTAATTGCAGATAATTAGTAATATAATAATATTATAGTGAGCTAATTAAGATCAGAGAAATGCAGATCAATTTTCATTATTTGGGGCAGAAGGTATTGCAAGGTTGGTTCAAGAGAACTGGATTCCCAAGTATATGGGGGTGGTACAGGGTACCACTAACCGTAACAGCAGATCAAGAGCCAGCTGAACTCAGAAGTTTTGGAACTCAGGAAAAAAGAGGGAACACAGAACATTCACACGACAGCTTATCGCCCGAAAGCTGACGGGCTGCTGGAAACGTGGTACAGGTAAGAAAGAATGTGGTTTGGGACCAACAGAAATTTGGGTCGATGACTTTACAGATATACTACAAGGTCTCCGAAGCACAGTTCACAAAGATCTCGGAGCATTATCGGTAGAATCAATCTATAGAGGCTGCCAGGAGACATTTTTCTTGATGCTGGAAGAAACATAGAGCCTATGTAAAGCATTTCTAGTAGGAAGACAGGTGACGCTTCCTAAGCACCGTGTCTACGAGCCTGAAGGGGTTTTCCCTCTGGTAATGCAGGTCAGGATTTCTTGAGGATTGACATACCAAAATCGTGGCTGCATCGAAAATAAGGGCGGATGAGAAAACAATTGACTTTGAGACCCCTGGGCACTAAAACAGTTTTCATTGATAACCTAAACTCTGTCCATGTTGCGTCAACATGAGGGGAAATCCTGTAGTAGTTTCCACTACAGTCTGTGTTGTCTCGCAACACTGTATCACATAGAAACTGGCAATGGTGCTGAGACACAGCTAATGAAATTTTATTGTTTTTTTTTGTGTGATTCAGGCTTAATACTTTCATTCGTAGCTTTACACTCAATGGTAACATCATAGTACGTCACACACAGTACATATCACATTGAACACAGCTAAGTCGAAATTGATAGTTTATGGAGGAAACAAGTACTCCTGTGAACCTTATCTCGATAGAAAGAGTAGCCAAGCACAGGTCTTTACGATTAGTTCTATATGAGGAGCTCAATCAAAGCCTCATATATTCTACAATATTAGACATATGCATCCCAAGCAGACAATAAAAATTACATATTTGTTGCGATATGTTTAACAGTAAGGTATAATAGCTTAGGGAGCTTATTATTCCACCCATATACAAGTACGCCAGAAGATCATCATAGCTGATATTACCATTACCACTTAGGACATCACCCGTAGACTTATTTGATATTGCTAAGGTATTTACTGTTAGGCAATTAACTAGTACAGGGTAGTTGAGGATTCTTCAGGCACCACAATATATAAAAGGTATTTTCCAACCATCTGTCCGGAACAGGTTCCGAACAAAAAACGCATACGTACAAACACCGTGACAAATGCGATAGGCTGTTAAATAGCATCTATAAAAGTACCTAGTAAAATATAATTTATTTTAGATAACCAACTAAATATTATTAATAGTATAATTTATGTGACTTAGAAATCAGATGAGATTAAAAAAGTTGGTACCTATTGTTGTTAGGTACTTGAAATTAAGTCAAAAGTGAGCGTTTTGTGAAGATCTTACTCTACAACACGAGGCAAGCCTAATGTGGACAGGAAATCTAAGCAAAACGCATCATTTCTGTTCTTGAATTTTTTCGTTGTTGAATTTTACAAACTTTTTTCAGTGCCAAATAAAAAATATCTATCTTTTATACTTACACCGTTTTACCGTTTTCCACCAAGTCATCTGAGAGCGGATGTCGATTATCGTAGAGAACGGGAAATATTGATCGTATAGTAAAATATGCATCCAAGCGTTTCTTACTCTCGTCCATGCCTTTCCTACTGTGCATTGCAAATGCAGTAAGGACGTTCTCATCTGAATAAAAATAACAAACAATTCAACCCAAAATTTATTTATCAGATAAAATGTAAGGGCCAGTTTAACTTGTGGTTGTTACCAGATAGGTAATTATTGTTGCTCAGAACTTTGGTTGAAGAAATTAGAAGCATCTTGCTTTCATGTTCATATCACTTACTGGAAAGTAATAATAAACACGCAGGATAATTGCTTCATCACAATTTTGACATCTTCATAATCCAATATTATTTATGAAGCTGTCAGGTTAATAAATTCACGTAATGTAAAAATGCTAAAAAGTTATTAAGTGAGAAGTTAAAATGTTGTGTATCGTAGAATAAAATTGAGACTACAAGTACAACGCTTCTACCAAATCAAATCAATTTTGTATGCCAAATTTACACAAAGTGCATGGACAATGGTCACATTCATTTACAACTAAATTCATCCATTCTAAAGTCAAAATATCACCAGCCAAATTAAAAGTGTAGGAGTGACAGACAACGATGAAAAATTATTATCTACGTACCTACCGTATTGGAGAATCCATCGTAACCAGCCTTCTGTACTCGACTTGCTGGTTAGGACGGATTCTCCAATACGGTACGTAGATAATAATTGTATTCTTATAACTAGCGGAACTAACCCCATACATTTAATAACGATGAAAAACGCTGCAATTTGTTACACAGTGGTTTATTATTTTAGTGTATAGTTCACCCAACTGCACAGAACGCGGGTTTTCCATGTATTACTACCTACTAGTACTAGCAACATCGCTATTCGAGACCTGTGGGCGCCTTCATAACGAAATTCGGATCTTGTTTGCTAAGGATGCACAACTGAGTACAACACAAAACACAACATTCAGCTGCAGTGTGGACTGAATGGCAGACAGTGTGGAGTCTGTAGACTATAGGCTCACCATATCAAAATTTATGGGAGGTAAAATAGAATGTTCGAACTTGGTCTTCCTCGAGCCAACAAAGAAACTCCCTGATGGGTCAGTTCAACACTCATAGTGAGCGAACAGTTTGTCCTAGGGAGCTCTGAGTGGTCTCATTCGACTCTAAAAATTCAATATATTTTATACTGTAATATATATCTTGAGTTTTCGAGCTGGTGCTTATTAACAAATTTCAACCCAATTTTTCACCACATAGAAGTGACAGGCACTAACCAAAAGTTTGGCGGCACAAGTAGACCCCAAATGGAGCCCATGTAGTAATTTTCATCAAAATCGGTCCATGGTAACTTAGTAAAGTGCCATACATGGCGGACGGCGGACGGACGGATTTTTAAATTTTATTTAGGTACCTCGAAACTTAAAAAAAAAATTCTTGCTCAATGCCTAAGGTTCATAGTTGAAAATAATAACCCAAAATTAAGTTGAAATACTAAATGAATCTCAAAAAAACAACGAATGAAATAATTACAAATACACCCATTATCTCATATTAAATGTTAAAAAATACCACAATAACATGAAATACATCAATATCACAGAAAATATAAACAAGAACACAACAAGGCACGAGTAGGTACTGTTGATATTCTTCGGCTAATGCATATTGTCAGCTCTTCAACGGTCTATAAATTTTTCTTTTTAACATTCAAATTGGAAGAGTAAATGAAGTTTGAATGCTAAAAAACGTGTGTTTCACATGAAAATCCAATGTTTCAAGCGTTTTATGGTCCCCCTCGATCTCAAGACGGCTTGACGAGTTTGGTATCATTTTCTATGTAATTTTTTTACGCTGAATCCAATGGTGATACTTCCGAATGATTCCGACTGCTAGAAAGTGGATTTTTCGAAGAAAACCTTCGTTTTTTGTACATAAAATACGCATCATTCGTATATATGGTAGTGAGCACAAAGTAGCACCTTTCTACTTCGTCTTGAAAAGTTTGATGAAATTTGAAGAAGCAAAACACTAAAACTTCTTCAGAAATGACTTTTATTTGTTCAGGAAAGCTTGTTTTGTTGGTCATTCATAAAAACACAGCTGACGTCAGGACCATTATTTTCAGGCCAATTGGCGATTTCAGCGTAGAGTTCATCATGCTCTTCTGGAATGTACTACTTGATCTTCTGACTATCAGCAATCTTGTAACAGTTCATCAAGATAGTCCCCCTTGGGGTAGGCGAATGTCTGTCACCTGAAAGGAAACTATGGTGTTGATGTATTACGGAAGGAAGCTATGATGCATTCAGTTCTACAACAGAGTGCTGTTCCACTTTTCTTTTATAATTACGGACTTAAGCCCTTCTCAAAGAAACTAGAATTTTCAAGGGCGATTTCTATTATGTTAGAGACGACATTCGCATGCCCTTTTAATTGCAGACGATGCGCCAAGGGTTGAAGAACAGAAACATGAAAAAAAATAAATGGCATTTTTGTGGACTTACGCCCTTTAAAAAAAACCGATTCAAATATGATGAAAAGAACTGGCCCCGAAATGGAGCCCTGTGACACGCCGAACTCGATAGGTGAAAAATTCGAGAGCTCATCATTATGGCGAACGGCCTGCAACCTTGAAGCGAGGTCATATTCAATTTGTCTACCTGCATTTGGAGAAATTCGGATCGGGATAGCTTCCTCATGTTAAATATATAATAGTTGGTGTAAAAATGCTCCACTGTTCTACTGAGCAGTGCCACTGATAATTACGCAACATGAAACACGATCTTAACGAACTTGTTGGTTTTATGGGTTAACAAACAGAAACACGATTGAGAAGTCTATCGCAATTATGTTGACGATTTTTCACTTTTTTGCGTGTACCATGGCTCCTATTGAGCGAATCGTTAAGAAACCAATGTCACATATAAACTGTCACTATTATTATTTTGATGAATTGTGACATACCTATGTGATCGGGAAGGTGTGGCTGCTCCAACATCCATTGCATTAATTCCTCTTCGGCCGCCTTGACTTTATTAACAGTTAATCCTTGATCTTCGAAAATCGCTTTCCTTCTCTCCTCATTCGGGGGTATAAATTCCATATTTGAATAATAAATTAGTACAAAAACACGAGTTCAATAACTTTTAACTAACGATAACCACATCCGGGTATTCTTAAATTTTACGTAAATTTTCACCAATTATTTCATGTTTTTCCAAGCTGCGAAGTCACGGTTGAGTCATCTTACAAAAATAAAGAGTAATGGTAGAACAAAGATATCACAACACAGACAAATCTACTAAGAGACGATGGGTACCGAGTCATAACACACTTTAATTGAAGATTCAAGATTACGAAAGTGGTATTACGATGGGCGAGGTAAAAAGGGGGGTGTCGTTATCACGAGATAAGATAAATAATCCTATCTCAACCTAAATATGCTATCATTTCACCTTAATTTTGTTCCCTTCGGAAACGATTGACCTATTCATTTTAATTGAAACGACCCTTTCTTTTTCTATATCATAATTGCGAGATATTTTGTTTCCCGATTAGCAAATAATAGGGGACCCTTGTGTTTCTAGGTCAAACGAATTTGGATCATCCAAAATCGATATTCATTTTTTGAGTTTTTGGCAAAACCACAGGAAAACACTGTTCAATTTTAATGCAATTTTTTGGATTATCCCCTTTGAGTTTTATTGCCGTTATTTTGCACGATGTGTAACCGTGAATCCTTTTGAATTATGATTTTACAGATCCTAATGGTTCAAAATCGATCAAATTCGGAATTTTCTTTAGTTAAGCAGTTTACCAATAAGTTTCACTATATTTGAATCAGTAGGGGCTGCACCGAATTTCGTCGAATTCCTTTTCTTGGACAAAACTATGTACCTAAGACAAAGTTATCTCATTTTGTTGACATTTTTGAGCAATGTTTTTCTAGAAGATCGATTTTCCACTGGCTCCAGATCTCGCTCCACTCGTGAGTGTAGTTGGAAGATGATTATACAATAATTACTGATTAATTTTATAGAGATCGGAATGAGCCACAGCCTAATATACTCCTGTTATGTCAGCTTGTTGTCGAGTGAAGGCGATGGCCTTCTCGATAGCTTGTTGTTTTTATTGGTCCCTACTCAACAAGGATGCAGGAGATTTACCAAACACTAGCTTCCCGGCGCATTACTGCCTACCAAGGGAAGGAGTGTATGAAAGTCCGCAGAACATTGCAGACTGGCGGGAGGCGGCGCATTTACCTAGTGGCTAGTTGGGGAAGACAACTCCTAGGTAAGATGGGAGCAGAGGCCGGTGCCCTGACGGCTACCGATGCTTCTGAGGAACTTGGGCTTGTAGATGAAACGAAAGAGAGAGAAATGATCAAGTGGTGCCAATTTGAAGTAAACTGCATGAAGGACAAGCCCTGAGTCTTCCTTTTAAATTACAAGGAAACAAGGTAAGGGGAGAGTAGAGGAGGGTGACGTCAGTCTGACGTGACCTCACAATTCCTACCGTTTGATGACTCACTCACGGGGTTCCCCTTAGTGACTCTTTATTGGAGAACTAAAATAGGTAAGTAAATGGAACATTACAACTCTGAAAAACGCTGCAAATTATAACACAAAGGTTCATTATTTTCCTGTGTAGATCACTAGCCATTTCCACAACTCACCAATCATATTTTTGCTTCACAATCAAGTTTAGTTTGACGAAATAAACGCTTCACACTCAATTTGAAGAAATAGGGAGTTGTGGGTGCCTTCTTTACGAATTTTTATCATGGTTGCTAAGGACGCAAAACTGAGTACAACTCATTAGAAACGAACAACAATCGCGTTTTGGTCAGCTAAAATTTGAACGGAGATTAGACCTCTTTTGAGATTCACACTCGTGTTTCTGATTCATCGTAAGACCAACCCTTGAATTTTCATAGGGAGCTTACGGTTGGTCCTACAGAGCTCTGGTTGTCTAAAAATTCTGAAAATTCAATACTATTTTAAATTGAACAATAAACAATACCTTCATATCGAAAGTTTTTGACCATCCAGGGATGTTACTGAGTAGTGTTTAGATGGTCCCCTATAAAAATCATAGAGAATGGTTTTTCATAGAGGGATTCATTCATAGAGGGATGGTCCCCTGTGAGAATCTCAAATCCTATTCATTGCATCACTAAGCCTCAATAGCTCAGAGGTAGCCCATAGAATTATCCCCCGGGGGTCCCGGGTTCGAATCCCAGCCGAGGCTAAGCATTTTTTTGGTCCAATCACATAGATCTACTCACTTACATTTTTCATCCGAATTTGATGAAATTTTCTAGGATTGTCCAGATTAGCGTGTAGATGGTCCCCTATGAGGGTAGTGAAAGGTACTTAGAGATTGGTGTCTTGAGATTAACTACTATGCATCGGATCATCTATACAATCGGGTTATGGATACGAGGAAGCTATGTGCCACACCCACTTGTTTTTTCTCTGGTCGATTCCAAAGGTTCACTATTGTAAATAATAAACCAAAATCTACTTATATCGGAAATCAATTCTCATTTGTTTCCCTGGGAAGAACATAGTCAGCGGTAAATTTATCACCGTAAAAATACCAAGTAATTAATACTTGGAGCTCGTAAATTTGCACTCACTCGAAGAAAACTTACTGGGTGAATTTAACCCTAATTGGACCATTGTGTCACTTGTGGCACCGAAAACATCCTGGAACTCCACAGTTGTCTCAAGGTGTCTCTAGAGTAACCAAAATTAAATTGAAATTTTAAATTTAACGGGCAACAGAATTATTTATGAGCTTTTGGAAGTCTCAAAATAGAATTATGGCAAACATTTCCAAACAAATCGATGAACAAATTTTCAAAATTGTCATTCCATCATTTTTTACTTTTAATAACTTACAAAAAATGGTTTCAAAAAAATCAGTTCTGTTCTTAACTTTTAAATTGCAATTTAACCTTGGCACAGCTGTGGAGTTCCTGGGATGTTTTCGGTGCCACCATGGTCCAATTAGGATTAAAATTATATATTAGTATATACAAATAAATAATTGAGTTAGGTAGGTACTTGTTTGTTATTACTTCATTTATCGTCTTCCACTACGCTATTGTGTTGAGGAACCTGTCTATCAAATTACATATAATTATCTACCTATTGTTTTGGTTTGGCCAAATGTATTAGTGAGAACATGGGACGTGGAATCCCATAGAATCATGAAAGGATCTATTAAAGAAAATAGGTTGCACTGCCCTTGGGAATTAATTGTCGCTTACTACGGGGAAAGCAGTGACATAAATTACTACGATCAGAAAAAGTAGAAATGATTTCTCTGAGTTTAATTACATAAAGATCGGTTGCACTGCCCGGTCTACCGTCTTTGTTCGTAGGAACGTCCCAAAGTTAATAAATTCTGATTAGAACTAGAATGAAATTCATTAATAACTAATACGGGATACGAAAAAAAAACAAAACAAAAAACAAAAAAACAGTGGATTCGGGAAAATATTACGCAGTGGGACTACCATAGGCTCCAGTGCTCCGAAAAAAAACAGTTTGGGTTACCGTTCAATTTCACCTTGATTCTTGTCCTCACAATGTCGTAGGTACTTTATACATTCAAAATTGTGAATGAGCGAAATAGTTGAAGATGCTCAAAAATTACTTAAACTAGAAATTTGCGCTTAAAGTTGAGAATTAAGAAGAGGCTCGTAATTTCGTTAGGAGGGTCTCAAATATGGCCCTTGATTTCCAAAAATTAGGGATAGACTGTCTTTCTTCATTGCTGGGCAGTATTAATAGGAACCTTCCAAGGATGCGCATCTCTGTTGGTAGTGAATTTAGATGCACAGATTCCTTTATTACTCGTGAATAATACAAATTATTCGATTATTCCCGGATTTTGGGTTCGAAATTTGGATGTTCCCGCATACACCAAACGCCAGATGGGCGAATTAACCAAAATGAATTAGCATACGGCGGAGAAAAAGTGGCAGGTGAAGAAAAAGGGAGAGTGGGTGGTGCTAAAGGGCTATGTGTTCTCTCAAAGGGTAGAAGGGGCAATGCATTATACTTTACAATGAAGCACAGCTGGTCTGAATGTAGATGTGAGGGGCGGTGGGACCTTGCAGTGATGGAGGGAGAAGGGGGCAATATGTATCAGTTAAACCCGGAAAGGGTGAAAAAAGAAGGATCTAGATAACTTCAGGGGCTATTTCCTTTCGGCTGAAGAGACCTTGTGTTTCTTCCGCCAACAGCAATATCCTTCCAGCCACTGGGAAAAAAAAGAAATTGCTTTTTAACGTGAGGTCACATACTCTTGTTATGAGGGCAGAGAAAATGCTCGTTTCACATCATAGTTCGTGTTCTCGCTACAACAACGAATGTATTATCGCAGTGAGTAAGTTGTAAACTTGAAAGTAGTTCACTTTCATTGTACCTATGCGCTCAGAATGTTTCAGGTTGAATATTCGGTCAGGACAATGTACTCCTAAGATTCAAACAAGCTGGATGTTGGATTTTGTTCAAGAACTATTTACGAAGCTTTTGAAACCAATTTTGGAGGGTGTTGTGGAAGAATGATTGAGCAGAGATGAATTCATCATAAATAAATGCTCGCACGCTCGCAACAAAACACTTTGGCATAATTCAATTTGAATTTTTGGCAACTCAATCTGAACTTTCGGCAAATCCATTACGTTTTAGCAAGTACTGGAGTCCTTGTCCACCTTATCTTTCTACAATGTTCAATAAAGTGTTTTCTCTCTCTCTCTCTCAATCATAATAAATTCATATCAATATGTGATAGAGAATTCAATAGAATAAGAACATATCGAGTTGCAATGCTATCTAAGTCTAAAATAATAATAATAATTCTTTTAACGTGATTAATTATTGCAAATGCATACAAAATACAATCCATCTTGCAAAATTACACATAATTTTTACACTCCTTGAGAGCCAGATAACAGTAAAACGCAGCCCCTTCTCATAACAGTATCTTCAACACTGAGCTATAACTGCAATTTAACAGCACTAAATAAGTCCAGTGGTTTTTTTCGCTTGAGTCGCCAGAGTTCATCTTCGTAGTCCAAAACGTAGAGCATTTCCAGGTTCTCATTATTGTGGAGGCGTTGTTCGTGCCTCCTTGAGTACCGTATTCTAGGTCAAACTCCCAAAAACCCACAAAATACTTGGTTTTTGGTGTCCTGGCACCAAGGTGGCTCCACTGATTTGTCTCACGATGGCACAAAGAATAATACATGAAAATCCAGAGGTACCTATATTGAACATTTTTCCTCAATTTCAAACGAACTAAAACATTGGGTACAATTAGTAAGCTAGGTATATAGAAACCGGAATATTGAAAAATCGGATATTTTGTGAAAATCATCCCCCCTACTTGCCCCCTCCCCATGCTAATTTTGATACTCGTGAAATTGTGTGCACCTCGGAAGATTTTTGTATCGATCAAAAAAAAGAAACAGGCAAATCGGTTGGAAATTGAGGCCTGGGCAGAGTTTACGCACGTTTTATAATCATTAACTCCCCTTTCCCACCTAAAAAGGCAAAATTCAAAATTCCGGCGACGTAGAGATAGATTTTCGCGTCGAACAAAAAAACCACGAAAACGGTTGAAAACTAAGGGCTGGGCAGAGTACACAAGATTTTGTCACACACACACACAGACATTCATTTGGATTCAGAATGGTCTTAAACGGATTAGTGTGTGGTTATTATTTTTTCTGTTGAGTGCTGTCCAACTTCACCCCAGATTGATCGCATAAGGACACCCAAGTCTTACTGTGGGACGTCCTAAAAAGCCATGCGCTACACCCGGTCTGCATACGTTTTTAGTGAGATGCCATCGGGGGGTAGACGAAGTGATATAAAAGGTTGGAAAACGGAGACGAGCGGAGCCTCAAGATGATATGCATTATGCTGGCATTAGGTGACATCTGGGTTGTCTTCTTCATCTCAACACCTCCTCTCCGGTCGACAACTCTCACCAAGGAACTGGCGCATTATCATAATCCAAATGGTTTTGTCCCCTTCCTTCCACCACGAGCTAGTTAATACCCAACATACCTCAGCCTCTGTTTGCCAGATCTTTTTTTGTTCTATTAATAAACATTTTGGCTTCTCCAGACCGCGGGAACAGAAGCTAAAACCGAGGTTCATGGAGGGGATACCATCAAAATTATTCAACTGGTCGCGTTTTTTGTCACCCTCTTTTCTTGATGTTCGGATCCCTGAAACCAAGTTTATATTACGACTTTGTCTCAAGACATCAGTCTCGTTTCGTATCTTACAGTGATAGTATGTGCCTCACTTCCATAATGACATTTTCTTAAGTTGCCAACAAAATAACAAAAACATGTCAATAGAACAGCACTGATTTCAACGGGATTTACGTTTGTTGCACTAATTTGTTCAACGCTAACATTATTCAACTTTTAAAGTGAACGATTAAGGTTGATGTTGACCATTCAAAACAGTGCAACCAATATAACACTCATTGCGGTACATTTTAAGTGGTTTGCCATCAGTTTTCGGGCCGGTCCGTTTTGGTTTCAATGAATAAAATTCAAATTTTCAATAATGAATCTTTGGAATCGAGCAAGAAAAACAATTTTCAATAATCCCTTAAAATTTGATGTTTTACGTTTCAATGTCCGTAGAATCCGAAAATTGAATTAAAAAAAACGCTGCAAATTATTACACAAAGGTTAATTTATTTTTCTGTATAGGTCACTCGCCTGTAAAGAACACAGCATAGCCATTGTCACTACCTACCAACCATATTTTTGCTTCACAATCAAGTTTAATTTGAAGAAATAAAGAGTTTTGGGTCCCTTCATCAGGACATTTGATCACTGGTTGCAAAACTGAATACAACTCGAAGAAATGAAAAATGATCGCATTTCGGTCAGCCGAAATTTGAACGGAGATTAGACCAGCTTTGCGATTCACACTCGTGTGTCTGATATATCGTGAGCCAACCCCCCAAGTTCTCATAGGGAGCGAACGGTTGGTCTCATTCGATTCTAAAAATTTAATGCTAGTTGTAAATTGATGATAAAACAATACCTTTGTATCAAAAGCACTTATTTTTCAACCCTTAGGAGTGACTGACATCAACCGAACGCTTCGGGCACAACTAGACCCCAAATGGAGCCGGTATACCAAATTTTCATCAAAATCGGTCCGTGGTACGGATGACAGGATTTCACTATGGAAAATAATAAACCAAAATCGGTCCGGCATACGCCGTACGCTGCATCTTCCTTAGTTATCATGGATCTATTTGATGAAATTTGGGATACCGGCTTTATTTTTCAATCTAGTTGTGCCGCTTTTGGTTGATGTCTATCACTTCTAAGGGGTGAAAAAATAGGGGTTGTAGTTTTCAATGCACCTTAGCTCGAAAACTCTCGACATAATTGTATTGTTTTTAGCCAATTTAAAATACGATTGCATTTTTAGAATCGAATGAGACCACCCAGTGGTCTGTAGGACAAACCGTTCTCTCCCTATGAGAGCTAAGGGTTGGACATTCAATAAATCAGAGTGTGAATCGCAAAAGAGGCATATTCTCCATTGAAATTTTAGATAACCATAATGCGGTCGTCGTTCGTTTCAGCGAGTTGTATCTACTCAGAGAGAGAGAGAGAGAGAGAGAGTAGAGTAAGCAACCATTTCAGGTTGAATTTTCGTCCGACTGCCATTCTTGGCGTCGCGGACGTCATCAGCTGCCTCCCTAAGGGGAGATCAGAATTTGTTCTGATGATTTCGCTCATGGCTTCCCAAACATCACCGCCCTGGGTTGGAACGAGAGATTGCCGATCGTCTAATAGACAGAAAACTTTCTGCTGGCGACCAGACTCGAACTCGCCTCCCCGCTAGACGGTTCTTATCCTATCACCGCAGTCGGGTACACTGTCCACTAGACCGCCGACGCCCACACTATGTATCTACTCAGTTTTGCCTCCCTAGCCACCAGTAATCAAAGTTCCTAATGAAGGCACCCACAACTCGATTGTGGAGCGAAAATATGGCTTGTAGGTACCTAGCGACAATGGCAAAGCTATGTTCTTTGCAAACGAGTGAACAGAAAAATAATAATATATAAACCTTTGTGTAATAATTTGTTGCGAATCTTTCTTTGATTAGAGTTTCATGTCATTCAGTTACTACTTCCTTGGCAACCAAGAACCAAATGTTGTTATGAACATGTGGGCACCCACATCTCTCGGATAGCAATTGTTTACTGGTCAAGGTACCTAAGTACTTCCTGCCAAAATAAAATTCACAGAAAATTTTGATGGATTATGTGGCTTATAGACATTTATTTTTGAAAAAGTTTCTTATAAACTCTGAATTTTATACTGTTGATGATTTCTTCAATCAACAATGTGCCAGCCTTGGCATATTAAGTAAACAGAAAGTATAGTTATCCTCTTTTGCTTCCGAGTCTACCAAGGTAGCGGAAGCTTTGTTTTCACTTATCAAGGATGAAAAAAAAAAGTTCTCCAAAATCAAAATTTTCACTCGCGTTTTAGACCTTTTTGAACAATTTTGGTTCCGTGTCTGTCTGTCTGTCATGCAATCCTTGTAACGGGCATAACTATACGAAGTTATTGTCCGATTTCAATGAAATTCTCAGGGATTGTGCGGGTTGGTGTGTGAACGGTCCTCTATGAAAATCATCATCCCCGGACTGATAGAAGCGACTGCGCATGCGCAAACGTGAATTCCTTGTAACGGCCATAACTTCTACATTTTCCATCCGATTTCAATGAAATTTTCAGGGATGTTACAGATTTGAATTTAGATGGTCCCCTATGAAAATCACTACCTTCGGACTGATAGTAGCCACTGCGCATGAGCAAACGTGAATTTCCTTGTAACGGCCATAACTTCTATTCAGAGATTGTGCTGGTTGACATGTAGAGTCCTCTATGAGGGTAGTGCAAGGTATTGAGGGATCGATGTTTTCAGATCAACTACTACTCATCGGTTAATCTATACAATCGGGTTATGGTTACGAGGAAGCTCTGTGCCACACCCACTTGGCAGACTTTTTTGTTTGCTTTGAATTTTGTGTATGGCATGCGTAGTTTTTATAATTCAATTTGACAATTCCATTCATACAATGTTGTGAAAATTGGAAATAAATATTATTATTATTATTATGGAAAAGCATAATAAAAGAAGAATAAAAGAAAGAAAGAATAATAAAAAGAAAAATAATAATCCGTTTTGTAACGTATATTTGAAGTTGAAATTGAGTTCGAATAGTAAACTAAACACACACCCCTGTATGTGTTGTATATGGAGACAGGTAGGAGTTCCACGCTTGCAGAGACGCGACTACCCGGTGTCATCACGCGTGAGATGGTCGAGAGGAGGGTTGGTTGGGCGGCGGAGTGGCTCAGAGTGGCTAGGGAGCATGGCCTGGAGATGAGCCTCAGGGAGGGCCCAAAGAAGCTCAAGGAGAAATGAGGGACTCTCATAGAAAAAATAGCCCTAATAGAAAAAAAATTAATACCTTGCGAAAGCCCAGCAGTCGCAGTTCCATAGACATTATAAAGAAATAGTCGTGACAGATGGAGTACAGATGCCATACTTAGAGGAAAAAGTTCATCAAGCCAGGTGGAAGATGAAGATGCGAGGAGGCCTGTTGTTCCTCAACTTCCAGCCGTGGCGTACAGAGAATCAATGGAAGTGCTCGTTATGCAACACGGGGGAAGTTGAGAACGTGTTGCATTTTTGGGACGTTGTCCGGTGCTGGCAGGCTGGAGAAAAAAATGATTTGGATCAGAGAGAATGGGAAACGAAAAATGTCTTCAGCTGCTCAGGATGCCGGACGGGAGAATAGTAGGATTCGCCAAGGAAGCGTGGCAATACAGGTATTTCCTGACTGAACAGTTTAATTATTAAGAAAAAAAAATTGTAATAAAATAGTGTGACATGTGGAAAAAAAGAACCAAAAAATACGGAACAACGAAGTACATCTGATGCGTATTGTAACAGAACAACAGTTAGTTCAAATGAAAAAATGTATTATAGTAAAGTTAGTTTAATTTGTATGTAAATATAAAAATTGGCGCAACTCCCGTGGACGACCAAGGTCATCATGAGAGTAATAAGAGACATTTATATTGTATTTATTTAATATCGAGAATATATCTTATTTTTCATTCATTCATTCATTCATAGTTGCGATTGATTTTGTCCAACTCTGGGCTCTTCCCACCTCTACTCGGGAGATCGGGTAATAAACAGTAATTCGTTACTCCACAAAGAACGCGAATTTCAAACATTGAACTCGTTACCCATTTCTACCCCTTCCCCTATTCATCCCTCATCATCTGCAAAACGATAAATATTCCAAGTTTCGTTTGTATAATAGCCAGAGGGACGAGAAGCGGCATTTCGTTGCGGGCAAATGACATAGTGGCGGCTATTAGGTGACAAATATCGCGTGGCCGCCAGAGGGGGAGTCCGGAAGAGCGGCCCGACTGCATTCAGCGTCCTCGATACTGCAATGGGGTGCGGTTTAGTGAGGCTGACCCACACATCAACGAGGAACAAAGCCACATTCCGACCTCCGTTCCGACTCTCTCGCGAAATTATACCCCTGTGCGCCCGCAAACTGGGTTATCCGTCAGAGTTTTTGCCAATAAAAACGGCCTTCGAGAAACTCGAGTTGAAGTCTTGTTTGTACGACCAACCAGCACCTTTTCATCAAAATGAATGCCCAGAATCTGGCACTGTGAGTCGAAATAAAGGAGTTTTGGAGAACAAATTTGTTCCATCGTTGAGTTCTTCTCGTTGCGAATTGGACGGCATTAATCAGAAGGGAACCAACCACAAAAACGCTCCAAATTATCACAAAAAGATTTATTATTTTTTTGTATGGATCACTCGTCTGCAAAGAACTCAGCTTTGCTATTGTCACTACCTACCAACAATATTTTCGCTTCACAATCAAGTTTTATTTGAAGAAATGTTGTGGGTGCCTTTCATTAGGAAATGTGAATACTGGTTGATAAGGACGCAAAACTGAGTACAATTATTCGAAGAAACGAATTATTCACGCTCGTGTTTCTGATTTATCGTAAGTCCAATCCTTAGGTTCTCATAGGGAGTGAACGATTGATTCGACAGAGCTCTAGGTGGTCTCATTCGATTCTAAAAATTCAATACTATTTTAAATTTTTGAAAAAACAAAACCTTTCACATCGAAAGTCTTTCTACTTGGGCGTTTTGAACATTTCAGCCCTTGTTTGTCAACCCTTAGAAGTGATTGACATCAACCAAAAGCTTCGGATTACAACTAGACACCAAATGGAGCCCCTATACCAAATTTCATAAAAATTGGTTACAACATCTTCATTAGAGCCACATTCTTATTAGTGTTTTGGTTTCTACGTACCTTGGAACGTTAACTAACAAATTTTGAGGGAGGGTTAAAAAAAAATTTCTTGGTCGATTCCAAAGGTTTATTATTTGCTTCATTAAGGCTCATCATAGTTCATCCCAGTGGCTAAAAATCTCAGGGTAGCCACGAGCCTATCTTGAGAGATAATAAATTTCCTCATGGGTGTATCTTCCTTTTGAACCAGTGGAGATATCAAACGAAGTAGGAGATAATAATTCAAATAATTTTTCCAGGTTCGAGAACTAGGTCATTCAATAAGATCACATTAGTGAACTGGTTTCTTTTGATAAGCCATTGTTTCACCCATTTACTTTTGGGTTTTCTCTTCTTGATGTAGAGAAAAACCGCTGAGTAGTACAGGAGAGTATCGTTGTCCATGACAAGATTTTATGTATGCGCAACAGGTAACTACACAACACTTTGGGGTCAGATCAGCACTGTTGGCGCGGCGTGGCGTGGCGTGATGGTGAATTTGGAGCGATAGTGAATAGGACCCAGCTATAGGAAATTAAAATACTGGTTTGCTAAGGGCTCAAAACTGAGTACAACTCGAAGAAACGAACTAAGATCGCTTGGGATTCACATTTGTGTTTCTCATTTTTCATAAGTCCAACCTTCAAAATTTGAATTTAATTCTCATGAGGAGCGAACGGTTGGTCCTACAGATCCCAAAGTATTCTCATTAGATTCTGAAAATTCAATACCGTACCGCGGGGGGAGGGGGTTACATTTTTTCTTGGTCAATTTCAACTTTTTTCTAGACAGTTTGTCTATGAGGCAAAACGGCTAAGCCGAAAACTGAATGCGAAAACTGATGCTCCGAAACTGAATTCACAAAATTGCTTATACGATTCTAACGTTCCCTAACTTTTGAAGATGATAGATGGATTTGGAGTTGCACTTAATTTCGAAGGTGAAGATTAATCGACCGATTCTGATAATTTCTGGCAATATGGTGGTTTTCTTTCTTGACTGGTGATTTGGTTTTGGTTCTGTGTCGTTTCTTTCATTTGGGTTTTGAACTACCTTCTTTGTAGTAATTTCCTAGTTCCCTGTTTCCTAGCTCCTTAGTAGCCATTGATCGTAGTACCTATTTGTGCAACACGAAAAAGTAACTTTTTACAACATTATTTGAGTTTAATACTCCATTACACAATTGTTGTCGATAGGCCTCTATACTCGGACCTGAGCTGCATCCGTTCGTGATTTTACGTTTCATTACTGCAATCTTTCGCTTTTTTTATGAATGTAAATTGGTTTTTGGGAAACTCGAGTTTTACTATTTTCAGGAGGACCCTTAAGTCAAAATAGCAGGGTATCAGAGAGAAAATGTGTTTCACCATAGATTTCTGCTTCATGCGGATCCTCCATAAAGGCTCTTACATGTACTTGGACCCGAGCCGTATTTGTGGGTCTGCGCGCTAGCAGATCGAGTTATCCTTCAGGATTTCAGCAAATGAAAACTACATTCGTTAGGCTCAAGTTTAAGTTTTGTTCGTACTGAGGACCTGAAGGTGTCCCTGATGTCACAAGAAAAAGCGTTTAGAAAGTAAAAATCTCCTTTTAATGGAAATTGCCAATAAATAGTCTTATCCTCGTCATTGTGCGTCTGTGCGCCACAGTCACTGTTAACCTTCAGAATTTTGAAGATGAAAATGGCCTTCAAGAAACTGAAGTTCATTCTTGTTTGTACCAATAAACAGCACCTATTCATCAGATTGAAGGCTCGGAAACTGGCACTGTGAGTCGAAATAAAGAAGTTGTAGAGATCAAATTTGTTTCATCATTGAGTACTACTTGTTGCCAAATTGTCGATACTCTATACTGAACACGAGCTGCATTCGTGCGTAATTTTGCCGTTGTAGTCCTGCAAACAAGTTTGCTTTTCTAAGAATGTAAAACGGTCTTTGAAAACCTCAAATTTTCCTATTTGTCAGAAGTGGGTTATTCCTATTCATTTGTGGGTGATCGAGCGTCTCTGCGCCGGCAAACTGGGTTTATCTTCAAGATGTCTTCAAATGAAGACACCCTTCGTTGAGGTCAAGTTGAAGTAACGGCTTTCTATTCATTCGAATTAGGATCCTGAACCAAAACTGAGGTCAAAAAAGAGCGGGATTTAGGAACCAAATTTGTTTCACAGTGGAGTTCTTCCTAAGACGTATCAATACATCTGCAAACTGAGCTGTCAGTCTATGAGTTCCTTTCTAATTGCGTAGGTATCATCAATATACTTGCCCGAGAGAGCTATAATACTTCATAGTTGAGTTCTCATTTTAACTTTCCAGGGAAAATTACACGTTTTTCAAAATTTTCACAAGAACCATCCATTGGCGATGAGATAGACCCTGAACGTGCAGAACGATAGTCAAAATCATTCAGAGAGCTCTAAAATTCTTGAATCAATAGGACATTTTCGTTTTGGAGGACAAAGTTACATATAATGGAACACCTACTAATACCCTGAGGGTCCTGATTGATGAGTGAGCTAAGGGTCTTGGGAACGGATAGAAGACTACTCCATCTGAATCTCACTACCTACATTCTCCATCTGAATCCCACTACCTACATTCTCGCACAATGGCTGAAGAAAAATGTTCCACTACGGGGGATGTGGGTGTATTCAAAAGAGGCGATATGGGAAGAGGATCCCGCGGGAAAAAATTTACTTGTCACACCGGACCGAGACATTTGTCACTGATAAGAGTTGAGCTTTGTAACAGCATGCCACTGGACCATAAAGTGTCTTCCCACCCCATCTCTTTTTGCGAGGTTTATCCACCAGTCTGATCTACCCGAAGGCATCGTGTTGCTTCCCGTGCGCGGACACCGATAACCGTTTTCAATTCCGGATGAGCTTAACTAGAAACTGCTCTGCAGATAATTCATACCGATCCACCCCTCTCGGGGATTTGGAAATTCAGTTCTGCACATTCTGAAAAGTAAAAATCCACCTCTCAAGTGGGTGTTGTAGACAGCTTCCTTGTCAGCTATCCATCCAAGTTTGAAATACATTAGACAATTGCGTGAGTAGGTATAATGTTCAGGAAGGTTTAAAACTTGTATGCAAGCAAAAATGTTGATTATGGAGGCCCTTTTTCTCACCCCCGAAAGCAAAAACAATGCTAGGAAGCAAAATGAATTAATCGATTATACAGTGATACATGCGATCATGATCAGTATCAAATATGATTCTTTGATTCATTTCCATTGACATAGAAGTAACAATTCTACGCTGAATGAGCATATTATTAGAGCCGAACTTTCTTGTAATCGCAAATCAGTTTGATTACAAAAAGTTCATATAGAATTATGAGCACTGAATTTTTTGCTCTGATTTCATAGGAACATGTTGAAAGTCCGAAGTTTTGAAATGTTTCAGAACAATCAGGAAAATAACAGGTTCCAGTTCCTGTCGGCGTTAAGTGCAAATTCTATGTTGTATCACTGTTTGATTCGTAATATTTACTCTTAATTTTAAAGATTTTTTTTCGTGTTTTCGACCTTACATTACTGAAAAGGCCACAACTCCTAACTTACGAAGTAAACTTAAAAATTTACATTTAGTTGGAAAGAACGTTAATTTTTCCAGCTCCTTGAGGTGCCAAAAATGAACCTAACAGGACAATTTCCCACTTTTTTGACATTTCTGTTTTTTAATGGTGCGTTAAGTATTTAAAACAAAAAGGGTAAAACTCGTGCGCATAACGAATAAAACTTGCTCTAGATCTTAAATTTACAACAGTATGATCAAAAGATGTTTTACGATCGAATTTAAAAGGAGAAATTTGTGTTTGAACGCGGATATTTCCAACGAAATTAGGGTTTTAGCATGAGGCTCTGGGGAATAACGTCGGGGAGCTACCTACTGGAGGATGTTCCATACTCCCCCTCCCCCCTCCCAACAGTCGTTCCATCACTGAGCCTTTGTTAAGACTCTAATTTCTTAAAAAAAATTCACGTCTTTCTGCGTTCAAAAAAAAAGTTTTCCTTCTAAATTTGATTGTAAAAATCATATGCTAATACCATTGGAAAGCTGAGATGTTGGGTTTTTCATGTAACACGAACGGGTTTTTACCATTTCGTTATAATGCTTCAAAAAAGTGAAAGATTCTGGTATATGGTCCAAGAGGCACTTTAGTTGCAAATTACGTTGATTACGAGGGTGCAGTGCTGTTCAACGCATCGTGTACACGCTATATACGAAGATGTCATGGACTTAGGCTGGCTTGCAGGGTGTGCTTTGTCACTAAAACTTGAGAGGCGACTGTGAAGATGACATTGTTGTTATATTAAAAAACTGACTTCCCTCGACTGGGGATCGATATAGAATACAAACCTTATCGACCTCGCTGCTGCTGAGCCAAGAAAGGAATGGCCTGAGATGCTGAAGAGATAGCTGATCACAACACCAGCAACGCCGGCTAGAGTACCGCCTCATCACTCGCCAAATTTTGTAGAAACATCGCTGCAATGGAAACATCAGTTTCCAGTCAGACCTGAAACAGATTTTTGAATATTAGATAGGTGCAAACATAAATTGTAGTATAATCCCGTCATCTTTTCCAATAAGCATATAAATATTTCCAGACACTTCACAACTAATTCAGAACGTGTTTCTTCATCATTCATTATTGTAATTTCAAATTGTTCTTTACCAAAACTATGTTACTAATTTAATTAAATAAAGTAAACTTCAAGTCAAAAGGTAAAGGCCCTGGGGTTTCCTCAAAATTTTTCTGGCCGTGGGTTTTCCGCATAACCTGGAATAGAGGAAGAAGAAGGCCCATTATAAACTCAGGGCTCAGGGTAGCCTGTACTCATCCAGTTCTGACTTCTTTCTCTCTAAACCTCAGTTCTTTTACTCTGGGTGAAGCTGTTTTCCTGTTCTAAATGAAGAACTTGTCCCCCCCCCAGTACCAGCTGAGTTGTTGTGTCTTTTCAAGGTTTGTGCTTGCTCCTACAAAGTGGTGTAGCTGTTTTCCCTTCACTGGGAAGTACTCTTCTCCCATCTTGCTATGCAGTGTAGACAAGTCCTTGCTTGCAAGGATTTCTCCCTCCTGTTCTCTCCTTCAAGGAGGTTCGCTCTACCACGAAGTGTAGCTGTGGCTAGTGCTTCCTGGTGTCACGCGCTCTCACAACTTAGGGAATTCCCCTTAAAGGGAAAGGCAAGTGGTCTCTTTAAGATATGTACATAAATTCGTAAATAGCAGGTAGCATTAAAACATTCATAACGTAACGCCAGTAAAGTAGCATTAACAATTAAATTGGAATATACTTATTTTATGAACAAAAAGTCATAACATCCCACAAATCCCGGGAAAAGTTAGTGAACGAAAGGCACTAAAAAAAGTGGCAACGTTAATGTTTGTTCCATTAGACTACAAATGTAACCTCCGTGAACTCAAAAGGGCGATACGGGTTTAAGAAGGGTTGCCTTCCAACTAATTATACGTCCATGTAGGTACGAGTAATGCGATTAGTCCAAATGATTCTGTTGCGAGGAAGCTTTGGTGTCCATCAACTTGACAGCCCTTTTCAACAAGTGTAAAAACACTGAGCTTCCCTACTTTCAATATGCGAACAGAAATATTCGTACCAAGATAAAGTTATCTTGATAGCAAAAACAGCTTGTACTCGCACATCGTGTAAACCCGAATGAGAGAGCTAAAAAGGGAGTAGGAGCAGCTAGACAGAGAAAATTGGGGGAAGGCTTTCAAGCTGTAGGTCTCCTTTTTTAAGAGGCTCTATACACTAGCCGGCCGACCCCACAGCTCAGGTGTCAAGGATATGAAAATGCTTTTCTCATGCAGGGGACTTATATTGCTTGAATTACCATATATATGCCTACAATGTCGTACGAGAAGCATACCATCGTTCCTTTCACTCTTATGCGAAGGTCCAACACAAAAGGAATTTAATTCAAAAGACATTCAAACACGAGAGAGTTGAAAGTTGAGACGTGTCAGCCAGGAGAGAAAAGGGGTCTTCCACAAAGGCTGGTGCGACCGAAATTCAACGCAAATCTCTCAGTTAATTACAACGCGGTCTGTTATTGAAATGATACACTCGCGCTGTTCAGTCTGCTCTCAAGTTACTTAACGACCAACCCCGAGTTTTGCAGGTCGTAGGTAGACATGTGATAAATTTCAGTAAAGGAACGTATATAAATCAGAAGTAGATATGTAATTAATGTGTACGTACGTACTTTCCTCCAGCTCTGTATTTACGTAGCAAGTCAAAACGCGTGGCTCCTACGAAATCAAACATTTTACTTTCATTCAGGGTTTTAGAGCAAGCCGAACGATTTTGATCCCGGTCAGTTGGTCTGTCCTCAATTGTAAACTGCTTCAAATAGTTTGGTTGGGCAACTGGTCCACTATACCAGATGCAAAACGATAAGCATCAACCATAAGTATCAACTTTTTCAATGTTATTCAAATACATAAAATCCCAACCGTACGTGTAAGTCTCCGATCGTCTGGGAAATCCGGGTTCGATTCCAGGCCATGACATCAAAATTTTTTTCTAATTTAATAAATTACGTGTTTATATACATTAAATGTTATAAATTTTTTTTTTCATAAAATCCCAACCCTTGTGAAGTGTAATTCCGTGCAATATCCTCCATTTCTCTTTCTCGGGTTCTCTTTTCACATATCTACGATTTGTTTTTGCCTGCTTTTAACGGATATCACCACTCAATTAACTCGAACTTTTGCCCAGTTGAAGATGATGGGTAGCGAGCGTTTGTTGAAGAATGGGGCCATCAGCACTCTGTCCCCCCTGCAATGTTAGAGAGGTGGATGATCTTGTTCACCTGCTGATGCACTGCACGATGCTGGGAGAAGCCTGAATGAAGTTCCTGCATCCAATCATGGATATTATGCCACTTTCATCGTCGGAGCAGGAGAAGAAATGGCTGGCTACTAGAGTGAGTGGAGATCCTTAGGATTTAGTTATTCTTGGTGGGGGTGGCGGAGATAAGAGACCTAATATTAGCAGTCTGACGCCTGAACGATGGACAGAGCTTATGAAGGATGTCAGAAGATGGCTTTTGACATTAACTACCTATTTTAATAGGAAGAGTTCGATTTATTTATTAAGTAAAGTAAAAAGTAAAGTAAGCAACCATTTCAGGTTGAATTTTCGTCCGACTGCCATTCTTGGCGTCGCGGACGTCATCAGCTGTCTCCCTGAGGGGAGATCAGAATTTGTTCTGATGATTTCGCTCATGGCTTCCCAAACATCACCGCCCTGGGTTGGAACGAGAGATTGCCGATCGTCTAATAGACAGAAAACTTTCTGCTGGCGACCAGAATCGAACTCGCTTCCCCACTAGACGGTTCTTATCCTATCACCGCAGTCGGGTACACTGTCCACTAGACCACCGACGCCCACCCGATTTATTTACTATTTTTTAATATTGATCAAGTTGTAAACTTGGCGCTAATATTTTCAAGGATGTTACATCCAAAAGAATGAACAAATTGATTGAACTTTAAAAAATTAGAATCAGTTTGGTCTAGTTTCATATTCTATCTAGCATCACTAAAAATTCCGCAAAATGACACAAGGACAAAAATCCGATTTTGTTCAAGCGCGAAAATACTTCTCTGGATATGGAAACAAAATGACATTTCTTCCAAAAAAATGAAAGATTTCTATGAAAACGATTTCTTTTTAGGTACCTACTGAATTTGGTTTTTGGTGGGCAGTACACTTTCCCCTCTGATATTAACATTGACATTTAGGAATATTCGGTGTAAAATGATTGATTGTAATGTTATTGACGAATCTAGATTTTAACGATTATGTTTCTGGTTTTTCAGGTTGTCTAATCACAATAATTGTGAAGTCGTTCGCGATTATGTCGATGATTTTTCATTTTTGACCAGTAGCTCCAACATATCGGATCACGATGATTTCAAAAATGCTTTCTTATGGCCCAGCCTCAAACTAACCTCCAAATTTGAGCGATCAGATGGTGAGTAATTGATCAATACATGTCCGATGTTGAAGAAATTCCTGATGGACCTTTTCGCTGAGCTTTTTAGAATCCTGAATTATGAAGTCCAGAACTAACTATACTCCTGGATTACCTAATCCTGAACTCAGGAACCGCCCCTCAATTATAAGCAGCGGTTAAAGGGTCATTTAGCAGAAATTTAGTTCGATCTAATCCTTTTAAACGATGATTTGTGACGCCTGAGAGGGAATATCGTCGCAATAATCCCCTAATGTCGTACTTGTTATTCACAGCCTTCAAGTCAATAGAAGAAAACGAGAGTCGCTTGACGGAATTGATTCAATAATTTTTATTCAATTGGTATTCCGCGAGCACAGGAGATTGGATCCCTGCCCTCCCTTGTTCTACCCCCCATTCAGTCCTTATTGGAGATCCGAAAAAGGAGAGTTTACCTTTCTTCTGTTAGTTCTGGCTTTACTACGCTAAATTAAAGACATGAGCTATATGATCGCGATGTAGATATCAAACGTGGATACATTTCACAATTTTGGTTTTTCATGTCAGACAAATATGGGTCTTCCAAATTCAACATTTTCACAGCTTTCTTGTCTTTTCCGTTCGGGTCTCAAATTCAGTTATAATAAAATGACTTACTCCGTTCGTGAAGCGAAAATTCATTTAAGGGGGTGATAAGCACCTTGCAAACAATCCCTTAGAAATAAGTCAAGCCAAAAGGTTGGGCTGAAATGAGCACAATTTTCTAAGATAGCCTATTTCTTTACGGCGAACAAACTGTATAAACTTACAAAATGAGGTGATGATTGTTGAGCCTTTTGGTTGCAATAGGTTCTGGACAGACTGACAACGATTAAAAAAAAGTAAAGTAATGTAAGCAACCATTTCAGGTTCAATTTTCGTCCGACTGCCATTCTTGGCGTCGCGGACGTCATCAGCTGTCTCCCTAAGGGGAGATCAGAATTTTGTTCTGATGATTTCGCTCATGGCTTCCCAAACATCACCGCCCTGGGTTGGAACGAGAGATTGCCGATCGTCTAATAGACAGAAAACTTTCTGCTGGCGACCAGACTCGAACTCGCATCCCGCTAGACGGTTCTTATCCTATCACCGCAGTCGGGTTCACTGTCCACTAGACCACCGACGCCCACCTGATATCAACGACGCCGACCGACTGACAACGATATTCATATCTTAATATTAATACAAATGGAAGACTTGGTATTCAGTTAAGTTTATATTAAACTTAACCGCCCGGCAATGGATCGAATTGTGTCCAGTTAGATAGCCTGTAAAGCTGGCTCGGATGAAGAAAATTGTAGGCTATACTTTGAATTATGACGTGTCATTTCACTAATTTGGAGGACATCTTTATTCACTTAGAGAGCGGCTGGTCGGTGTGGAGTCGATCAATTGGTCAACAACACCTCTCAAGGGTTTCGGTACCTCTATGTAATTGAAGGGTCCCATAGAACAGTAATGTCAGGATTGATTAATGGGCTCCTACCTCATCCGTATGTATAAGGCTCTCGAGTCCTTGGTGGTAATAGGAACCTTCAACAGCAAAGAAAGAGGAAGGAGAAGAAGAGTTTGAGCTTTTGCTGAGGAACCAAGTGGTGAGAGCGAGCAACTCAGCCAGTATCAAAGTTAGTAATTTGAAACTAAATTTGTGAGAATGAAAGACTTGATAGATGAGAAAAGCACTGTTGTGTCCCAGATAGTAATATACCGGGACTTCGAGCGTTTTAGATGGTAACATCCATTGACTAATTCCAGTATTAGAGGATTACTCAATAATTCAGGTCCGAAGGCGGGTCCATGACTCCGCCCGAGAGCTCGACTTTGTACCTGAGATGTGACTGGATCAGGGGGTTGCAGTAGTTATGGACTTAAGTGACCTAGTCTGGCGATGTTTTAACGAAAACAAGCTCCCAATTCGTCTAACTTTACGAGTAATGTTATGTGCGTACCTGATTATATAAATGTCGGCGGAAAATTCCTACAATGTTCAATATTCATTTCATCAAATATGATATCAATATGATTGATAATTTAATTACCGATTTGTAGGATTGGCTCATCTCTGAAGGCAAACACGTAATGTGTCGTTTATGGACGCTCGAGGAAACCCCTCAGAGAATACCTACCTACCTGGTGGTATTATTTTGGATTCATGTGGTGGAGGTGCAGCCCGTAACCCCTTTTTCGAGGCCCTTGGTGGCACAGTTTTATGAGAGTTCTGCCTTGAGAAGGTACTGTCTGTCTGTTGGTCCCATACCTACTGCATTCGTATGTTTATCGAGGAGGGAGTGTTCCGTGTCTGACGAGCTGACTTACCAAATCAATAATAATTCAACTAAAGTCTCTTAATATTCATTACTGACAAATGTGTGCAAATACAGCCCATAGCTTGATTGAAAGAATTCTGATTATTCCAAGACTTCCTCATCATGGGTGATAATTTGGGTCCTAAAGAAGGAGAAATTCAGGTAATCAACCTTAAGGTAATCAATTAAGGATAATCAACCTTATCCGCCGGCTTTCAAATTCCCTGATCTTTGATATATATTATTCATACTTTGTTACTTACATGCACATGAGTGAGCCCCGAGTTGGATATCCTCCTTCATCTCTCTTCATAGGACGTAAAAGAGAAAAGTACGGCTTTTCATGACTTGGGCGACCTTATGCGATCAATTTGAGGAGAAGCAAAACAACATTCAACAGAGTTCAATTCAGAGATTCTCAATAAATTTGCGTGTTCCTTTTCTTGTTCGTCACTGAAAAAATTCAAATTGCACATAACATCGTCGAAAATGCACTGCAATGTAAGGGGAAGGGTAGGGGTGGGGAGGAAGGTTATATTTACAAAATACGCCATTTTCAATATTCAGGTTCTTATTAAGTCTTATTATTGAATTCAAGCATCGGGTTAATTATTCATTTATTTAGAATTAATTGAAACATGTACAATACACCTCTGTATTTTCATGAACTATTCTTCGTGCTATCGTGGCTTTGAGTGTCACTATGGTGCCAGGACACCAGAAACCTCGACGTATTGTGGTTTTTTTGGGTGATCCACCTTAATTACAGAGGTGATCTACCTACCAAAACCAACAGATAGGTACAAGCCCAACAATACTTCTATGATATGTGATGGGTACCAATCGAGGATTTCCGATTTCAAAATACTGTCCAGTTACGCGCTCTTTTATTGCTAAAAATGATATGGTACTTCCTCAATATACAATTGAATTACGTTGGTTGAAACTGCTTTGTGGAGTAGAAAGGTTAATCAAAATTTACATTTCATCAATTACTTGGAATCTACATGGATTACTTGGAAGTTCTACTCCTCATCCAAAGGGACACCTCCTGGAAGGCTCATTAGTGAGCAAAATATTTTCCATTGAGAACCAGGCCTCAGAACCTGCTGAGTATTTCTTTCAGGTCGAAGTTCTGATTCCCAGTCCTACTGAGATTTGTCGATCCTCATCTCACCTCGAAATGTTTAATGGAAGGGAAGGTTGTGGCGAGGACGAATAGGGTGGCGAGGATATGCAAACAAAATTAGTTCTGTTACGTCAGCCAAATAGGGACCTGCAGACCGACAGACGAGGTCGGAAGCGGCTCAGCGAGGTTTGGAGAAGCGGAGGCAGAGTTCTCCCTGGAGGCGGCGGGGCGGTGGATGCTGGAGGCGGCGGCTTCTGGGGGCGGCAAGGCTCAGTTCCCGTCTCAACGCCAAACCGCGAGCTAGTGCCCGCCGCCTCCCGAGTTTTCCCGCCTCTCGCGTGCGAAAAAACCAAAAATCCCTAGCCGACAAGATTTCTTCATTTCAAGTAAATTTCTTATCCTCCTTATTTCTTCAACCTAACTAACAAAATTTGTAAAATGAAACTAAATCCACCAAAATTTGGGCCAAATTAAAAATTTCCAAAATTAAATTGACATTTTTCTAAATTATTACTTGTTGTCAATCACTTTTCGATTTTCCACACAATCACTAGATTAACATTTTGGATTTTAAAAATTTGACTTGAAATTACTGTCATTATTGGAACATAATTTTAATTACAAATGATGTCGATTACAAATAAAAGGCACACATTAATCAATAATATATTATAACTATTATTGAACTTTATTGTGATATGGAATGTAGGGATTCAACCAGCGAGATACATTATATTTACGTGATGTCCACGATTTACGATGAACCTTATTTTGAAATTAAAGTGACAGGAAAAATGGAACATCTGACTAAAATATAAGTCGAAATCAATTGTATTCAACACGTCTACTGATAGGTTGCTAAGACCAATGTTTTCAATACATTTTCGTTCCCTCATTACCGAAAGAAGGGAGTTTTTTGTTCGTGTAGCAAATCAACACCATATGGGTTTTTCCTATTTAAAATTTTCGATATTTTGAATACGTTTAATTTTGCAATTGTTCTTCAGCATGTCCATGGTCAATTCCTCTCCCGGACGAAAGCATTAGAAATTCTAGTCCGATCTCGATGAAAATTTTCGGGGTTAATTACCGGACTAACAGACGCAGACGCTATTAGCCTGAAGCATCAATTTTTCACGATCCAATGGACCGATTTCGTTCCAATTAGGGGTAGTTGGGAACTGACCAAGTTTATCTCGCATGAATTCCATGATGTTCTGATCAGCAGAAAATAGCGACGTTAGCAGAAACGAGATTCTTGATAGTGTTGACGTTACGAATTTGAAAACTATCATCATGACTATTAGTTCTTTTATTTTTATTATGACTCTAGCAGGTTAACGTGCAACTATCGCTTCGCTCGCATGAAGTTTTCACAAAAGATTCAACATTGCTCAGGTCAGCCTCGTTTATGAATAATGAAGTGAGTATTTGAATTAATAGGTAGAAACTTGCCAACAATAATGGGGCAATCCCTCATCAAAATCTGTTCGGCCGACCAGAAGGTATAAACCGATGGACGAACTTTGATTTTTATATATTAGATTAAAGGGATAAATTTTCCCTTTTCAATCTACGAAGGAGAATACCTCATTTCATCGAAATTTTGATTCATTCTATTTTGTCCGTGTTATCATACGTGGGGTGTTCAGTCCATCAAAGTTTGCACATTATGGTATCAATAATACACTTTTGAAATCGCCCTCACCCGGAAAAAATCGTTGTTTTTCGACACAAGGGACGTAATATTCAAATATCGGTTAAAAGAATTTCGTCCCTCCAATTTTCGGCACTTCCTTCAGTTGCTGAGGGAAGATTTTGATGAAATTTGGTGCACTCCAAAGGTTTATTACTCCAAAAAGGGTTTGACATTGGAGATGGAGACCGATAGACAGACAGAGAGACACAAAGAAAGCTTTTGAACGTAGTAAACATTTTCGATTTTGGCGGGCACGAATATTTTGAACGAATGCAAAGCTTTCCTTTCTATAGTAATTAGGAAGCAAACATGTTTTGTTTTATTTTCGGGTGAGATTAACACGATATGGGTGATAAACGGTTTGGTAATGATCTATTGACGAAGAGAAACATTAAACGTACTTCATTGAAACGAAAGAGAGCGAACAGATGAAAGAGGGGAGAGATGTACTCGGTAATGATGGGGTAAAGACCTCATTTCCTCTGCTGGCCATACTCTGAACTGCTCCTTGACTTGTAGAGGTTCGGCAGACGAGTGGAAGATGCTTGAGACAAAAGATCAGAAACTCCGTAAGAAAGCTGCGAGAAGAGATGGAGGGGGTGAGATTGAATATGGGCTAGGAAGGGGGGTTTAAAAGTACGAAGGGACCAAAGGATGAAGAGAGCAACGGGTAAGGCGAGGAGGTGATGGTTGTCAGGGGATGGAGGAAGACTGGAGTGTGGAGTGGAGGAGGCACTTTACCTAGTTTCGTCAAGTGACAGGACGATCAAGGAACGAAAGACCCAGTCAGCAATCTGGAGTCTGGAAAGAATCTGATTTGCAAGCCCCTCTTTTCCCAATAAAATCCTAAACTTCCTTTCTGGAAATTAGGTACTTCACTGGTGACGGAGTTGGTACGTAGTTTTCTGCCTCTTATGGTATAAAATTCGAAAGTTCTGGCTGAACTAGAAGACTAGTGGAGTAATTCCCAGCGATAATAGCTTCTTGGATGAATATTACTTTCTTGATGACTTGATCTTGCGAGGTCGCCCCCCATGTTTCTAATTCAGAGTTGAGGTCGAAAACACACAAACCCCGGTTGTTATGCAACGATTTTTCGTACGTTTTGTCCAATGTTTACACAAAGTTTAAACACAGCTCTTTCTACCCTTTGACTTATACCTCATTTCCAATCGAGCTTCTTAGTAATGTATCTGAGGTTTAGAGGAAGCCCAATAGCTTCTTTAATTTATCTTATCAGACAAGACGTACCATATAAACAACAAAACGTACGTCGTGTCGAGTCGAAGTGAAATCGAAGGTTAGATCGAAGATGCGTCTACGACGTATTGCTAAAACCGCAGCAGGCTGCTGTTGGTGACTGCCTTCATTAGATATTAGAAGACGTTTTTTCATCAATATTCTGAAATGACACGCTTTGATGATGCCCTAACCTTCCTCTCCTCAACCAAACTGGTCCTTAGATGGTAGCTGACAATGGGTATGCGCATGGGTCGGAAAAACTGTTTATTGTTATTTGTAATCTGAACTAGACCTTCTTCTGAGAATTTTGACACCCACCTTCTAGCGTGAGAAGAGTTTTTTCTATGATTTTTCAAAGTTTCGAATGTTTATGACGTCACAGTTGACAGTTGGGGGTCCCTTGGCTCTTGACGTCATAAACATTCGAATGTTTGAAAAATCATAACAAAATCTGCTCATCCAGAAAGAGAACGGCTGGTGTCAAAATTTTCAGAATAAGGTCTACTTTCTTTTTTTTTTTAAATCAGGCGCACCCCCCATTTCAACTTTACCTTTTTTATTATTTATTCCACCTCTATATATATTTCAATTGTTTCCTTTTATATAATTTTTCAAAATTTTAGTATCCATATCAAAATACTTTAAAATATTATATTATTCATACACAAATATTTCAAAATATTGATATTTATACCATGTGTACAATGTGTGCACAAATGCCATTTTACCAATCCAATTTGAATTTTAAAAAGAAAACTAGATATACCGTTGGAAAGCGCCCATCGAAATAGGCAGGCGTTCAAAGTGAAAACTTCGAAAAGAAAAAATCAAATTTCGAAAAAAATATAAAGATTGTTTTTTGACTTGATTTTACAAATGGTTTATTGCTAAAGGACTTTGCTTTTACACTAAATAGCTTGGAAATTTAACCTTATTTCCAACGATATCCTCAAATACTCGTACTTACAATACACTTACAATACAATACAGACAATACCCCTGTATACATACAACGATACCTCATTAATAATGTTCATAAAATTGATTGACAAAATTATGAATTTTTCTGGAAAACCCTATAAGTAGAGAATTGCAGTCAGCACGCTTTCTTGTTACTTTCAGAGCAGTAGACAGTGCCAGTGTCCTGAAATTCATGACGGGGCCCACCGCTGAACCATGGGTTATCTTCGAACTTCTCATTTCACGCGGAAAATCGTTGAATTAGTTAGCCTCTAGAATGCATAATTATCAAGTCGAAGTGTTTTGATGTTTAAAGTTCGTCGCATTCACAGTAAGGTATTCATTGCCTACTAATGAACTTATCTGACGTGTAGTAGGTACTTTGTGTACGTAGCAAAATAAGGGTAGGTACATACTAGTTGTTTGCCGGTTCGCCTGCTGGAATTAAGCAGTGTCAGTCCTGAGGATCGGTGCACTGGCGAGGTCAGCGTCGAACGTGTTAAGGAATCTGAACAGACGACCTTACATGAGTGATCGATTTAAGAAGTTGTGAAGTTGACGTTTCATGTCATGAAATTCATTAGCGCTTTGATCAGTTCACGTATGAAGTACCTACATTACAATAGGTATTCACTAAATACACTAATTACATAGTTTGAGGTGGAGGCGGTTCGCTGGTGCCTGAACGTAAACTGGTTTTCAGTCGAGCATTTATTCATAACGCGTGATTCTGAGCTTTTATACAGCCTGAGCACGTTCCGTGTACATAGATGGTGTGTGGATGAAAAAAAACTAACAAAACGTACTCGAGTTACGGAATCTATGGCCAGCGAAGAAAAAATTGCTCGCGCAGTTGCTGGAAATGGTTTAAAAAAAAAAAACTATCACGTAGCTCGAAGGGAAGGATCCCCCACTCGACTGCATTGCCACATCTTAACGAATATCGTGGGAAGAGGTCCGCTGGTAATCTACCAGGGATATGACTTTTCACGCTCCAATTCTTCCCTTTTCCTGGAATTTCCTTCTACAGGAGGATACCTAGTCAACACTCGGTGCTCGCGAGAGCGGAGATTAATGGATATGAAAATGAAAGATCAAGCCGGTGGACAGATAACGACTACCGTGTTGCCTTTAAAAGGTGTATTCAACCAATGGACGATGAAGAGAAATTCTCGAGAGATTCGTCCTATAGAAGCAGATACGCCGTGCCAGACGTTTCCTAGTGTCGTATCAGCTGTCAGCGTGCTTACAATCAACCGGGCCCATCTATCCACAGTTTCCTGCAGTATGAGGAGACATGAATGTGCAGAGTTGGAGAAGGGCACATTGGTACACTTTTTTTCTTCAAAAGTCAGTAGTTTTTAGCCAGACAAACATTTTTGGACATTTTAATTTCTGATCTCGAGGGTATGGTTCGCGGTATTTTAGACAAATTCAAACCAACTTAGACAGAATAGCCCAGACAATCTATACAATATTGGAATCTCGGGGCTGCTATCTACGACTTTGGTTTAATATTTTCTATAATCAACCTTTTCGAGTTGGAAAAAAGTTAACCCCACCTCAAAATTGTATGGTTTACGTTTCGAGGTTTGTACGATCCAAAAATCGAATAAAAAAAATGTCCGTCCTTCCACTGTGGAACGTACGCGGCACTTTGACCAGTTCCCATTCACAGATTTTGATGAAATTCGGTATGTTGGCTTCTTTTGGGGTCTATTTGTTCCCAAAGCTTTTGGTTATTGTCAGCCACGTCTGAAGGTTAAAAAGTGGGATAAAACATTTCAAAACGCTCTACCACGAAAACGTTCGACACACAGATATAGGTAGTTTTTTCATTAATTTAACATTGTCATGATTTTAAAGAATTCTTTGACACCACCCAGAGCTTTGTGGATCCACCCGTTCGCAAAAGAGGATAATTAATCACCTACATGATGAATGTTTCATGAATTTTTTACATCAATTTAGGATTTAGGAGTTTTTGTTTTAGAAGCGAATGAGACCATCCAGAACTCTGAATGACGAACAAAGGTTAAATAAGAGTTGATCGTGAAATCAATCGGAATTACACTTAACGTGCCTACGAGCACCCTGACCGAGGGTCCTCCTACACCTCCTGTCCAATATTTCCCTATCTTGAGTACCTAATTTTGGTTCATTATTTCCTTTGGAATCGAACGAGGAAAAAAGTTTAATCCCCACTCAAATTTTATGGTTTGTGTTTAAAAGTATGTAAAATCCAAAAATCTAATAAAAACATGTTCTGTCATGCGGCACTGCCCAGTTCCCATGGACTGATTTTGATGAAATTTGGTATCGGCTCCATTTCGAGTTTAGTTGTGCCCCGAAGCTTTTAGTAATTGTCAGTCACTTCTTAGGGGTAAAAAGTGGAGAAAACATTTTCAAAATGCTCTAGATCGAAAACTTTCGAGTTTAAAATTGTCATGATTAAAAAAAAATTCAATTATACCACTCAGAGACCCGGAACCATTCTTTTGCTTAATGAGGAATTTCACCATGTCGGAATTTCCTATTTTTGACCCCAAAATCGGATTCAGCACCTCGAAAAACCCCGTAAGGCAAACTTTCAGCCCAAACTTCCTAATTTACGAATAAACAAAACAGTGTAGAAAATACGAATGTTTAAAAAAACCGGGAAAATGACGTCATGCTGGAATAGTTCATTTATGGCCGCTTGAAGCGCTGAGATCGAGAAATCCATAGTCCCCAGATGCAAAATTTCATGAAACAGTAAAGTTCGAAATCGAAAAACTGAAGAAAAAAATAGAAAAATCGAGATGGGGAAAATTAGGTTCCCCTGTTTTTGTTTGATAACTTTCCTCTTAGAAAACACGATTTTGTCGTCCCAATGGGCAACACTGGGAGGAGACGGCGATCCGAACAGCCCAATCAGCGAGCGTTCCCGCTGGACGTCTGTTTTCCCGGTTAGTTTTGAAATTAAAAATTTTGACTGTCTCCCAAAAATAACAGGAGACTTATTTTCCGAAATCACCCCGATTTTCATCTATCCCACACCATTAACTATTCAGGAAAAATGCAAACAGAAATCGGTGAAATTCCTCATTAGAATAACTAATTACCTATTTAATGAATGTTCCTAGACTTTTTTCATCAATATTGTGAAATGAGACGCTTTGATGATGACCTAACAAAAAACCTGGTCCTTAGATGGTAGTCGACAAATATCTCACAAGGTTGTCTCTGTTGCTCTGGGGGCTGGACGAATGGTTAGTCAGAAACATGATTGTGAATAGTCCAAGACATTAGTGTGGGGAGATGCTTTGATGATTCCCCATGCATCAGATATGCGATTCAATCGTGTTATGGAAGAAAGCTATGAGATACACCAAATGGCAGTCGTTAGTTCATTAAAATTACGTTGAGGAAAATCCAGCAAAAAGTTCGAAGTATGGACTTCTTCACTGCAACTTCCTTGAATGAATCGTTCCATAATAATTGTTAATGTTAAATGGCAACGTTCTCATTACAAACAAATCGTGACATATTCGAAATGGACCTTGCCGCTCTATCTTTTACTGGCAGATGGTAATATTTTTGTGACAGGCAAATCGTCACTGTCACATTTTTGTGACAAAAATTGACCCTCCATGTCAAAACTAAGACGGAAACTTCTCGTTTCAAGGGATGACTGCACGGTTTTGTTAGAGCCGTATAATAATACGGTAAAAGCGAAAAGTCCAAAAGAGCTTCAGTCAAGATAACAAGAACTCCACATTCCAAATATGAAATATTCTACACTCTACACAAATTGTAATGTTCCGCTCGCGGGAGGAAAATTGAAACAAGAATCATTTTTAGCGTACCAAGTCAAGTCGATGGTAACTTTATCAAGTGAAGCTTAGAGAAGCGGAAACTGGAAGCGGTTGTTAAAATGCCATATTTATGGGACGACGTGCCCTTAAGGGGCCTGGTAGAATGAGATATTCCCCGTTTTACTTAAAAGGAAGCCTAGAGATTCGGAGATATTCAAATGCGGAAGAAAAGGAAAGGAGGAACATTGTCTTGGGGAGGGAAGGCGTTTTATTAAGAGAAGTGTGAAACTTGAGATAAATGACGGCTTCATAACTGTACTTAATATTGTCTCTACAAGGGAGCTTAAAAAAAAGGGTGAGAGTTTTAATAAAGAACTGAGAATATTATACTGACCTCGTTCAATTACTCGCACCTTAAAAAGGCGAAGTCGATGGCTTTTATGCTCTTCTTTAGCTCTTTTTTTTGCTCGTAACTTAGGTAGTGGTTAGAGTAGGATGGTTTCACCGGTGAAACCCAACTTTTAATAATTAAAATTATAACTATTATAATTTAAGCTTATGTAGGGATACCGACAATTCTATCTCATAGTTATAGTACGTACTTCAAGATATCCAATCTCCACAATTTTATATTCAAATCGATAAAATTGATGATTCACGAATATTCGCCACATATGGGTGATATGGCTTTCTCGTGATGAATAACATGGAATTAAACGTGGTTTGATATATTATTAATTCTCAAGATCGTAATAATACGGATCCGAGGCAGTTTGGTACAAGATGGAGTAAAATGGTACGGTGATAAAAACAATACAAAAAAGTTTTGCAGATTTTGTCAAACCGTTTTCATAGATACACCTTTTGTTACAACTACTCGAGAATAACATTTAGAGAAGGAGGTTACCAAATGAAATTTGTATAAAAAGCTTGTTATTTATTCATTTTTCTTTGAAGAAGAAGAAGAAGAAGAAATACGTTTATTTGGCGAAATACAAAATAATACTTTCTTTACATATTGTTATATAAACATTACGGCATGGTTTTTTAACCGTCTGCCGGAGCATTACCTTTCCTTAAATCTAAGTTATCTGCTATTTACTTTAAATTAAAATTATAGACTGCATGACAGAGTACAGAGGAACATACTTAAAGGCCAAAGTATCATTTTGGAGAGATAAAAATAAAATATTATTGAGATTTTGTTCTAAAGGGTGTCAATTAAATACAAATTTTTTATATTTATTATTATTTTTTTATTATTATTAATATTTATTATTTGTTTTATACAAAAATTTTCTTTGTAATATCACATATTGTTGAATATAATTGTCAAGAAAATACTCAAATAGTAAGGAGATCACATTCATATTGGTAGGATTAAATGAAACGCTGCAGGGAACAGGGGTACCTACCACAAGCGCTATCTCTAGGTCATCGAAATGAACTTCTCACTCATTTATGTCAACATACTACAATCAGTGAATCAATGTGCCTCATTAAATGGAATCATTTTCTGGATTGGCGAAAATCCATACAATCAGATCTTTCTGATTATGTTGACTATTTTCCGCCATTACGTCTAGACCTCGGCTCTATGGGTTTCCTTAGGCTCTATTTTTCTTGAGCTCTTGATGATGTTTTAGTGCTGTTGATCCTATCGAGATGAAATTCATACGGTACCTGCCGTGGGGTAACGCAAGAAGGTCAATGGAATTTGGGACGTCAAACGAAAGTTTTCATTCGTCTTCTGAGCTCTTTGTACAATTTTGGTTCCATATTAATTCTGCCTAGAGCAAGTTCCTTTTTTGGGCAAAACTGAATTGAATTTTGCTACTGTTTTGAAAATATGTTAAGAAACTGAGTTGCTTGAAACTATGGTTTCTCAGTTCCTTATAGTTCAAAATTTGGGTGAGGCCGAGGATGGTTCCCCATGGATTTACAAAGGTATCGTCGTATCAAACTGAGATTCCAGTGGAAGGGCAGCTTTTGTATTTCAATTCTATCCACTTTATATATTTCCTCTCCTAAAGTCGGTTTTTAAGTGATCGAAAAGTTTCTGTATTGGATGGAAAGAAAGAAAAGATCGGAAGGAGTCTTGGAAGGAGGCTGTGTCGCCGTGAGTTGGAAAAGTTGACTTTGGCAAGTATCCAGCTTGCTTGAGATCTCTGGAGAAGTAGGTGAGCTTGCGGGGGCAGGAAGGAAGAAAAAGCCCAAATTAAAACAATCGATTACGGTCTCAGGTAGGGCGACCAATGCCAAGATGTACGTCGGTTCTAATTGCCAAAACGCCGCTGGGACGTCCACCCTAATTAGAATCCCACAAAACGTGTTCTCTGTTGGGAAGTCGATCTTTTCAGGGAGGAATTCGTATCAGTAACACCAGTCGTAGAATAGAGAAAATGCAAGAGTGCCTACAACTGGTCCCCGACACTTACGGAAACTGTTTTGAGACGTCCGCCAAGTACCGCCAATCCGCCATAAATATCAGTTAACGTCTCATGAAAATGTCAGCCAAATTGATTCAACAGACCAATAATAAAAACGTCTTCCAAGTGGGTGAGGCACATAGCATCCTCGTGTCCATAACCCGATTGTAGTTAAGTAGTTAATCTCAAAACATCAATCTCTAAGTATGTACCTTCCGCTACTCTCATAGGGGACCATCTACACGCCAATCTGAACAATCCTAGAAAATTTCATCAAATTCGGATGAAAAATGTAAGTGTTATGGCTGTTACTAGGATTTTACGTTTGCGGATGCGCAGAGGCTACTGTCAACTTTAGGGCCTTGATTTTCATTGGGGATCATTTACAATCTGATCCGCATAATCCCTGAAAATTTCATCGAAATCGGATAGAAAATGTGGAAGTTACGGCTGTTAAAAGGAATTCACGTTCACGCATGCGCAGCAGCTACTATCAATCCGGGGGTGATGATTTTCATAGGGAATCGTCTACAACCTAATTTGCATAATTCCTGAAAATATCATCGAAATCAGATGAAAAATGTGGAAGTTATGGCTGCTACAAGGAATTCACATTTGCGCATGCGCAGTGACTACTATCAGTTCGGGGAAAATGATTTTCATACGGAACCATCTACAACCTAATCCGCATAATCTCTGAAAATTCCATCGAAATCAGATAGAAAATGTGGAAGTTATGGCTGTTACAAGGAATTCACGTTTGCGTATGCGCAGCGGCTACTATCAGTCCAGGGTTGATGATTTTCATACAGGACCGTCTACACGCCAACACGCACAATCCCTGTTATGGTTGTTACGGGAGTTTTTTTTGCGCATGCGCGGAGACTACCAATTGTTCGACCACAATGAATTTCATAGGAGACCATTCAGACTCTAATCAGCACATTACTACACAACGGTTCCATCCAATAATTTATATCAACTTGATAAAAAATACTACATACCTAGGAAACCGACAATGAGATCGATTACAAATAAAAAGGAAGTTTAGTAACGAGGATAACGGCGGCCAATGACGTCACATTATATTCTTTCTACAGACCTACAATAATAGGTAGGTAGGTAGGTGTCATTCTGTAGACCTATACTAGGTAGGTAGGTATGATTACAATGACACCGTATACTTATAGGTAGGTACCTACATGACCAGTAACCACAATCTGCATGGTGGAATCCAAACGAGAGCGTCCAATTAATACTAATTTAAATCAACTCAATCAAAAGTGCGTTATTGGTAAGTGAAGTTAAATAGGTACTTACTTTGCACGAATGATTGACTTTGCATCCGTGTTTTTTTGCGAACGATCGACCATAAATTTTGTTGGAAACACGAACTTGAAAAACCTTCAATTGTCCCTTTGCGGCAGGAAACTGATTCCCATTTAGGTAAAGGCTCTATGCTGTAAGAGAAATTGAGTTCAACGCTGTAATAAAAGTTACTATAAACCTTGATGTAGATAGTGAATATTGTATTAGTCAGGTACGTACCTTAAGTTCACGTGAGAACTCCTAAGTCCCTTCTTCATCTCGGTGAACACACAAAATAAAATTTTCGAGAAAACGCTCCATGTTGTAGATTAAATGTTGACATAGCTGACCTACCGACATAGGTAGGTAGTGAATAAATAGGTGGTTAATTAAAGCTAATCGAAATTCCTTTTTTCAACTCGTAAAGGACTAAAAAACGGTACCGAAAACTAAAGATGGTTGAGCTGGGTAGCGGGGTGGTTGGTAGCAGCTCCCAGCTGATTCTTTTACATCTCTCCCGTGTGTATTTCTTCTTCTTCTGCGTGTATCTTTCCTAGAAGAGTAGGAGCTGACTCTAAGCAAATAATTCAATGAAAGCGACAAACCTATGCTTTCAAATGACCTCCACATTGAATAAGAAATGAGATTTCTACCTTTCCGAGATCTAGTCTTTTATAGAAATGGTGACCGTTTGAAATGTGCGGAAATTTTTACTCACTTAGTTGGTGGTTGGATATCAATTCACTTGCAAGAACTTATGATTTAATTGGTGGGTGTATGGAGTGACCATGTTGATGACAAAGGGTTGGAGTCTCTTGTTTAGTGACAAAAGACTCCAACCCTTTATGATTTAATTACTAATTGGTGAAAAAGACCAAATTTGGCGAATTTTGGTCCAAGAATGGGATTATTAGTTGGGGGACATTACATTTATTCGAGTAGATCATTGAATGTGATATTAATGACATCGTACTAGCCTCTTGTCAAAGTTGAGAACCTACCTATTCATTGCTCTCTTCTGTGTGTTTGAATCGGGTAGTTTGAGTTTGGAATGTTAAAAAAGTTCACTCCTGTTGAACAATGAGGTATTTTCGTTGGTTGATGAGTATCCGCGGTCATGTGCAACGCACGGGTAATCGATTGGTGATTGTAGAAAGGTGTAAAAATCATAGAATAGCGTAAATCTTGAAAAGAATGGATGAAATCGGAGCTACGTAGTTGAGTCGCGGGAGGTCTGAGCGTGACTGCGAGGCAGAGAGTAATGGCGGCCTTTCACTTTCGTCACCTCTTTCCGCGAGCTCGGGACTGGAATCGATTGTCGATAACTCCCTATCGATTATCGACAATATTTTCGATTTTTCTGCTCCGATTTTTTCCGAATATCGATTGTAACATAAGATTGTTTCTTTATCTCTTGCTGCAATCGATTGCCAATATCTGACTATACTGAGTATCCAGGGTGTACGATATCCCCACTTATTTTCTCTAATCGTGGACGAAAAGAAATCGGAGCAACGCTATTCTACATTATGTTTTTTGTAGAATTGAAAATTGTCAAGATTAACATTGTTTTTTCAAATTACAACCCCCCATTTGGTTTATTATTTTCAATAACGATCCATAGGAATCGAGCAAGAAAAAAAAATTAACCCCCCCCCCCTTTCCTCGAAATTTGGTGTTTTATGTTTCAAGGTACGTAGAGTCCGAAAATTGAATAAGAAACTTTCCGTCCGTCCGCCATACGCCGTACGTCATACCTACGCGGTACGTTTCTTAGCAACACTAGACCGATTTGGTTCAAATTTGGGCTCCATTTGGGGTCCAGTTGTGCGGCATAGCTTTTGGATGATGTCAGTCACTTCTAAGGGGTGAAAATTAAGGGTTGAATTTTTCGAAAGTGCCGTAGCTCGAAAACTCTCGGAATAAAGGTATCTTTTTTCACCAATTTTTAAATTGTATTGAAATTTTGAAAATTTTAGAGACGACGCGGAGCTTTGCAGGACAAACTTCGATTTGTGTACAGTTTTGCTTCCTTAGCAACCAGTAATCAAATTTCCCACATGAAAATCCACTTTGAATCAAGTGTGAAGTTTTTATTTCTTCAAATAAACTGGAGTGTGAAGGTGTGAAGTAGGTAGTAGTAGTAGGTAGGTACCTATGGTTGGTAGGTACCTACCAAATAAATTTGATGTTTTGGTTTATTATTTTCAATAGTGAACCTTTGGAATTGAAATTTCAGTGTGAAGAGTTCATTTTTTCTAGATAAACTTTATTGTGAAGATAGGAGGTAGTTACCTATAATTGGTAGGTAAAAAAAGCTGCAAATTATTGCCCAAATGTTTATTATTTTCTGTATAGATCACTGATTTTCCATCAATAGCACCTACCAACATTTGTATTCTCCCTTGACCCCCCTCTCGCCTAGGAGATCAAATTACAATCCGGATTCTACGTCAAATTTTTTTATGATCATTCTACTTCGACAACTATTTTCAGTAATTTCAGTGTGTAAGTGTTAGTAAGTACTCGTATAAAGAAAATAACTTGTACTCATAATGTAATATAGCAATAATATTAAATATTATTTATTTATTAAATTAGGTGACCGATCATAATAATATAATATTTACGAACTGTTACCTATTCTCTGTTATTATTAATTGTTATTCCACAAATTTTGTGGAATAACAATTAATAATAACAGAGAATAGGTAACAGTTCGTAAATATTATATTATTATGATCGGTCACCTAATTTAATAATAAATATTATTAGCTATGATATAACTGAACTAGGTACACTGATCGAAACTCTAAAAATACAATGAACTGCTTCTCAACTAATACCAAACTCAGGGAAGAAGAATAAGAATAAGTCATAAACTATAACTTAGCATAACTATTTATAATCATGAACTAGGTACAACAACTAGGGAAATAGATAATAATAATTGATGATAAGTACGAATAATAGAAACTAAAAAAGAGCAATCGGATATTAACTTGAAGATGAAAAGTTGAAATGAAAATTCCGAGACCCCGCAAAGCTAGGAGAATGGGCTTATCAAAACCTGAAACTCAACAAACTGTCTGGATTGAATAAGAAGAGCAATTAACTAAAATAGTCAAACAATGAAGTGACTCGAAAAGAAAATACGATGTTTTCTACACCAATTTAAGCAAGCAAACAAGATAATGAAAAATAAACTTAGGACTCCTCAATTTGAATTATTTTGAAAGAAAATTAGATCAACCAAAAGAAAAAAGAAAAGAGAAATTTTGGGGCGTGTAAAAGCTATTAGGAACCACAGGCGATAATGTGAGAGCGGGAATCGTGGGATTCGACGCCACCCCATCGAGAAGGAATACGGAACAAGTTAGAAGTGGATAGGCAGGTACACCACGGATAATTTTTTTTTAATCAGCAGACACCTTAGTTGCTCTTTTATTCCTTTATGTATTTATTTTCTAAATACAAACCCATGTATTATTATTCCATACTGTTGACATTGACCAACCGATTTATGAATACCTACTAGGAAAGGAGATAGGAATTAGTACCAAAGCCTTCTGTATGTTACTTTCTTTGGCATTCTTTCGACAAGTATTTCTTAAACAATATTTGTCTTTTCTTCAACATTTGAATAGAAAACAAAAATTGCTGCTCGGGAAGATTCAAGAAACACTGTCTGCATCAAACATCTCATTCAACAGGCTTTTGAACCAACTATCTAGGTGAGTGTTGAGCATTAGCTGATATCAGTGGTGGTCCGGTAGAAAACGGATCGTTTGATTTCGTCACGCATTATTTTTTATTATTTTCCTCATTAGATAGGTGGGTAATTGGGAGATAGGTGGGTATCTACTAGATACCTACCTTGGTGGGAAGAGGGCAGTGGTAGGTAACTCCAGTAGTCGTCGTAGAGTTTTCTCTGGCGTTCACGATAGAGATCTCTTCGAGTTTGTATGTTGTTATACACATCTCAAGCTATAATTCAAGATTTTCCGCTATTGAAAATGTTATTGACATTTTATAACTTTACTTTGGCACATAAACGAAAAAAGCGTTAAGAAAAATCATTAGTTTGGTTTTCTGACGGTTTCCACTTACAACCGAGTTGCTAGGGAAATGGTACTTCGTTGTTTTTCATCCCATAAAATTCGTTGACCATTCGTTGGAAAGGTCTCGATTTATCTCGCATTTCTTTCGTACTTTTTCTTGGTACTTGTGTCGCATTATATATTTATTAACGTTATTAATGGATGTAGTAAATAATGTTTAGTTGTCACTTGAGCACTAAAGACACAAAATGTTCCAATGTGTTGCAGACGCGTATGCAAGCGTTCATCTCCGAAATTGAGGTTCATTCTCAGCTGATATCAAAGAACGTGATATTCAGAGAGAAACAAGTAGGTACGATCGGTAAAATAAATAAATATGATTCATAGGGAAATGCGATAGTAGGAAATGGGGTCGCTTATAGTAATAAGCAAACTTACAAACCAAGAAGAATTTTCAATCAGGTATTTCATTTGTAGTATCGAGAGGGTTTTAGAGAGTAGAGAGTATTATGGATGGAGAACGTTTAAAAAGGTTAGAAAATGTTAGATAGGGTTGAAGACGGATAGAGAGAGTTAAACAATCAATAATAATATTTCTTCAAACGTTGGTGCTCAATTTCCTAAAATGCTGATGGAAAATCACTTTTTTAGAAATAATCACGTTTTTCATACCAATACGTGAAAAAAAAATCTTTCTGGTCGAATTTTCAAGCAGAATTAAGTGTTAAGAATGGAAGCTGGGACAGCTATGTGCCAGGAAAATTAACTGAGTTTTTTTCGGGCTAAAAAAGGAGTGGCACTTTGTTGTGCCCTCACGGGTATAAGAATATACCACCGGAAAAAATTTCCCCTCCCTTTCTAATGCAACCTAAATTTTTTTTCGGAACACACGATGTGATACTGAGACATGTGGCTGTAAGCTAAAACCAAATCAACAGTCAAATTTTTTACGGCAGAGTTATTCAGAAAAACGCAAAAGTCCATTCATTCAGTTTTTCAAAGAAATCTTCAAAGCTATGGTTAAGAAATTCGAAATATTGGCTATAGGAGAGAGTGGTCAGCGTGGTGGGTGTGGCACATAGCACATCGTTAAAATTAAACAATGGTAAAAATATTAAAATAGTAAAAATAGAAAGAAGAATAGTAGAATAGTATTAGGTAAAATATTAGAATAGTAGAATAATATTAGTTGAAATTTGAAAAAAAGCTAAAAAAATACTCTATTTTTTTAAATCTTGAAATGTGAAAGCAATGAAAGCTGCCGCTACCTTGGTAGACTCGGAAGCCACAGATGAAAAGTTTGATGAAACGTGAAGAAGCAAAACACTAAAACTTCTCATAAATCACTTTTATTTGTTCAGAAGCTTGTTTTGTTGGTCATTCATCATAACGAAAACATAGGTAGCTGACGTCAGGACTATCATGTGCAGGCCAATTGGCGATTTCTGCGTGGAGTTCATCATGCTCTTCTGGAATATACTGCTTGATCTTCTGATTATCAGCAATCTTGTTACAGTTGATCAAGGCATTCCCGCTAGGGTAGGTGAATGTCTGTCACATGGAAGGATGCTATGGTGTGTGATGTATTACGGAAGGAAGCTATGATGCACTCAGTACTCCTACAGAGTGCGGTTCCACTTTTCTTTTATAATTACGGACTTAAGCCCTTCTCAAAGAAACCAGGATTTTCAAGGGCGATTTTTATTATGTTAGAGACGTCATTTGCATGCTCTTTTAATTGCAAACGATATGCCTAGGGTTGAAGAACAGAAAAATGAAAGAAAAACCATATTGTTTAGTAATGCATGCATTCCAGGAGGCGTCCCATTCGATAAGCATTAGGGCAATTAATACCAGTTGGTAAGCGAACAAACTTTGTCACTCGAGTATTTTATTCATTGAGTATTTTAGGCAAGAAATGGTGGTCTCCCCCCCCCCCCCACCGCCACCATTATCCACCACTACGTTTCTAGCGGCATGGGAGCCTCGAATTTGAAGAGCATTTTGAAATCCACGATCTACGACACCCAACAGTTCGCCCCCCCCCCCCCCACAACCACCACTAATGGTAGTATGTTGGTATGCTATACTAAAAATCGAAAAAACGAAGAATCGTGTAAAAAAAACTTTCTAAAAGAAATTGCAACACCATTGTTCCTCTTCTTAACCATACTTTCAACTGAAAGATTTCTTTGAAAATTCGCTCATTAATTCATGCTGCATGAATGGACTTTACCCTTTACCACCCTTAAAACGCAAAATTCGAAATTCCGGCGACGTAGTGCACAACTAAATAGTTTTCCGCGACGAACAAAAAAAAAATTCCAAGTGGGTGTGGCACATAGCTTCCTCGTATCCATAACCCGATTGTATAGATGATCCGATGCATAGTAGTTAATCTCAAAACCTTTCACTACACTCACAGGGGACCATCTACACGCTAATCCGGACAATCCTAGAAAATATCATCAAATTCGGATGAAAAATTAAGTGAGTAGATGTATGTGATTGGATCAAAAATATTCTTAGCCTCGACTGGGATTCGAACCCGCGATCCTTAGTGCACAAATCAAGACTCTATCCTCTTTGCTATTGAAGCCTCGTCATGTATGTATACGATTTGAGACTCTCACAGAAGTCCGTTCCTCTATGAATGAATCCCTCTATGAAAAACAATTCTCTGTAATTTTCATAGGGGACCATCTAAACACTACTCTGTAACATCCCTGAAAATTTCATTGAAATCGGGTAGAAAATGTGGAAATTATGGCCGTTACAAGGAAATTCACGTTTGCGCATGCGCAGTGGCTACTATCAGTCCGGAGGTGATGATTTTCATAGGGGACCATCTAATCACTACTTTGTAACATCCCTGAATATTTCATTGAAATCGGGTAGAAAATGTCGAAGTTATGGCCTTTACAAGGAATTCACGTTTGCGCATGCGCAGTCGCTTCTATCAGTCCGGGGATTATGATTTTCATAGGGGACCATTTACAATCTAATCCGCATAATCCCTGAAAATTTCATTGAAATCGGATGGAAAATGTAGAAGTTATGGCCGTTACAAGGAAATTTACGTTTGCGCATGCGCAGTAGCTACTATCAGTCCGGGGATGATGATTTTCATAGGGGACTATCTAAACACTACTCTGTAACATCCCTGAAAATTTCATTGAAATCGGGTAGAAAATGTGGAAATTATGGCCGTTACAAGGAAATTCACGTTTGCGCATGCGCAGTGGCTACTATCAGTCCGGAGGTGATGATTTTCATAGGGGACCATCTAATCACTACTTTGTAACATCCCTGAATATTTCATTGAAATCGGGTAGAAAATGTCGAAGTTATGGCCTTTACAAGGAATTCACGTTTGCGCATGCGCAGTCGCTTCTATCAGTCCGGGGATTATGATTTTCATAGGGGACCATTTACAATCTAATCCGCATAATCCCTGAAAATTTCATTGAAATCGGATGGAAAATGTAGAAGTTATGGCCGTTACAAGGAAATTTACGTTTGCGCATGCGCAGTAGCTACTATCAGTCCGGGGATGATGATTTTCATAGGGGACTATCTAAATACTAATCTGTAACATCCCTGAGAATTTCATCGAAATCGGATGGAAACTGTAGAAGTTATGGCCGTTACAAGGAATTCACGTTTGCGCATGCGCAGTCGCTTCTATCAGTCCGGGGATGATGATTTTCATAGGGGACCGTCTACACACCAACCCGCACAATCCCTGAATTTCATCGAAATCGGACAATAACTTCGTATAGTTATGCGCGTTACAAGGAATTGATGACAGACGGACAGACACACAGACAGACAGACACGGAACCAAAATTGTTCAGAACTTTTTTTTCATTCTTGAAAAGTGAAAACAAAGCTTCCGCTACCTTGGTAGACTCGGAAGCAAAAAAACACGAAAATCGGTTGAGAACTAAGGGCTGGGCAGAGTACACAAGATTTTGTCACACACACACACACACACATACATTCACCTATGGTTTTTTTGGCGGATTTGGATTCAAAATGGTCTAAAACGGATTACTGTGTGGTTATTTTTTTTCTGTTGAGTGTTGTCCAACTTTACCCCAGAACGATCGTATCAGGACGCCCAAGTCTTGCTGTGGGACGTCCTGAAAACCGAAATGGTATTTTTGTGGACACATTTCGCAGATCTCCTAACTTAAAAACTTCTTGTGTACAGATGTTTGGTATAACGGAAGGTAAGCAAATCTGGGGGGGGTTGCAGGTATCAAGGCATAAATCGTCATGTAGGAGGTAGAGGGGAATTCGCTCTCCTAGGGTTTCCCCTAAAGCTTGGGTGAATTGTATTACTGTAAATCTTGCTCAACTTTAGTACTTTATAGTAGTACAATTCACACATTGTTTGACGAATTGTCTACCCATAGTGTTTTATTACATAGGAAAACAGTTTCAAAATATTTCAAACGAGAATCCTTGACTTATTTATGGGAAAGCTGCATTACTGTAAAGTTAGTGTAAAGCCCGTATCCACTCCACTGATCCGAGAATATCTTTTTGGCATCGGAACAGCTCTTCCAGCGAGCGGTCGGCCGTTGAGCCGGAGATCATTGGCAATCGGGAAAGAGTGGTTCGCCTTTTCTTTTAGAAGGTAGAAGAGGAAAAGACACAAAGAAACAGGAAATAAAAGGTGGAGGAGGAGGGTGATGGAAAGATCTGAATAGAAGCTTGGAGACGAGTGTATCTCCGAGAACCTTAGTTAATTTATATGGCGATGGACGGACGAGAGGGAAGGTGGGACGGATTTATAGGAGAGCCGTGGGATTTGCCACGAAAAGCGAGGTTGGAAGAGTTAGGGGGTAACTTGAGAGCCTTTGTGGAAGACTCGGGAGAAGGAGGCATCAAGTTGGGCGGCCCATTAGGGGCAGAGCGGAGGGCCACTTCCCGGCCTGAGTCCTGAGGGAGTGTTGCCACTCTGAATGCTATCCCGCCGTATGGTTTCAACGTGTTTTCTCCCTCTCTCTTCCACGAGTTCTCTGCGAGGTTCTTTTTTGGCTCGTATCGCTTACTTTATGAGTTGGAGAGCTGTTGTGTTAGTTATGGATGGGTAGTGGTTTGTTCGTTACTGGGATCTGTATTCTGGGAAAAGCAGGAAATAACTATATCACCTCGTGGAAAGTGGGCGAACACCGCTACCGGAAATATTGATTTATCTAGTTACATTGAATGTTGTTGGTTTGAATATAGCATTTCCAAGTCAAATTAATCCTTTTCCAAACCAAATTAATCTTTTTCCAAACCAAAAGAATCTTTTTCCAAATCAAATTAAACTTTTTCCAAACCGATTAAACTTTTTCCAAATCAAATTAAAGTTTTTCCAAATGAAATTAATCCTTTCGCGAAAATTAGCCCAGTGAAAATTTTTGCGGATTACAGGCGTTTTAAAAAAATGTGAGGATTTTCTAGCTGTAGGATGTGAAGTTCTTCTGTCCTATATCTTCGGAGGCTCCCGAAGATGAGGCTGATGAGGCTAATAAGTATTTCTTCCTAAACGGAAAAATGAGTTTCCTTAATTCAAAAATCCACCGAGCCGTGGAGGTGAGGCTCTACATTGAAGTAGTGAGGTTCCTGGTTCGCTACCTTCCTCCTTAATCCCTCATCCTGAATCCCGTGAAAAAGGCATTTTCAAAAATAAAATGCCACGCAAGGAACCAGCTGAGTGAACCAGCTGGAAACCCCATTTTGACTGAAGTTATTTCTGGAAGCGTCAATACAATAACAGCTACTGACTCAACTAATTATTACGTTATGGACATGATGCTGTTGCCTCGAGCTGCCACCGGATGGGATTTATATTCATGTGACTTAGCATGGAAATAATTTCTCTCTAATTATTCTCTCTAATCTTCACTACCTACTGCTTTTTCCTTGAAAATTTACACGAATTTTAATTAAATTTCCAAGATGATGTTCTGATGACATACCTACTTACTTTTCTGAGATTAGGTACTTTACGGAAATATTATTGTTATGATTAGTTTGAATTGGAAAAAGTTTAATCTGATTTGGAAAAGTTTAATTTGGGTTGGAAAAAGTTTAATTTGGTTTGGAAAACGATTCTTTTGGTTTGGAAAAAGATTAATTTGACTTGGAAATGCTTAATATCGATAGTAAAAATGTAAAACCTAAGTAAGTCGAGTTAGGTTTGAATGAAAAATCTTAAGTTACAAATACCAAAATAAATACGAAATTTGTGCACTAAGGTATTGCAAATAGGACTCACGTTACACCAGCTTGCTTTTACTATATCTCCATCCATAAGAGATACAGAAAGGGGAAGAAATAAACAATTCACACTCAGTTCGAAGAAATAGGGTGTTGTGGATGCCTTTATTAGAACATTTTATTACTGGTTGCTAAGGAAGCAAAACAGAATACAACTCGAAGAAAAGAACAACGATCACATTTTGGCAAGCTAACATTTGAACGAAGATTAGGCCTCTTTTGCGATTCACACTCGTGTTTCTGATTTATCGTAAGTCCAACCCTTAAGTTCTCGTAAGGAGCGAACGGTTTGTCTTACAGAGCTCCGGTTGGTCTCAAAAAATTCTAAAAATTCAATAGTAGGTATTTAAGATTGGTGAAAAAACGATACCTTTATCTCGAGAGTTTTCAAGCTAGAGCACTATTGAAAATTTTAACCCTTAATTTTCACCCCTTAGAAGTGATTGACATCAACCAAAAGCTTCGGGGCACAACTAGACACCAAATTGAGTCCATGTACCAAATTTCATTAAAATCGGTCCATGGTACAGCCACATTTTTATCCGATTTTCGGAGTCTACCTATTTTGAAACGTAAACCAACAAATTTTGAGGGGGTTAAAAAAATTGTTTTCTAGGTCGATTCCAAAGGTTCATTATTGAAAATAATAAACCAAAACGCTGCAAATTATTGCACAGCGGTTCATTATTTTCCTGTAAAGATCACCCGTCTGCGAAGACCACGGCTGTTACGACCTCTCTTGCGCCTGGGGCAGTTAGGGGGAGGGCCTTCGTTTCTATTGTTCTATCTCAGAGAGATATTAACACGTGGGTAAACACTTTGATAAATTTCTCGATAATTGCTCATTTGACGAAAGCTGATCGTCTGGGTGGTTTCATTCGCTTGTAAAAATTAAACACTATATTATTAGATATGATAAACGAAAATATCGTAAATTCGTGAGGTCAGAAGCTATCAATATTCATTATAAATAGTATAACCTCCTCTCTCATGATGAAAATATCAGCTATGAAGAAAGAGTTTGAATAGAAAAGGGAGCCACCATTCATTGATATTATAAGTGCAATAATTTTGTTGTTGTTACGCTACATCAATCGCAGTTCCTCCCTCGTCGTTACTCTTTTTTACGATTATATAAGTATATTATATAACCTCCAGTAGAAACTGAATTTCTGCTTCCTAACGGTGTTTTATCGGTATGCCCAGAGAAGAGAGTTACCGAACAATTCTCGAACATTGTCCAACACATTCGCTTATTATGAAGCCTCCCACGCTTTCATCTACGGCCGTGTCAATTTAACTCTTCCGTTCCCGGAGGCGTCGTTGACCTCTCGTTCGGACAAAACGACCAGTTTTCCCACAGCTGTGGTATTACTTGTCGTGTGATTACGTCTCCACTCAATTTGATGGATGAAACTTCCATATTTACGACAGATTCTGTAAATTACTCACTCAATGTTATGAGGTTGGCTGTAGCTACCTATGAACTGTGTTCCTGTACCGGAAAAAACGAAGATTTAGGAGAAAATTGTGCTACACTGATTTTTTGGTATTATGTTTGGGATGGTTTCAGCAGTAGGAATATGACCATGCTCAGCTTCAAAAAAACTTGTGCTAAATTCGTGGTGCTCCAAAAAGGTCGACATTGTCGTACATTTTTTCACTTTTTGGCGTATAACCCCAAAAACGATGCAAATTATTACACAAAAGTGTATTATTTTCCTATATAGATCACTCGTCTACAAAGAATACGGCTTTGCCATCGTTACCACCAACCAACATGGAGTCCAACCCTTAAGTTCTCGTAGGGAGCGAGCGGTTTGTCCTATAGAGCTCCGAGTGGTCTCAAAAAATTCTAAAAATTCAATACTATCTTAAATTGATGGAAAAACAATACCTTTATATCAAAGTTTTTTGAGATAGGGCGTTTTCAAAATTTCAACCCTTATTTTTCAACCCTAGAAAGTATGTAGAAGTGACCTACATCAACCAAAAGCTTCGGGGCACAATTAGACCCCAAATGGAGCCTACATACCAAATTTCATCAACATCGTCAATGCTAACTGAGGAAAGTGCCGCGTACGGCGGACGGACGGCCACATTTTTATTCGAGTTTTGGATTCTACGTACCTTGAAACGTAACAAGCCTTTGAAGTACTCATTTCTCTCGAGTAAACCAACAAGTTTCGATGATTTTAACGTTCACTTTCGACTTTTTCAAACAATCGGAGGTGAAAACAAGCCTTTGAAGTGGTCGTTTCTCTCGAGTGAACCATCTAGTTTTGATGATTTCAACGTTCATTCTCAACTTTATCCAAGAACCGAAGTCTCTATTGTGTTTGTCATGAAATCTTTGTAACGGACAAAATTATTCGAAGTTCATTTTCGATTTCGGTTATATATTCAGGAATTGAGCGAATTGGGCTGCTGATGGTCCCCTCTGTAAATAATCACAGGGGGGACCCTGTTTTTTCTAATCCAATTTCCCATCCAATTTCGATGACATTTTTGGGGATTGTGCGGATTGGAGTGTAGATGAAAATCATCACCCCGGACTGACAGGTACTTACAGATTGATGTTTTGAGATAAACTACTATATTTCTAATGCTTTTTCATTTTAAAGTGTCCTTAAAAATCTGAATATTTGAGAAATTATGATCAAGTCGAAAATTGACCCTGGAAAACCTGGAAAACTCAGGGATTTTTTTTCAGGAATCGCTGGACACCCTGTATACTATTGAAAACAACATACCACAAGTCAGGAATCGAATACGTATCGAATTTTTTCGACCAACGATGTTTCTAATGGCAGGTCAATTCTTCTTAAAGATTTCATTGTTTTGCGTAATTTGTTTGAAAAGGAAGTGAAAAAACGACAAAATATTTTTTGGGTTCGGAAGTTAGAAATTGGTTTGGCCCGTTGAACTGATACAAAGTAACAAAAGTTTTGAGCAGATTTTCATCTGCTCGTTTCATATCTAAATATTCTATGAAGGAAAAAGCGCTGGGTTGCTGAATTCAGCGGGAGCTGAATGTGAGACCTTAGTACTTCCTTGAGAAAGCGTTTCCGTAACTCGGCGATTTCCGGGCGCCACGTAGAAATGATCCGCCCAGTTCGGCAGAAATGTGAAGGTCTCTGAGGGGATAAACGTGCCCTGCGTTCCCCCTGTAATAAAAATCAAGAACTAGACAAAAGAAGAAAAAAGAACGGTGGAAGAATATAGAAAAGAACTGAGAGAAGAAGAAGAAGGTAAAAAGAAGCGAGGGTCAGAAGTTTAGGCAAACCGATTGCGGGAAAGCTTTTAGGTGTTCTGGGTCCAAACCCACGTGTTGTATTTACCGTGAGGAACGGTTAGAATACTGAGTTACTCACTTCCTCTCTTCGCTGTCATTGATTTATCGAATCAAGCAGTTTCCGCACTCTTCGAGGAGATGGTTCTACTAAAGGACTCGTCTAAAGAGCTATCTTGCGGCACAGCTACCCATCAAGACATCACAGTTAATAGAGTAGTTCTGAGAGTAGAAAAAAGAAGATTATTCCGACGTTTCCAATTCATGATGATGTCGGATCCGCTGAGCTGGGATCAGCTAGCAGAGGCCCCACTTCGATTCCACGACCGACCGATCTTGGAAAAGCGGCAGATCCAAATCTTATAACAGGCACTGACAATACTGTTAAATAAGTAAAATTGATTTGATCGCGAACGAATGGATTTGTTAACAAGAAAAATTGTGCTTTACGAACATCCGAAGAACATTGTGTCTGTTTCTCTATTTGGGAGGGATTCATGCTTTATCCGATGTTGGTGTCGCACAGCTTGTCGCTTTGTAGCACTGTTTATTGTTTCGATCCGAAGCTCCAGATGGAGACGTTCGTTTCGAAAGTAACATGGTTCATCGACGACCGTTCTTAGCACATTGTTCTGAAATCTTTGGATGATGTCTCGATCTGATTGAGCCGTACATCCCCAAGGCTGAGCTCCACAAGTCCAGACAAGTCTAAGGACTTGGTTGTACAATCTAAGCTTGCTCTGGATTGACAACTTCAACCGTCTCCCCATTAGCCAATGCATTTTTCTGAATTTCAGAAGAAGTTTTTGCTTCTTTTTTTCTTGACATGAGCTGTCCATCGGAGTAGTGTTTGGGGTGTAGTGTCATGCCGAAGTATTTGGCTCCATCAGCATTCGGGATAACTTTGCCTTTGAAATGTAGGTATCGGAATTTAATCGATTTTCTCGTTGGTGATATCGATATGTACCTACTTAGTTTTATTTTATTTTGATTCTCCATTTTACTGTCCACTTAAGGATTTCAAAGTAATAGAAACGATGAGTTAACTAGTTTGGTATGGCAGAATGAATGTTGGTATATAATACTGAATTGTGGTACAGTTCCCTCAATCACAAAAGATGTGAATACGAACATGAATCATGAACATGATGCATTAATATTTATCAAATTCTTAATTACATTGAAGATTTCTTCAACTCATTAAATTTGAAACGTTTGTTGTTTCAGGGATGACGAAGACAAACACTTAGTCAAAATATGGCTGAATATCTTCCAGCAATCGCCTGTTTCGCCCTATTGCTGTCATGTTCGGGCACACAAGGTATGTAAATATAATCAGTTGCGCTAGTATGCATATATGGCGCGGTGTGTGGTGCGGGAAAAGCGCCACGGAGTTGCGCAAGTTGGGCATCTCAATAGGCGTACTCCGTGGTATCACCACCCGTGTCCTGCTCGGCTCATATTTGAAATGGTGGTCGTTTTATAGAGGCACTTCCCTTCATCCCTCTCTCCCACCCCCACCTTCCTCATCTTCCCTCATCCCTAGGGCCGGCGTCGGGTGAGTCCTGGGCGTCCTCTCCATTAAATTTGATTTATTTATTTATTTTCATTAATGGCGTGCCCCCTCCGTCACCAAAGACAATTTGTCTTTGAGGGGAGTTTAAAAAAAAAAAAAACGAGCTGTGGAAACGACAAAATCTAACGAGAGCCACCAAATTCAATAACAATAGGTTTTGAGGACTCTGTTTCTGTGTTTAAATCTACGACTCGATTAGTGAACATTCCTTTCTTTCACATAAAATTTAACATTATTCCTGTAGGTATGTGTAATAGATTAATTGGCACTGAAAAGTAAGAATGACAAAATCATCTCTCTTCTGATCCACTGGGTGAGTTAAATTCGCGTCCGTTGGTCCTACGGGAAGTTCTACAAAGAGCCTATCTAGGAGTATTGTGTAAGAACTACAAACGCTACAACAACTAAAAGAGCTACAACTACTGAGCTTTTCCATAATCAGCTATGTGAGCTAAATTTGCTTCTGGTGGCCCAACAATTAACAAAGAAGTACTTATATATCATGGAATCTTCAAAGAAATTTTCTTCTTATTTTTTCAAACGAAGTCAGGTACTTAAACGATTTGAGGGAAGCTGTAATTTAGAATTTAATTCCCAGTACAGCTCGACTATTATAAGCTTTCAATTATTGATTGATTGATTTCACTGTTCACGATATTCAGGTAGACCATATAGGAAACTGAGGGGTCATTCTATAGAATGGTACATATTGCAAGTGCTAGAATGGTAAATATTGCGAGTACTCGGAAGAATTTTGGCAGATTCAATCAACTGTTGTGTAATATTTGGAATGTTATCAACTTTTATTTCTTTTGGTTTTGACTCAGTAAAAGTTGAAAAAAAGGCCGTTCCATCTAGAGCCAAAGGCAAAGGAGGCCTGCCAAGCAATTAACTTTACTTCGCCGCTGCGTTCCTTATTATAGGCCTTTAAACTCAACAACCTCTTCAAAGCAGCTACTCATTGAGGTTCTTTGAGAACTCCCAACCAGCCTGCAAACGCACTGTTAGCGAGTGTCGCCAGTTTAAATTGTTTGTATTCATACACGAGCAGAAAATAAGGAGTACACTCTCCACACAACTGAGAACCTTGAGTGTAAACAATTGCAAAATAATAATGAACTATTTTATAATCGTGCTGCATCAGGTACTTAAGTGGAGCGAACGGTTGGTCCTAAAAAGCTCTAGGTGGTCTCATTCGATTCTAAAAATTCAATTATATTTTAAATTGGTGAAAAATCAATACGTTTGTATCGGGATTTTTCGAGCTAGGTCGATTTGAAAATTAGAACCCCTAGTTTTCACCACTTAAAAGTGACTGACAGTAACCAAAAGCTTCGTGGCACAACTAGACCCCAAATGTACCAAATTTCTTCAAAATCATTCCATGGCAACAAAGGAAACATAAACCATTAAATTTTCAAGTGGTGAGGGGGGGGGAGTGTAAAAATCTTTCTTCTCGCTTGATTCCAAAGGTTCATTATTGAAAATGAAAACCCAAAAAGTGGCATTTTAGGCGGAGCAAAAAGTGCTAGAGGGAAAAGTTGTTGCAAATTGGTTGTAGAATCAATTGCTGAAGTTTTGCTGATTGGTTTCGGGACACTCTTAACTCTGTCTGCATGTTGTCAAATCCTTGTAACGAGAATATCTTTCACCTTTTTCTCCATCCGATTTGGAGTGGAATTGGGGATTGACGTTTGATCCGTGCATTAAATCATCTATACAATCGAGAAACCTATATTTATGCTACACCAACATGGTAATTTTTTTTACTATACTAAAGATACTGCCCATCAACAAAGTAGAGTTGGTGAAAAAATATTACAGTAATTTTGAGAGCCCACTGGCATAAAAGTAATTTGCCCGTCGTTTTCAAGTCAATCAATAAATGATACAGAGCAACTTGTTTCCGCTCCAATATTTTTATTATGTGAACCAGTTCGCGTAGGATGTTCACAAGAGGAGTTTTAGAAAATAATGTTTTATGTCTCTCTCTCATCATAAATATCCGGCTAACGAGATCAGGTGGCGAGGGTAGTCGTGGTTCCTAATTTAAAGGACGACGGAATAATCTGTTGTTCGGTTTCAGCGCTCATCAATTTTTCGCCCGCTCGGGTGAAAGTAAATCATTATAAATAACTACCGGGCTACCCACGGGATCGGTGGTGAGACCAGGCAGCCTGGATTTAGTGGGTTCCGTCAAGACTGTCCACACCCCGGAGGCAATTTTTAATTACTTGGTCGGGATGAAACTGATGGAATTAAACTCTCGGTAGTGATAGAAGGCCAGTAAACGAGCACCTCCCTTCAAATTCGTGTAACTTCGCGCCCACCATGGATTCAGAAAAAATTCTCGGGTGAGAATTATTATTATATTGAAACGGGTCTCTCCATTATTTGTTCTTGATGGACGATTCGTATCGTACATAACATTATGTACAAGAAGTTGGTTTTGATCCCTCACTAACAAAGGAAATATTTTAACACAGAATGTGTTTTTGCGATGACCTACCGAAAAAAAATCGTCACGAAAAAGCGACAGAAAAAACATCTGGTGATATGTTTATTGGTTGTCATGTTAATGTCAACTCCACATTTATTATTGTTGTTTTTTATTTAACGGATGACTAGTATCGCAAAAACACATTCTGTGTTCCTATGATTTCATACAGAGTATGGAAAAAGAAATAAACCGGGGGGTGCAGGGGGGCGGAGCCCCCCGCCGAGGCGCAAAGCGCCGAGTTTTCAAAAATAAATTATTAATTTTGCAGATCTTAACTCTCACCATCCATAACCATAGCTCAATAAAACTAGCATCCATTTATATATCAAATCCCAATTTAAATAAGTCCATGATATTCCGTGAGAGGAAGCTATACTTCCCACCCAGTTTGGTAAAGGATTTTCATTTCTTCTAAAATACCCGAAGCGTTCCTGACTTTAAAAATTTGCCCCTCTTCCTACTCTACCTTCTACTCAATGTATGTCAAATCCTCAGAACATCGAGAGGACATTGTCCATTATCGCTCCAAGAAATCCCGTAATCGAATACAGCAAATAATCCTCCATCTGACATTACTAATTTTATCTGTCGAACAAGAGCCATTTATCCTCCTCTAATTACGTTAATTTAGTTCCTTCGAATAATACTTCTTGACTCCTAATTTAGGTCTAACGAATTTTCACGCCAACTTGGGAGTCCGTCCAACCGTTTAATGATCTCTCCATCAAAAAGACGGGAAAAGGAGCGCGAATGGTTATTGAATGAGCGGCCATTCTTTCAAGAACACTTGTCATTTTAAGCGGGAGAGAGATGGATGTTCTGAAAAAAAGGAGCGAATCCCCAGAGCGTGTTGGAAAATGAGCAATACATCCATCAAGTCTGGGGGTCTTAATGACGCTGTGGTCGGCACTAGGAATTTTATGGCGCTCTTTGCCGACTGATGATGAAACTCTGACGGATCTAAATCCGTCATCCATTGTCTTCTCGTCTTTCATCGAGATGGACCGATGAAAAAGGCGAAGAGAATCGCATATGACCTTTGGGAGTTAAATCATCAATAGGAAGGAATAATCGATTGTAGAACTTCTGCACCAAGAGTCCAGATTTTCCATCGATGCAACCCTTATGGGGTTCTCTAATGGCTTGGAGATTTTCCCATCAAACTGAATCTGTTGATAATGGTTTGTTAGGAGTTGGTGTCGGGTGTTGCTCAATGGTGATATTGGGAAGGTCAGTGTTAAGGATGTTCACTGTCTCCATGATGACTTGGATTGAAATTTAACGGGGGTGATGATTCAGAGTATATTCATTGAAGAGCTAGTTGAAAATTTAGAATTGCTGATACAAGGGTCGAATATACCTTCTTTCTTGAGATATGAAGTTCATGGAACAGTTTATCGTTCTGTTTCATACAGACGGAGGTATCCAGAGCATGGTTTGAGTCATGAAAGTGTTACATGTGATGTGACTTGTTTAGTGCTGAGGGTTTCCCTTCTTCTTTCTGTTGAGTAATTTAGAAAAATTCCTTGTCCTGGGTTTCATGGGTGAGCCGTGAAAACAGCTGTTAAGTCAGGAGAAGGCTTTCTTGTGCTCTTTCAGAAACTTCCGGGGTCTCCAACGTGCCCCAATCCAGACCTCTACTGAGATATGAATCCCTCTTCCCTGAATGCAGTTCCCTCCGCTCCTCCTATGAATTTAGTTCTGGCCATGTCTAGCAAAAAACGTGATGAAAGGTGATTGGCCAGGTTCGGTCCTGGAGCGGTCCAAATCTTTCACTGGGCTTATTGCAGAAACTGTGCCCACCTTCTTTCACTAAAAAATATATTCATAGTGAATATTTATGATCTGAAAAACAGCGATTATTTCTACGCTTCAGAATTATTCCCCACAGTGAAGAAAGTAAGTTTTATGGCTGTTTATGTCACGTATGAGGCGAGAAACTAAATAAGGGTGTAAAAAGGAACCAAGCGTTACTTTACAAATATTGAACACCCTACAGTATCTTCGTCGTAAAGGGAAAACAGGCATTATCTTTATGATTTTATTTACGAGAGTTGCGTCTTGAGAGTTTGAGATTAGAGCTGTGAATCAAGATTAGGTTTGTCGTAGTCTTTCCGGTTGAAGGAAAGAGGAGGGTTTAGGAGACGATTCCAGACTCGCCCCACCTGGGGACAAACACTTTTCCCAACCTTTTCTTGGGTTTACAGTTTGCCCTCTCCAAGTCCCCCTCAGTCCTCTGGGTTCTTTCCTTGTGACAACTTGTAACATCTCTAACTTTGTTATGGCTCAGGTTGAGGGAAAAGGGAAAGAAACAGCTGTTAATCCAGTGCCTTCGGCCTTCACTTCCCTTTGGACCTAATGGCCACCTCCCCACCACTCCTCATAGGGCTTCAACCCCGTCTTGGTTAACACCGAGGACCGCACGGTTTTCGTCCTTTTTTTCTCCCCTCCTGACAATTAATTATAAAACTTTCGCAATTTTCTCCACCCCTTCCCTAAACACCCACCTTTTCACGAGTCCTACCAGCTTCCGTTTTTTCCCTTTGTTTTCTTCACTATTCTCTCCGCACTCCACCGTCTGCTTCCTCATCTTCAAGTCTCGGAGTTTCTCACTTTATCACGTTACCTCCCGTCATCTCTTCTCAATCCGATAAGGCTTATCAAGAAGTGTGCCGTTGTAATCAATAAACGAACCCTGAAAATAATATTTTCTCTTATTAGATACAATCTATCATCAAGGATTGATATCGTGTTAATGGCATGCTGTTGATTTTGTTACTCGTTTTGTATTCAGAAAATTAGGTCGACCCACAATTATATGTGTGAATTTAATTGTGTTCAACGATAACGTCACTTCTGTCATCGAACTTTCGGTGGACATAATTGCCATCATCAGGACTTAGAAGTGAATCAACACTTGAACAAGCACAAGCTCACGTCAGATAGATGTTAACCTAGGTGGACCTGGATGTATGCTGCCATCATCAGGCCTTAGAAGCGAAATCTCACTTGAACAAGCACAAGCTCATGTCAACCCTAGTCAGATAGATGTTAACCTACCTTATCAGAGGATCGGTTGTAATCAGCAAGTCGAGTATTATAGGCGAGCGCATAAGTTCATCATCATCAAGCCGTCAAAAGAGTACTAATGTCAGTCAGTCAGTTATCCATACAAAATTTTAAAATTAACTACTGGTGCCATTATTGATTGGTTATTAGTCATGAAAGCGGTAAACACCAATAATTGATACCAATTGATACCTTTTTCCTTAGTCCACGGTGCCAAGAAAGCTTCAATAAACACACCCATTCTTGTTACTCGCTTAATGCTATATTATCGATCCAACGTGAAGATGAAATAAAAAAAACGTCGAGTTTTACTGACGATCTTATAAGCTTATTGGCCCTAATGAAGGCCACTTCCATGGAGTAGCTCCGATAGGTAGTAGCGCATGACAGGTATTGCAGACCCAATCTTATTGCCTCCAATATTTTTTCCCCCTTCTACAGGGGAAATATGTTTTACGAAGGTGGATTTCCCTTAGTATACAGCATGACTAAAGTCATGCTCTTGGCTGATATACTCCCATCAAAGGAGAGAACCTTCTCGTTGGTAATAGAATAAAATTTTGCGCAGTGAAGCTACATCACAAAAAAAAAAAAAAAAAAAAAAAATTACGGACAGTAGACCTACGGTTCTACAGTCAAGTCATTTAATTTTACGCCTATTACGAATAGTTAATTTTGCGCGATTTCCCCACCAAAAAAATTTGATGTTTATTTCGTGACAAAAATGGATATATCTCTTTTTGATTTTGAAAGAAATTCATACAGTAAATGTAAGCTGATTCCGGAGATTAAATACCTATCTGTTCCCGTTTCTCAGTTTTGAGTGAAATCCAAGGTCCATCTTCATATAGGTCCCTTAAATAGAAAAAAAAATTCTAGCCAATCAAATAATTATTTCTAAGAATGAAAGACAAGAATGGTTTGTAATCAGCTGGTCATTTTTTCTTTTATTTTTTTGAGTTCAGAGCTTACTGAACAATTTTGAATCCGTGTCATCCGGTCATTCCATTTGATCAACTGAGATACACTTCCGTTCATTTGCGATTCACTCTCGTGTATTAGGCTCATCATTCGTCCAACAAAATTTTGAAACGTTGATGTAAAAAAAGATTATAAAATTAATGAAAGAACCTGTATATCGAAATTTTTCGAGCTGTGGCATTTTGAAAATGTGTTTCCCTACGTTTTACCCCCTAGAGGTGACTGGCAATTGTTATAACCGTGAACACTGTTTTACAAATTGACACATATATTTTGCAACACACAATTACAAAGGAATGAAGTTTTCCTAAACTACAGAACGGGTAGTTGACAAACAGAAACCAAGACCACATAATTAGGTCTCATCAACGATCAACATGAACAGATTCACCTCCTTTCTTGATGTCTTCAATCCCAATGGTTTTTAGAATTTCTTCATTTCGAAATCTCGAAAGGGGTTTAGTAAGGATGTCCGCTATGTTATCTTTTGTTGATACATATTCTGTCCTTAGTTTTCCGGTCTTCACTAGGTCTCTCAAAAAGTGATATTTTATATCAATGTGCCGTGAGTGAGCTGTGACACTATTTCCCTTGGCAAAGTTAAGTGCCGATTGATTGTCACATAATATCAAGGGGTTGTTCTGCATCTTGCATTCAATTTCTTGTAGAACTTGAGTTAACCATAACATTTCAACACTACATGTTACAACTGCGACAAATTCAGACTCCATCGTGGAAAGAGCCACTGAATTTTGTTTATTTGATTTCCAGACGATTGCTGTGTTGTTTACCTCGATAAGAAGGCCCGTTGTCGACCTTCTGTCGTCCTTATTTCCAGCCCAATCTGCATCAGAATACCCTTTTACTTGGATTACATTTCCTCCCGAAGTTTTGGCTACTTTGAACTCATAGTCCATTGTGCCCTTCAAATACCGCAAAACCCGTTTTGCAGCTAGCCAATGAACTCTGCCTGGGTTAGATGAAAATTGCCCTAGTTTGGAAACTGCAAAAGCGAGGTCAGGACGTGTTGCTTGGGACAGATACATTAATTTTCCCACCAGTCTTCTATAAGGGATACTTTTCATTTCCTCTACTTCTTCTCGCGTTTTCGGACATTCAGTCTTACTTAGACATTGATTGGGCTCCAAGGGTGTTCTGACAGGCTTGCACTCACCCATTCCAAATTCTTCTAAAATCTCCTTGATGTACTTTGTCTGGTTCAATGCTAGAGACCCATCATCCATTTTCTTCACTTCAATACCAAGAATGTAGTGAAGAAGGCCCATATCTTTGATATCAAAATAATTCTTGATCATCCTCTTCGTTTCCTCCATAGCGCTTTGACTAGAAGTTATCAAGATCAAATCATCGACGTAAACGGATATTATTCTGAAGCTACCATCTTTCTTTAGGTAATAAATACAAGGCTCCGCTTTACATTTTTTCATCCCTCCCTCCTGTAGTTTCTTGTCCAACGTCTCATACCAAGAGCGACCTGACTGTTTCAATCCATAGAGGCTCTTGATCAATTTGCAAACTTTCTTCTCTGAACCAGGCTCTTGGAATCCCTCAGGTATATTCATGTAAATTTCCTCTTTCAACTCTCCGTTTAAATAAGCTGTTTTAACGTCCATTTGGTGAATTAACCAGTTGTTTTTTTTTTTTTTTTTTTTTTTTTTTATTATTGGCTTCAGGAGTTCACCTATTCAGCCGCATGTAAAACAATGTTCTTCATAGTTACATTGGATATTGCATGTTATACATAATCATATTATTTGTATCGTTCATAATTTGATTTCACTGTCCACAATGAATGTCACCACTGCGTCATAAACTGCTTCCAACTCCGTCACAAGGATAAGCTCCAGGTTGAATGGGCGGGGTATAAATTCCTCTATCTTCTCAAAAAGAAGCCGACGTTTATTTCTGTGTATAGGGCACACTAGTATCATATGCTCGGCATCCTCATCTTCCAAGCAGACGTTGCACATTCCACTTTCCACTCTCCCGATGCGCAAGAGGTAGGTCTTAGTGGCGCAATGGCCACTCCTAAGTCTGGACATGATCCTGTAGAAGGTTTTCGGGTGCGAAGGCATTCGTGCAAACCACGGGTTCGAGCTGGGTTGGGGAAACATGATCTTATATTTAAAACCAGCGTGGTAATTTGAGTGGAAATTATCCCAACCTTTCATCTGTTGAACCTTAAACCACCTGTTTAAATCAGAAGCAGGGAACTCGCAGAGTTCCCTACGAGGGAGTAAAATAGCCTGTTTTGCGAGTGTGTCTGCTATCGTGTTGCCGTAGATGTTGAAGTGGCCTCTGATCCAGATGAAGGTAGTTGATGTACCAGCGAGCTTTAGTGCGTTCACCGCATTCAATATTTCTGTTTCTATAAATCCCATTTTTTTGGTAGGATTTATACTCTTGATCTTGTACAAGACCGAATGCGAGTCAGAGATAATGACGACGTGAGGGCAGTAGACAGTAGAGTCCAACACATACTGTAGGGCCTCCTTGATAGCATAAGCTTCTGCCGAATAGATGGTAGCTTTGTCCCATAGACGGAATTGCCTTTTTTCTTTTGAATGGGAGTCAAAAAATGCACAGCCAACCCCGCTCTTGCTGACTGATCCATCGGTGTAAAGATATTTGGCGCTCGGATACTTCTTCAGAAGAAGGTCGTTTAAGTAAGCTCCGGCTGTAGCTTGGGTTTGATACGCTGAATGAGGGAGGGACGTCACCGCCATGGGTTCTTGTAGAGCTTCGTATGGGATCGTGAATTTGAATGGTATCTCAGATTGCGGAATCCACCCGACATCTGACGAGATTTCTGTGTAGGCAGAGCATAAGAGCGGAGATACTTTCTTTTCCCAAAATGTTTCCGTGAGGTCGTCTATGGCTAATCGAACTACAGCTTCAAATTGTGGTGCTTTCATCGAGTACAGTGAAACCACTGTTCTTTTGGCTAACATTTCCCGTCGTAGTTTCAGAGGTGGTTCCCCAGCTTCTGCCAGTAACGCATTCAAAGGGGTGGATGTTAAAAGTCCCAACGCCAATCTTAGTGCTTTGTATTGAGCCTTATCCAATTTTGAGATGGTTGATGGTGCGGCTACCCCATAAAGAAAGGATCCATAGTCAAATATACTTCGTATGGTAGATCTGTAATACAGCAGTGCTATCTGTGGATCCGCACCCCACGATATATTGGTGAACGAACGCATAACATTTAGGTGACTGATGGCCTTTTCCTCTATCTTCTTGATGTGTCTATTCCAGTTCAATTTAGCAGACAGTTCCATTCCTAAGAATCTCACATTCTTCTCGTGCGGGAAATTAATACCTCCTAGTTCGATGTGATCCCCAAACGGTATATTACGCCGGCGACTGAAAGCACAAACTGAAGATTTTGACGCCGATATAGATAATCCTAATTCGTGTAGAAATACTGCAAGTGAAGACATGGCATCATTCAATAGGTCCCTGCTCCCAACCAAATCGGCACCCTGGCAGTAAATACAGACATCGTCAGCATATTGTATGACATGAACCCCATTGGGAAGAATTTCCTCCATCTCGGAAACATAAATAGTATATAGGATAGTGCTTAATATACTTCCTTGAGCCAGGCCTTTCCAGGTATGTCGTGGCTCTCTCAAGTTGCCATTTAATCTCACAAACACTCGTCTCTCAGATATGAGCTCAATAATGTTGTAGGCACACCTACCAGGAATTCCTATTGTAAGCATACGATCGAACAGTTTGGGAAGTAAAACGTTATCATACGCTGCAGTTATGTCAAGGAAAAGGCCCAATGTAGAGTGGTTAGATGTAAATCCGTTCTGGATGTGCGTAGTTAAAAGAGCCAGGGCATCTGCTGTGGATCTTTGGGGTCTAAATCCAAATTGGGTTTTTGGTAAGACGTTCCGATTTTCTAGCCACCACTGTAGCCGATTTTTAACAAGGCGTTCAAAACATTTCATCAGGCACTGTGCAAGCGATATTGGACGATATGAAGCTGCTTCATTGTTTGGTTTTCCTGGCTTCCTGACGGGTACTATAATATAGTCTTTCCAAGATGCCGGGTAAGAGCCAGTTTGCCAGAAAAGATTGAACATTTCTATAAGCTTCTTCTTGTAGTTGTGGGGTAAGTTCCTGATCACGCCGTATGGTATACCGTCTTTCCCAGGTGCTGAAGAGGAAGAACGAGGACAAGCGCTCTCGAATTCGTGTAACGTGAAAGATTTAAAAAAGAATTCTTCGGATCGGTTGGATGGCCTAGCCAAAGGCCTTTCCAAAGGGGACATTTGCGCTCCATATGGGGTCAGGTTACACGAAAAGTCATTGATCCATTCTCCTTCCTGAGTGTGTTCCCGAGATTTTAATTTCCAATTCTTTAAAATGCGGAGCTGGTTCCAGATTTCTTTGAGAGGAGTAGATTTGTTCAATTTACTACAGAAATCTTTGAAAGCTCTTGATTTGGATATTTTGATTATCTGTTTTGCTGAAGCAGCGGTCCTCCGGGCGTCAATGAATGTTTGTAAGTTGGGGTCGTCTTTATAGCGCTGAAATGCATTTTTCCGCTCTCTAACAGCTTCTGCGCATTCCTCATTCCACCAATAGTTTCGTGGCCTTCCTTGATATGGGGTACATAGTGGGGCACTAAGATTGCACGCTTCCTCTACTATACAAATAAAATTTCCATAGTTTGCATTAGTTAAGTCACCGACACGCTCCCTTGTTTCCAAAAACTCATGGAAGAGTTGCCAATCCATTTTATTTATATTCCATCTTCTAGAGGGCAAAATTGTGGTGGTAGGTTCGTCGTGATCAGTAGTCATAAGGATTGGCATATGGTTGGAGCCCATCGGATCAGTGAGGACCTCCCAAGCAAATTCCCCAGCCAACTGTGGAGACACAAAGGATATATCTACGGCCGAAACGATTCTTTGGTTGATCGCTGGAACTAGTGTCGGGGATCCATCGTTCAAAAATACAAGATTGTTTTCTGCAGCTGCCTCTAAGAGAGCTGTTCCCTTGTGGTCGGTGTATGAGCTTCCAACTGCTGTACTATGACAGTTCCAATCCCCTAGGATCATTGAAGGTTGGGGGATGGCCCTAAAAAAATACTCCCACTCTGGTTGGGTGACTGTGTTTCTATGATTATTATAAATGGAGACTACATTGATTGTCCTTCCATTGAGTTTCAGTTCAGCTGCAACATAGGAGAAACCGTCAATGTTAACATTAAATGACAATTCCTTGAATTTGACACCGTGTTTTATGAGTAATGCAACTCCCGCTCGAGCGTCGGGTCTATCTTTTCGCAATACATAATATCCCTTGAATGAATATGTTCTTCTTGGGTGAAAGTATGTTTCGGAGACAGCTACTGCAGTGGCGGATTTTAAAGACAGAAAGTGTTCCAAACTACCCTTATTACTTACCAGTGATCTGGCATTCCATTGTAGGAATGAAATTTTATTTCTATTCGGATTCATTTGACATTTGATTCATAGTGCTAGAGTTGAGTGTATTATATTACGATGATGGTTTGGAAATAGAGGCTGTCGCATCAGTCTTCGTGCGGAGGACCTGTCCCTCTTGTTAATAGATTGTTAAGAATATTATATAAAGGTTGACTAATTTCGCTTTGAGATGTCGTGGGTTGCGACATCAGTCTGCAAATTGCTTCTGAGGCATCATTAACTAAAGATTCTTGGTCGATGTCCATATTATAGGGACTTTCTGATCGTCGAGTGGTAGTGTGAGCTCTAGGTTTAATCGAAATCTCACGCTTTTCACGAATTATTGGGTGTTTTTGAATAGGAATTGCTCTGTACATTTCTTCGATAGATTCTTCCGAGTTTGGATTCTTCCTTACGCTAGCACGTTGGTACGGTTGCATTCTGGATGATCTTCGTGACGTCGATTTTCTTTCCTGAGTGGATTGACGTATAGAAGGAAAATCTTCACCTTGCTCCTCTTCTACGTTGTCTGTCACTGCGCCTTCAGTAAGTACACCAAAGGAGTTTCGTGTCACTGTAGCATAGCTGTCAGCCAATACCTGCTCTTTTTTCTTTTTTTGGGATTCCACATATATAGGGCATAGTTTACTGTTAGCTGCGTGAGAATTACTATTGCAGTTGATACAGTGTAGATTTATTTTTTCCTTGGGACAATCGTCTGATGCGTGTTGTTCGCCACAGTGAAGACAGCGTAACCCAGACACGCACTGAAATTTCACGTGACCTATGTGATAACAGAGGGAACATTGTCGAACTGGTGGAACATAAGTGTCAACACGACACCTAGCACCGTAAATTGATATGAACTCTGGGATTCGTTGGGCATCAAAAGTAAGAAAACATGTTTGTAGCTTCGTGATTGACTTTGAACCGTCTGGATTTATTATTGTTTTCGCCAGGCGTTTTACTCTGATAGGGGGAATTGGCGAATTTATTTCCAATAGTATTTCCTCGTCTGTCAGAGAAGGATCTACATGCCTAATTACACCTGTTTTATAAATTAAAGTATCGGGGATGTAAGCAAATAGTTTTCTCGATTCAAAACAAACAGTTCCGATGAGATCGTTCGCTGCCTTGGATGAGGCCAGCTCAACTTTCATTCTATTTCCTCCAACGCGGACAACGTTTGTGATGAGTTTCTTATCTATGCTAGATTGGCCAAATAACCATCGACCGAAAACCATAGGATGCGTCTTCCCAATTTTTGTTTCGATGCCCTCGACAAATACAAAGAAGGGGCCCTTATCATGTGGGCGGAATCGGTTCTTAGAGACTCGTTCTATGAAGTCTTTATTAATTAGCTGCATGCTATCTCTGTCCATGTCAACATTCTTGTCGGGCGGTACTTTACCCCGACCATCACTGCTTCCTGTCATGACCGGTCGAGTATAACAGAAATCACCAAAGTTATCGTAAAGAGATTTACCTCGTTATCGGTAGGCGACGAAAGATGAATATCTATCTGACGGCACGACTTCACCCGACGGAGGCTAAATCACAACTGAACCAGTTGTTCTCTACCGCTAGTTTTAGAACAAGTCTTACTGATGGAAGACCAATTACAGGACTGTATGTGTCACCATAGTCAAGGCCTGGCTTTTGTGTATAACCTTGGGCTACGAGTCTGGCCTTATACCTTTCAATGTTCCCATCTGCTAAGTATTTCTTCCTGAAGACCCATTTACACCCTACTGTTGTTTTGCCTTGTGGTAGATCAGTCAACTCCCAAACTTTCATTGTTGTTAAGGAAGACAACTCTTCCTCAATTGCTGCTGCCCAAAGATCTCGGTCTGGTGCTTGCATTGCCTGCTTAAACGTTTTTGGATCAGGGTCTAATGAAGTACTGAAGCAAGCATGGTTGAATTGAGGTTTTTTAATAGCATTCCTGTCTCTGAGCTCCATGTGATGTTTGCTGATTCCTTTGTCTTCATTATCAATAACTTCTTCGTCTTCATTATCAATTGCTCCTTCGTCTTCATTATCAGTTACTTCTTCTTTTTCATTTTGTGAATCATTTGTTTCATCCCGGAAAAGGATCTCGTTCCGCCTTTCTCCTGCTTCTTCTTCTACACTACATTGCTCTTGATGTTCTTCTACGTTATTATTTCTTTCATCTATTGATGGCAGTACTTGGTTCTCTTCCGCCAAAGGTTGTTCTTCCTCTATCATCATTTCTTCTTCCTTATATCCTCTATCATTATTTCTTCTTCCTCCTCTACCGCTTCTCTTGTCTTTTGATTTTTCGGGAGTCTTCTCAGCAAAATTCATATCTGAATAATCAAATCTTTCTGATTCATTGTAGGGATACTTGTTTTCTTCAAAGATTACATCTCTGCTCATCAGCAATTTTCCTTTTTCTAGATCCCATAATCTATAACCTTTGGAGAACCCGGCATAACCAAGCATGATGCAATCCTTGGTCTTACCGTCCAGTTTCTTTCTATGTACATTTGGGATGAGGGCATGCACCTTGCATCCAAAAGGTCTCAGATGTTGAACATTTAGTTTTCTACCTGTCCATCTCTCCTCTGGAATTCGATTATCATCAGAGGTTGAACACCGATTACGTATGTAGGTAGCTGTGCTTACTGCTTCAGCCCAGAAACTCTTTGGCAAATTTGCTGCAATTAACATAGATCTTGAGAGATCAAGAACAGTCCTATTGAACCGTTCAGCAATGCCATTTTGCTGGGGACTGTAGGGTATTGTCAACTGATGTACAATTCCATTTTCTCCGAGAAAGTTGTCAAAATCTTTGTTAACATACTCCTTCCCATTGTCACTCCTCAAGCACTTGATGTGCTTACAAGTTTGTTTTTCTACCATTACTTTAAATTTCTTGAAACAATTGAACGCTTCATCTTTACTTTTCAAAAAATATACAAAAGCTTTTCTTGAAAAATCGTCAATAAAGGATATGAAATATCTGTACCTTGAGTTGGATTCCACAGGCATCGGTCCACAGACATCTGTATGGATAAGTTCGAGTAGCTCTTCAGTTTCATAGTGACTTGATTTTGGGAAAGGCTTTCTCGATAACTTTCCTTTGATGCAAGGTTCACAAACGTCGTAGTTTTTCAAAACATTTCCGTCTAATCCTTTCACCATTTCTTTCCTATACATAGTTTTAATTGTATCCATATTTACGTGACCAAACCGCTCATGCCAGTTTTTCGAGTTTAGTCGCCCTAGATTTACTTTTTCTTTCAACACAACGTTTTTCAATTCATACATATTTGATGTTCCACGCTTTGCATCTATGATTAACTCACTCTCATCGTAAACTTTGCATGTTCCTCTCTTGATTAATATGTTATAGCCATTCATTTCAATTTTAGCTATAGAAAGCAATCTGAAGCAAAAATCAGGGACATGGAGAACTTCCTTGAGATTGAGCGTGAATTTACCATGAATGGTTGTAGATATTATAGAGACAGTTCCTATACCAATAATCTTACATTCTACGTTCGATGCAAGTGTGACTACTTTTTCACATTCCAACGATTGATAAGAGCTGAAATCTTCTTTGAACGGAGTAAAATGACTGCTGGCTCCACTATCGATTAGCCATGCGTTATTTCTAGACATATTAGCCACGTTGAGACATATTGCATTTAACGACTTTTGAGGATCGTCGAATTTTGTTTGGTTTTTGTTTATTGTATTCTTCTGTCTGCAAAATCTGGCTATATGACCTACTTTACCACATATAAAACATGTGAACTCTCCCCTTGTAAACTTCTTAGCCAGCATTGCGTTATCTGTGGATTCACAACTCTCTATTTTCTTCAGCTGCTTTCTCTTATACTCACCACATAGTAGACTCTCAATTTTTTCAGTTGTATAATCCTCATCTTTAAATGTGCATACCATACTCACAGTTGTTTCAAACTCGTCAGGTAACCCGTTGATTATGACATTACATATTTGTTCCTGATCAATCCTCGGACTTCCCGCCTTGATAACCTCAGAGGCATATCCCAAGACTCTGTTGATATAGGTTTCCATGTCTTCGTCATTCAGCATTTTGGACGTGAAAAGACATTTGGAGGCTTGAAGACGGCGTAGTCGTGTCATTGGCTGAAATCTGGAAGACAATTTATTCCAAAGAACCCTAGGACAGGATAGGTCCAAAACCTGAAAGCGATTCTCTTTTGACCTGCTGAGAACGTATTAAATTTTGCATCATCCTCAGTTGTGACCAATTCCCATAAATTTTGGTCTTCAAGCTCAAGACGAATATTGAATGCCCATGTTTTGTAATTTTTTCTGTTGAGCTTTACAATACTGTTGTTCATCTTCACCTTACTATGTTCTTCCTCCTCCATTTTTGTTCCGCAGTGGAAGCTTGAAGCCGATAACCTTTGTTATAACCGTGAACACTGTTTTACAAATTGACACATATATTTTGCAACACACAATTACAAAGGAATGAAGTTTTCCTAAACTACAGAACGCGTAGTTGACAAACAGAAACCAAGACCACATAATTAGGTCTCATCAACGATCAACATCAACAGCAATAGCCAAAAGCTTCGGGACTTATTTAAACCCCAAATCGAGCCGCTTTACCCAATTGCATCAAAATCTGTCCATAAGAACTGAGCAAATTGCTGCGTAGGCAAATTCTTGTTCGATTTTTGGAATCTACGTAGCTTGAAACGTAATCGATCAAATTTTGAGGGGGTTACAAATTTTTCCTTGTTTGATTCCAAAGGTTCATTATTGAAAATAACAGAAACACGTCGAACTATATCACGGACACAACTATTCGAAACAATAGACCCATTTTAATGGTATTTTTATGCATCAAGTGAAGATGGTCTCATATAAATTTCATTTCCTTTTCACCTCACAAACACAACAAATCTGATTTCCTCAAACAATTTTCGAAACTACATATGCCTTATTAAAAGCTGTACTGTATCTTAATTGGCGGATTTCTATCAGATTTAAAGGGTACTAATCATCCTCACGTTTACGTTACGGATACGAGAAAGGTGTGGGCCACAACTTGGTAACATTTTTTTCTAGACTTTTCAATGATAATGAGATCGTCTGAAGACACATACAGAAGCAAACTTGTAAGATTCGGCGAACGAGTTTCCAGTATAGCGGACAACGTCGAATTTTGTACTCTTAACTGAATCCCATCGCTGAAGCAGATAGAGAAGATTTGCTTTGTGAAGAGAGAGAGATAGAAGGAAGAGAGAAAATCAGGAGAAGGAAGAGCTGAGATGGCAGAGGACCCAAAAGGGAGAGGTGGATTTTGTTTGGATTGCACTCGAATACGACGGAAAAAGGTTCCTCACGTTTTGGAGGGAAAAAGCTCCCTCCTATTAACGATCGATCCGGGAGGTTGATTAGAAATAGAAGCTTCAAGGAAAGAGGGAAGGAAAACGGCGAGGGGAGAAGAAAAAGGTCCCAGGCTTGTTGTTGCTTTAGACATTTCTGGAGTGGGGTTCGAGCCCAGTGGAGAATCGGCGGAGGGTTCCAAGAGGACACTTCTACCAGGGGTGATGGATGTATCCAATTACACCACTTCATTACCCACCGATACAGCTCTCGTGGCTACAAATTGACAACCCCTAACCATCACCGTCACTTCTCCGAGTTTTTCCCCTACGTTAGTCTCTTCTTCTCCGGGGAAGCAAGATAGCAACACGTAGTCTCGTCTTCGGAAGATTTATGAGCGCCTGGTAGTTGAATTCGCAGGATCGGCATTAGGGAAGTGCGTTACTCGTTCATCTTTCCATTCGATTCTCCCGGAGGTGGCAATTGATACGATCTTTAAATGGAATGACCTCCTGGTGTCTTAGTCAGTCGACTCTCCAAAGTAGCTTTCTCAAAAACATCCAAAATGGGCAATTGCGTGATTTGTGAACGCATATTGCAGTAGCAAGCTAGGTGAGGAAGCTCTGCGTTTGTCCAGAAAATCAGAATCATTTAGGTGTTTACATAAATAAAAAAAAATTTCTCTTTCGTTTTGCATTCCAAAGCTCTTCATCTGTCGTCAATTCCTTGTATCTAGCAGAAATCGTGGTCCAATGCTGATGGAATTTTCAACGTTGGTTCACTTTATATTCAAGACGCTTTTTTATGAATTGCGGAGTGTGTGTATGCGCGAACTTGATCATGTGTAACACCTATTTCCTAAGATTCAATGATCATATTTTACTCAAATTAGATATTAGGATAGTAGCTTGGGAATTGGCTTCAAGATGATTGCGTATGAATTTCATGGCAATCTTTCCACCAGAATTCAATAAAATTGGGTTGGCGTCTACATGGTTCCTCACGAGGGCAGTGCAAGGTACTTAGAGATATATGTATTGATATTTATTTATTTGTATTAGATTGCTTGCGCCAATTACTCTAGTTATTCAACGAAACACAATTAAATTAATAATAAAGAACATAGAACCAATTAATATACAATCAATCAAGATAATAAATGGAATATAAGAACTATAGGCACAAAGAGAGCAGGAGGGAAACCTCGAAATGAACGCAAACAGGGCACAAGAATACAGTCGACTTAGCTACTGTACATCACCTATCACCTATACAAAGGACACGAGGAAGCTATGATGGACGTTTTTAAAGATCATGTGAAAAATATGAAAATATGTGCCTTTCCTCCATCTTGGAAGACGATTTTTGGTTGTGTCGGTTCGTAAAAAAAGTGCTGAGCATCGTGGGACCTGGAACGATGGAAAAAGTCGGCTTTAGGGAAAGCATATGCAAAAAGGGAGGAGAGAACAAACCTCGTCAGATTTCAAAATAACTTTCCCCCATCCCTTGTTATTTTATGTAAATCGGTTTAAATTGACGGCTGATCCGGTCAGGCGTTTTGTTTCCTAGGGTGCTGAAGGGGATCTCCAGGGTGCCCAGGGGATAATCCCAGAGCTCTGCCGTTCGTGATGTGAATAGAAGAGGGGAACGTAACTCGCATGTACCACGTTAGGAGCTACCCATCCTTCCTTGTTCCACGTTAGGGGGTTCCCTTCTCCCTGTCCCACGTTAGAGACTAGAAGGTAGTTGGGGTCTTGCTTCAAATAAGTCACGGATGGGGGGTAGTCGACATGGGTTGGCATCCAGCGCACGCATCAATTGGGGCATCTGCAGTCTTCGTCGAGACTTCCACCCTATGGTATTGAAAACCTTCTGGAGGAGCTTTTCTTTCTATACGAAAGTCAGAGAGTGGTCCTTTAGAAGCTATGGAAGTTCCGGCTTCAGCCTCAAATATTACTTTTTACGGATATTTGGCTTCCTCACATCACAACAGACGTTGTAGGAGGTCGAAAGTTGTTTCGAAATTAAGTCAAAAGTACTGAAAATAATACATTTAAGATAAGTTAACCTATGTTCAACAACTACAAGTTTGAAAAGTTATTAGTTCGGTACACTATAGCCTAAGGAGGACTTGCTATGTTAGGGAGACGAAATAATAAATCTGGTTTCCCTCTCTAGACGTTGGGTTTTCCATTTACAATACCGATTCCAAAACCTTCAATGTTCTCTTTTGGTATTGAGTTTTACCCCTATTTCTCTCTAGGATATCCGAAACGTCGAGTAGGAAATCACCTTTTGGTTTATTATTTTCAAAATAAGCCTTTGGAATCGAGCAAGAAAAAAATTTAGCATCTTAGTAACACTATTATACTACAAAAAGTTGTGGAATCTTATAACTTAGGAGACGGTATTGAGAAAAGAAGGAGCTTTCGGTTAGTATCAATCACCTCTAAGGAGTGAAAAATAGGTGTTCAAATTTCCTGCTTGAAAAATCTCAATATAAAGGTATTGGTTTCCCCCGATTCAAAATAGAATTGCATTTTTAGAATCGAATGAGACCACCCAGAGCTCTATAAGACCAGCCATTCGCTTCAAGAACTTAAGGGTTGTACTTAGACCGTTTGCTCCGTATGAGAACTTGGACCTCCCTATGAGAGTTAGACTTATTCTAAAACAGTAACACGAGTGTAAATCGCAAAAGAGGCCTATTCTCCGTTCAAATTTTAGCTGACCAAAATGCGCTGTTCGGTTCTTCGAGTTGTACTCAGTTTCGCGACCTTAGCAACTAGTAATCAAATTTCCTAATGAAGGAACCCACAACTCCGTGTTTCCTCGAATTGAGTGTGAAGCGTTTATTCCGTTAAAATAATATTGTACCTATGGATGGTTAAAAAAATAGTGACAATGTTCAATGTAGAAAATATAGTGACCTATATAGAATAATAATAACCTTTGTGTAATAATTGACAGCGTTTTTTCGAAGTTGATGGAGTAATGTGTTACTATCAGAACTTTGAAGTTATAATGTTAAAGGATTTTTGATTTTGTTACCATGTTCATCCAAATTGGCATACAGTTTCCTCCTACTCCGTTTTCACTATTCGAAAAGGGTGCTCATGAGAACTCCATTGGAAATAACCCGATCCGACTAAGGTATGGTTTATTGGGAAACCAAATCCTTTCTTATCGCTTCTCAAAGTGAAGGATTAGAATAGATTCTTGGGAGCAATTTGAGAGAAATCAAGAGGCTCTCATTACCGAAATTAAGATGCTTTTCCCTTGTTAGAGTAAGGAAATCTAGATTCTCGGCTCCACTTAATTTGAGCGGAAGGCATGATGCTCTGCCCTCCATTATTTCGTGCTAACTGCCCTTTAACTTGGCAGGGAAGCCCTTCGGTTAATCACCAGCGCTTAGAAACGCCGTCCAGAGATGGAGGCTGGATTAATCTCCAGCGCCCGATCCGAACCTGATCTTCTCCGGCGCTGCCCTCTCACCTCTTTCTAAGACTCGGGGTAACCTTTTCGATACAGTTCGATATATCACGTCTTAACCCTGACCTAGTAGGGAAGAATCAAACTTCTGCTAGTTTTAATGCTGAACATTGTAGTGAGAGAGAGTATTCTATGCAGTCGATTAAGAGGCAATGCTACCCGCGATACCTCTCTCCCTCTCAAGACTTTACAGAAACATTTCTTTTCAAAATATTGAAGTTAGCACTTTCAGCACTTATTATTTGTTTATTTTTCGTTTAAGATAAGACTGATATTTATTTTCATTTACATGTACGACCAAATCTTGCCAGATTTTTCAATAAAGCGTTATCAATTCAAATCCTCTCTCTCCCCATGAGAAACCAATTTTTCTTAACTACAACATTTCCAAACACGGTTAACTTTAAGTGGAATCGATATTTAAATTTCTCATTACAGAAACATCAGGATTTCCATGCGATAACTGACCAGAATAGAGTAGTTGGAGTAGAAAATTCTTGATTTTTTTAACCTTTCTTCACTTGCATCGTCTTAATCATGTGTGCATTCGCGTAGGATCTATTTGAGGATGAAATATCTAAAAATGATGAAATATCAGAAAAAGACGCATATTCCGTTTACTCTTCAATTTTATACCGAACATTTGCGCATAGAAACACATTTTGGTATTGTGAATTGAGAGACATTGCCATAACCTGTATTCTTTAATAATATCTTTAACAATTTCAAATATTGGAGTTATACCTATCTCACTTAGGACGGTAGCAAAGACTCTTGAAAAACTCTAGTATAGACTTTGTAATACAAACTCTAAGTAAGTAGTTGTTTAGCGTCTATAGTACTGCCTACAAATGAAAAATAATCGTGATGAAGCTAAAGTATTAATTGTCATCGTTATCTGCCTCCATTCCTAATATCTACCGGAAATGTCCTAAGAATTTTCCTTCTGACGAAACTTTCCATTTCGAAGCTTTACTGACCTCTAGCTTGGCGGCAGAATAACACCCGCGTTCATGACCATCCCGTTGTGTAGAGCTCGGAGAAAAATAATGGGAAGGCGCCATCAACTCGGGGGAATAAAACCCCGAGTGTTGTATCCAAGCATCGTTTCGAGGGATATGTTTACTAAGAGGATCCAGTGCTGTTACGACCATTCTCTGCTACACCAACGCTATCCAACGTTATCAAAATTTGGTTGAAGATGGACGTATTATGGGACAAGATTTAGTTGGAATATAATACATTTCACTCACCTTATTTTCTCACAAAATTCTCAATTTCGATTTATTAAAATTAAGTCAGTTTAATTATTCGGCTGAAAGAACTTCCCGATTCGTTTTTATGTTCTGAAAAGGATTTCAGTGGGCGAAATTTTGAATTGTTTCATTACAAAATATATTAGACCAATTCAATAGGACCTTCTTTGGGACAAAGGAATCCTACTTGAATGCTGAGTCGACTTGGATATAACTATGAATTTTATACGATAAAAAGAGAGAGTATAGCTTTTACAGTAGGGGAAGAAAGGTGTATTCAATATATTAGGTGAGACCTCTCAGACCTGAATATAAACACGGAAAACGATACTTTTGCATGTATAGAACGGGGGCTCCACGTTGTAAAGTTACCTACAATGTCAATTTCAGGCTTCTTCAATACTCAAGGAAATGGGGGTCTCCCACAGCACAGTCTGTTCTGATCAACAACTCAAGGGGTGAACAGAAATTGGTATGATGTTAGTATCGATCTTGATGTAAATAGTTGGATCATGTTGTCAAGTTGGTGAACAGAAATTGGTATGATGTTAGTATCGATCTTGATGTAAATAGTTGGATCATGTTGTCAAGTTGTTGTTGGGTCGGTCGGTAAAACAAGTTATATTTTGTTTAGTGAAACAAGTTCTCTCTGCATGTTCGAAATATCAGATATCAGATATTAGATTCTAATGATAGTATCGAATACTTTTTTCCCGATATTTTATCGATATCAATAAAGAGCTTTTAATACTTTTTCAATACAATTTATCGGATAATCGGAAATATCCTACTGCCAATTACGAAACATAAAGATCGGAACAAAATTTTCTCTCATATTTCTCAAACAACCCACAATATACCCCATTCTTATTGATCACAATTATAACTCATGGAGGAATCAACTCCTTCACAACAACTTCGTGAATCGTCTGTAAAGTATAACCTAATCCATGAAAATGAATACAAGTTTATATGACACAGGTACAAATGGGACTGAGGTTTATGATTTTCAATTCGACGGTATCTGACACAGCTCGTTAAAAGAGGCAACTTATCAATCCTAATAACGCCGTCGATGATGAAAGGGCGAAATGTCTCTGAAACCGAGAGCTTCCCTTCTAAATTCCAACCCGTTGATGAGAGGATCCAGTGATCACTCGCATTTCACTCCAAGTGTTCTGATAAATAGGGTCTTTCATCCTCGAAATACCCTGAAACGCGTCAACCATGTTGTAGACCAGACGCCAGGTTTCGCCCTTCCGGATTTCCCTCTTTCGCTCTGCGGAAACCGTTTAAATCCCGTTTTCGAAACTTTCTTGGTTGAACTGCCTCCCTCGCTTCCTCTTTCCACCGGCGCGGACTCCTAAATCTTCCTTGTTGAGAAACTTTTGCGCCTTTATCCTCCCTCAGCTGGGAGTTGGTATTTAGCTACGTAAAGCACTTAGGTGTAATGACCAATAAAGCTATTGCGTAGTTACAAAATGCACCCCTCTACTTCACGAACAACAGTACTTGCTTCGAGTACCATGACCGAATCCTAGGTGTAACAGTGCCGAACTGAGTTGGTAATGTAAAGAAATTAAGCCTATTTCCTTAAGTAAACAGTATTTTGCGATTCATTCTCAGGTTTCTAATTTATTATAAGTCCAACCCTCAAGTGTTCATAGGGAGCAAACGGTTTGTCTTACAGAGCTCAAAGTGGTCTCATTCGATTGTAAAAATTGAATTCTATTTTAAATTGGTGAAAAAACATGCTTTACATCAAGAGTTTCATAAACTATTTTTCACCCCTTGGAAGTGACTGACACTAACCAATCGCCGTAACAACTAGACCCCAAATGGAGCCCATTCATCAAAATTGGATCATGGGAATTGGGCAAGTGCCGGGAAACTTGTTATTCTATTTTGGTTTATTATTTTCAATAATAAGCCTTTGGAATCGAGCAAGAAAAAAAAATTTTAACCCCCCCCTCAAAATTTGATGTTTTACGTTTCAAGGTACGTAGAATACGAAAATCGAATAAAAAAATTTCCGTCCGTCCGCCGTACGCGGCACTTTTTTTAGCAACACTGGACCGATTTGGTTCAAATTTGGTATATGGGCTCCATTTGGGGTCTAGTTGTGCCGCGAAGCTTTTGGTTGATGTAGGTCACTTCTAAGGGGTGAAAATTAAGGGTTGAAATTTTCAAGAGTGCCCTAGCTCGAAAACTCTCGAAATAAAGGTATCGTTTTTTCACCAATTTTAAATAGTATTGAATTTTTAAAAATTTTTGAGACCACCCGGAGCTCTGTAGGACAAACCGTTCGGTCCCTACGAGTACTTGAAGGTTTTCCTTCGATAAAACAGAATCATGAGTGTGAATCGCAAAAGAGGTCTACTCGCCGTTCAAATTTTATCGGACTAAAATGCGATCGCTGTTCATTTCTTCGATTTGTATACAGTTTTTCCTTCTGCGTAACCAGTAATAAAATTCCCGTATGAAGCTTTTTATTTTTCCAATCGAGTGTGAAGCGTTTAGTTCTTTCTAATAAACTTGATTGTGAAGGTGTGAAGCCAGTATGGTGTGGTAGGTAGTACCTAGTTGGTAGGTAAAAAAAATGTTGGTGGGTAAAAAACGCTGCAAATCATTGCTCAAAGGCTTCTTCACTCTTCAGATCACTGATCAGCTGAGTGGGCTCCGAAGCCATTTGCAATCCTATTGAATGGAAGTGCTCTTCCAGGCGTCTTCAGCATTCGAGGAGATCTTCTTCACTCCTCTGATCACTGATCAGCTGAGTGAGCTCCAGAGCCATTTTCAATCCTATTGAATGGAAGTGCTCTTCCAGGCGTCTCCAGCATTCGAGGAGATCTTTTCCACTCCTCAGATCACTGATCAGCTGAGTGAGCTCCGAAGCCATTTTCAATCCTATTGAATGGAAGTGCTCTTCCAGGCGTCTCCAGCATTCGAGGAGATCTTCTTCACTCTTCAGATCACTGATCAGTTGAGTGAGCTCCGAAGCCATTTTTAATCCTATTGAACGCAGGAAGCTGAAATTTGAGAGGGAAGGTCAAGGGAGAATACAGATGGTGGTAGGCTCTATTGACGGAGAACCAGTGATCTATACAGAAGGGTGATCTATACAGAAAATATTAAACCTTTGAGCAATGATTTGCAGCGTTTTATATTCTGTATACATAATTTGAAACGTAAACCATCAAATGTCTGAGGGGGGTTTATTTTTCTCGATTCCAAAGGCTCAAAATAATAGGTAAAACAAAATGTGCAGAATAAAGGAGTATATTCCGATTTTGAAGGACCCAATTTTTCAAATTTTCTCTATTTTTGGTATTCTTTATATTCCCACTCTTAACCCTAGAACGGTACACTTTCGTTGTTGGTACACTACGTAAAAATAACGTTTTGGTACTTTCTGAAAAAAAACTCGGCGCTTTGCGCCTCGGCGGGGGGCTCCGCCCCCCTGCACCCCCCGGTTTATTTCTTTTTCCATACTCTGTATGAAATCATAGGAACACAGAATGTGTTTTTGCGATACTAGTCATCCGTTAAATAACAAACAACAATAATAAATGTGGAGTTGACATTAACATGACAACCAATAAACATATCACCAGATGTTTTTTCTGTCGCTTTTTCGTGACGATTTTTTTTCGATAGGTCATCGCAAAAACACATTCTGTGTTAAAATTAAAAATTCACTTCAAACAAGTAATTGAAGTTTCCCGACCAGTACGAAAGCTGGTCTCCTCTTCATACCCTTAACTCTGGAGAGGTACACTTCGAAGCAGGTGCGTTGCTTGTACACTACGTGAAAATGACGTTCACACATTTGTATTATCGACATGCAAAAAATTTACATTTATTAGTACACTACGTAAATATGGCGCTTAGACTTACTCAGGAAGCGTAGGTACGTCGTAACACTCGACCCTGGTATCCTTCCCTTGTCACGTCTCACTTCACTATTAGTCCTTCTAGGCACTGCTGCTAGGGTCTGCTTGGTCAACAAGGTGAGGCGGAGAAAAGGAAAGTTCCCCAACCACACGTAATACTTACGTAGTGTAACGTTCCAGGGTTGAGATACTATTTTTTTTCTCTTAAGTCAAAAAGTTTTAATTTTCTTGAGACACCCCAGATCGTGAGCTGAACTAACTAGGGAATCAAATTTATTTAGGAATTGCGAGACTCTAATACCTGGAAGTTTCAACTAAATTGCATATTTTTTTCATTATAGTATAGCACGAGATTGGAAATAGAACATTTTTCTGCTTTTCTCGAACACTGTGCCTTTCCACAAATCCAAATGCATTGTATTGGACGGCGTACGGCGTACGGCGGACGGACGGAAATTTTTTTATTTGATTTTCGGATTCTACGTACCTTGAAACGTAAAACATCAAATTTTGAGGGGGGGTTGAAATTTTTTTTTCTTGCTCGATTCCAAAGGCTTATTATTGAAAATAATAAACCAAAATCCTTCAAAATTGGAACAATTTTGGAAAATTAGGAACTAATAAAACTAAAAGAAAAGTTTAATACAATTCAAACATTTGCACCGTTAGTCTCACAGCAAAGAACGTCAAAGAAACTCCTCTGAAGACACATCCTGAAAATTTAATTAAAATCAAACAGTATCTGTTAATGGTTTCAACCTAAAAACTGGTTTGCTTCGGATATGCAGACCGGCAGACAACCCTGTAATGCAAAATGGTAGTAAAAATGTTGGTTTTGGTTAAGCCACATTTGTTTGACATTATAATAAGTACTTTTTATTTAAATTGACAATTTGTTTTGAAAATACGATTATTGAGACACGACATTCAAGCTGGAGAAAAATCATACTAAAATACAGTTCCTGAGTTTTTGAAACTAACAAACACCTTTGGGGAACAGATGAAAGGATTATGGGTGGACTACGTTGCCACTCGGGCCAGGAAGTTACGCAGTTCTCTGTTGTCAGGTCTTCGATTCTCACCTCAAGGGGGTGCGTCGAATCACCATATTCAATATCAGTCGCTTTGTCAGAACAGCTGATGTGAACCAGTTCGGAATAACAAACAACTTCTTTGAGCTGACGTTCAATTCAATTGAGGATGAAAGGGAGAATGCATCCTGATTTTTAGGTTCGGTCAGATCTCTACATAAATGTTATAAAAACGCTGCAAATTATTTCACAAAGGTCTATTATTTTCCTGTATAGAGCTCTGCAAATATCACAGCTTTGCCGTAGTCACTATTCACTACGGCACTTTCACTATTAGTTACTACCCTTCATTTCCATTTTGTAGTGGTTGGGGTTGAAATTTTCAAAAATTTCCTTGTAGGTTGGTAGTAGGTATCTATGGTTGGTAGCTAAAAAATAAATAAATAGTGACTACGGCTAAGCTGTGATCACTAAGTTATTGTGAATGTGTGGATTGAGGCTGCGCATTCCGCAAAGGCAGTAATACGTGTTGCTATTTTTTGTTAAAAATTATTACACAACGGTTTATTATTTTTCTGTAGTATAAATATTAATCCTACGAATAAAATGTAAATGACAGCCTACAAAGCTTAAGGCTTTTCCGTTATCTGTACCTTCCAACCAAGTTTTCGCGCAAGATTCACTATTAATTTTATTTTGGCTGAAAGTACCAACCAACCTACCAGCAAAACTTCGTTATCCGAGAGTTGTGGGTGCCCTCATATTCATTCGATGCCCTCGTATAACGAAAATTGATTCTTGGTTGCTGAGGATGTACAAAGGAGTGACATGAAACTCTACACGAAGAAAGAAAAAAAATGTATTTTATCAGCTGAACTTTAAACGGAGATTTGGCCTACGTCCGTCAATGAACATTAATTTGAGATTCACTCTCGTGAAGCCAAGAACGCATGTCTAGAACCAGTTTCTACTGATGTACACACGTGCTCCGATTTTATGCCTCTCATGAAATATGCAGCTTGGGCAAAATATAAGTTGAAATGGCATGAGATGGATCACCAGAAATTATTGAGAATGTAGAAAGATGTTGGTACATGGGGATCATCAAGCAGCACGAGGAAGCTACCCAACGGATCCGTCACGCATTGACGACGTGAAGAAGTCATACTCACATGTTTGAGAATTGGCCACTGCGCGGATTCCACGCACGGATTCCTCATGGCATATCCAAGAGAATTTCTTCCAGAATGTGAATTATGTAAAATCCCCTTAACGGTCGAACATCTCATCGTTCAGTGCCCAGCAGGTTCCGAGGAACATAAAGATTTTGGGAACTGACTACTTATTTTCAAAAAAGATTCCAAATCATGAAACAAAAGTCACTTTATTATGCAATGTGAACTCTTTGCTCTCCTTACCTACACCGTACGATGAAAGGAAATACGAGTCTGCAACACATTGGGACATTTTCATGTGTGTGAAAGTAAGGTTGTTAGTTCATATACCCAAGCATCAAAATAAGAAAACAGTTGATTGTTCTCTACGCAACACAGTGAGTCTATTTTATTTATTGGTATCGCGTGAGCAAGTTTTCGTGACGATTTTTCAGTTTCAACATTAAGGTATAATTATGTATGAATTTGTAGTTGACAACCAAAACCATACGGTTGAATCCGTCATTAATAAAAGGAAAAACAGGGATTCACGCTCTTGTTTCTGCTTCAGGTGGTCCCATTTGATTCTAAGAAATCGATACTATTTAAAATTGATGATAAACCCGTACGTACCTTTATTTCAATTTTTTATCACCCCTTAGAAGTGGCTGACGAAAATCAAAATCTTCCGGGAATAACTGGACCCATCCGGGCCCATACACCAACATGTGGAGCCCATAATGTACCAAATGTCATCAAAATCGGCCCAAGGCAACTGAGGAAAGAGCAGCGTACGGCCGACGGACGGAACATTTTTATTTCGATTTTTGGATACTCCGTATAAAGTAAGTCATCAAATTTTGAGGGGGTTTATTTTTTTCTTACTTGATTCCAAAGGTTCATTATTGTAAACAATAAACTAAAACAATAAAATGAAGAATCCATTCTTCATTTTTAGTAAAACGAGAGAGCTTTTCTTTTCAAAGTGTCTCTGAATGCCACTAACATTTATATCATAGTTTACTATGTCTGTCCTCATTTCATCTCAACAACCGTCGAGGGGCATCTCCGAAGCATAGGTTGGCAAATAATCGATTGGATATATATCTCTGGTTTTCTTGCAATATAAATGCTTATCTATTCTGTTTGTCTCTTTCCGAATTGTCTTTTATAGAAACCTAATTTTGGTTTATTATTTCTAATAATAAGCCTATGTGATCGTATCGCAAAAAATTTTTATAACCCCCCCTCAAACTTTGTCACTTTACGTTTCAAGGTGCGTAGAATCCAAATTTGCAATGTCCGTCCGCCGTCCCCCGTCCGCCGTCCGGGCCATAAAAGGCCTTAGAATCGGTCTAAAAAACCCGTTCTTTTGCACATAGACTCCATTTGGGGTCTAGTTGGTCCTAACGTCGAACTATTCCGATCGCTTAATTCGTATAGAAGTTATGGGCAAATAACCGGCCAAAAAAGCTGAATCGGCCACTTAGAATTGACCGATTTCGATGAAATTTGGTATGTAGGCTCCATTTGGGGTCTAGTCGTGCCCCGAAGATTTTGGTTAATGTAGGTTACGTCTAAGGGTTCCAAAATGAATTTTGAAATTTTGAAAACGCCCTAACTCAAAAAATTTTGATATAAAGGTATTGTTTTTCCTTCAATTTAGGATTCTATAGAATTTTTAATATTTTTTGAGACCACCCGGAGCTCTGTAGGACAAATCGTTCGCTCTCTACGAGAATTTAAGATTTGGACGTACGATAAATCAGAAACACGAGTGTGAATCGCTAAAGAGGCCTAATCTCCGTTCAAATTATAGCTGACCGAAATACGATCGATGTTTTTCTTCATGTTGGATGGTTGGTGGCTTTGCAGACGAGTGATCTATAGAAAAATAATAAACCATAGTGTAATAATTTGTAGCGTTTTGGAATGGATTTTCTAGGTGAAAATATTCTCCATTATGTTCTCCTATATTTATATATATCAACAAAACTCCACTCTCAATAGCCATACCTATAAAATAATACTTCGTAATAAATAGGTGTACCCATCTGGAGATCTAATTTCAAAACTGTACAAACTAGGATCACCATAACATTCGTATTCTTTTTTCGTTTTTATCTTTCCTCTTCCGCATTTTGCTTTTTCAACTTTTCAGGACAAATAAGTTCCACCTTCCAACTTTTCAGTCTTGAGTTACGACGGCTGCGAAAGTAATGCCTCATTTTTAATTTTACGATTTTTCTTCCTCTTGCCTCTTATCCTATTGTCCTTCACCATTTTTACTTCGGAAATGAAGAATTACCTCGGGAAATTAGCCCGCCTCAATGAGCATTTTGCAACATTCACCGAGTTTTGAATGAAATCCTCCCACTCCTTCGGGTCGCCAGCCTCTCTCGTTATTCTCCCGAGAATTTATCACATTTTAACATAACTTCTTTTATTTTTTCTTTACCTCTTTTTCTCCCCTTCGTCTTTTTTTCACGGTTTCCCCGTGATTCTAATGAGTCGGTTATTATTCCTGTAAAAGTTTTTCTTCCAGACTCTCCCACAGTTATATATTTCGCCCTGTTTCTCAACAAGACCCCCCTTCCCTCCGTCACTAGTCGTCGTTTTGAGATATTTTTCTTCAAAACCCTCTTTAACGAATTCTCACTTCCCCGAGACCAAAGAGGTGCGAAGCCGTCTCATTCCCGCAAAACCCACAGGTTCCATTTGCACAGTAGAATTGCTAAGCTAGGAAATGAAAATATTTAAAGCGCTTTTTCTTGCTCAACGCTCAGTTGGATTTCTTCAACTAATTCGACCGAAAAAATCCAGCAACAAAACACAACCTAAGTTTCAGATTAGAAATTTCCCAAGAAAATCTGCTCAAGATTGTATATCAGAGATAGTTGAAGTTAAGTGTTGGGATACTTGGTATTGGAGTGGCAAGTGAAATCACAATTTTTTCTCGCAATTCCTAGCTCTTTATTTAGTGACCTAAGAGCTATACGAAAATTGCGTTTTTCACATGTATGTCACTCTCTTAGAAACCACAGTAATGAAGGTAGATTTCTTGACACACCGATTTATCAAATACCTACGTTGACCCGAATTTGCTCAAATCTGAAGGACAGTTGGGAGTGGCTCCAGAATGATCACTTATGAGTTTCATCGCATTATTAGCCAATTCCTCTCCTAATTCATTGATCATGAAATTTCAAAACTCAACTTCGGCAACAAAAAGGGACGGAAGTTTTTAAAGAAAATTGAAAAAAAAGAAAAAAAATTGGGTGGGGGGGGGGGGGGGTTAGTTCATAACAAACCCACTAGAAGGAACCAACAGAAAGCTATGAAAAGTTCAATAACAATTTATTTCTTACAAAACCATTTCTATTCTGTTCATATACTAATGAGAAACCACCCTGAATATTACAAGGAACGATTGCGACTCCAATGGAAGATTCCTGCTGAAACCTTTGAAAGAGTCCTCTTAGGTACTTTTTCAAATCGATCGGAAATAATAAGGGAATGTATTTCGCACTGTTTTTGAACCCTTTCCTCTGTTACTATCCGTCTGTGACGACACCCGAGGGTGACGATGATGGATAAAGAACGAAACCCATTTCGCAAACATTCTTCTTCCATTTTATCGTCCCTCCAACAGCCGTCTTTCGAAACGACCGCCCGAACTCCGTGGTTCCACGCACCATTTGATTCTTCAGACGAGTAACAAATTTATCTGTGACCCCTGACAGTATTCCGCCCTCTTACTCTGATTTAATCTCTTTTCAGAAACGGTCGTGTCTGATGGAGCGAGATACTTTCAGAAGAATCCTCTTTCAAAGTCTGCGGCATCTTACCTATAATTGGTTTGAATCCTCCACAACGAGATTAGTTTAATACCCAGTAGCAACTAGAGAAATGGGTTATGCGAGGAATTTTTTTCAAGGTTCGCTTTTTTCAAGGAATTGAGAGGATTGAGGAAATCGAGCTCGTCCTAATAGTCGAGAAAATCTTACCTCAGAATCAGGGAAGCAGATTACAAAGATATGACTAAACGTTAGGAATAACGTCCATTGCCATGATAACAAAATACCAATTTTTGGGAACCAGTCGTAGATGTAGACAAAAATTAGGAGTACAGCCAAGCACTGTGTATACACAACTTACAGCTGTTCTTCTAGCGTTGCCATTACGCCAATTGAGCCATAAAGCTGCTTTCTCTCTGGAAAACTGGAACAATAAAACTAAGCCAGTACTTTGTGCTTACAAAGCAGCTTGGAGACCATTGGGAGAGATTGCGAGGAAGATGGCTGAGCGTCGACCCACATCCACCAGGAAAATCGCACACAAATTGCATGAACGAATTTCCTAGGCAAATTTTCCTAGTACAACAGATTTTTACAAAATGTTTGAATCGTGATGTTTTTAGTAAGACCTCCTATAAGAAAGTTCACATTGATTCCGTATATTCCATTATAGTATATGTTTGAGATTGCATTTTCTACTAAAAACCTCAAAAATCACGTTTTAGGATCTCTAGAACGAATTTATCGTTTCCTCTTTAAAAATGGCTTTGTTTAAGAAGTCAATTTCCACTAAAAACCTCTATAGGAAGAGGTTTTTTGAGTTTTGAAGCGTGGTGGTCAACGAACTCAACCCGTCTTTAGTTTTTTCTAGCTACTTACTAGAGTCAGCCTAGTAAGCTATTATGTAAGCTACTTACTAGAGTAGTGACACAGTAAAAATGAATACATACGAATAATCACAATTTTGAACTCCAGGAAACGTTTTGGAGTGTTTCAAAAAGGTTTTCCATGAATACAATTTCTGAAATATTCCATATATTGAAATTTTGAAGCTATTGCAATTGCTTCATTTCTTTTGAAAATAAAGGCATAACGAATGGTATAGAAAATTCTTATAATTTCAACACAAAACGAGTGTTTATGTGCTCCATGAGACTATGATTCACGATCCTGAGCTTTTCAGTTGACATTTTCGTAGCCGAGTTGCTGCTAAACCTCGTTTGAAATGTTTCCTCCCATCGCCTTTTCTCCCGTTCTCGCGTCTTCCAATATTATAAATTGCGCTCCGGTCCATGTGAAATATCTCGGCGTTTTATTATGCTTCCCCGGTTACAATGGATCGTTTCACATTATATGCACATGATCCTCCCAACAGATCCTGCCTTCCACGAACCGCAGAGCCTCTCTTTGTAGCTCGCTTGAAAGAGGTAACACCACAGTTCTTGAAAAATGTATCTCACAGAAATATGTATCTTCCGGGAAAACACAGGCCACAATAATGATTTACAACGACGATACAGTCGTATTGGCTCTCTAATACTACTACTAGTAATGATGACTCATCGATCATGTAATGAATATCAAATATAAACCAAATAAATACCAAAGTCCGGACTTGTGTCTTTTACCTCACAAGTTCAGAGTGCTTCCTAATTTTCCCGTCTCTCTAATTAGAGGAAAGGAAATTTTGCAGAGAAATTCAAAACTTCAAAACCAATGGTATCTGGCATTTATGCCAAATGGGTGTGGCGCATAGCCTTCTCGTGTCCACAATATAGAAAGTCCGACAGGAGATTATCAAAACTACCGAATCACGATGAAACTAGCGGAAGATCATCGAAACTAGACCCACAACAATCTTTAAAAATGTCAATGAATTTGGATAGAAACAGTGGAAGTTACTGATAGATGAATTTTACGTTTGCACATTCTCAGAGGCTACTAAACATTTGGCAGCTATTCAATTCAAAACGTCTGCCAAGTGGGTGTGGCACATAGCTTCCTCGTATCCATAACCCGATTATATAGATGATCCGATTCGTAGTAGTTAATCTCAAAACACTAGTCTTTAAGTACCTATCACTACCCTCATAGGGGACCATCTGCACGCTAATCTGGACAATCCTAGAAAATTTCATCAAATTCGGATGAAAAATGTAAATGTTATGGCTGTTACAAGGATTTTACGTATGCGCATGCGCAGTGGCTTCTGTAAATTTTAAGGCCTTGATATTCATTGGGGACCATCTACAATCTAATCCGTATAATCCCTGAAAATTTCATCGAAATCGGGTAGACAATTTGGAATGGCCGTTACAAGGAGATTCACGGTTGCGCATGCGCAGTGGCTGCTATCACTCCGAAGGTGGTGATTTTCATAGGGAACCATCTAAATACTAATCTGTAACATCCCTGAAAATTTCATTGAAATCGGATGGAAAATGTAGAAGTTATGGCCGTTAGAAGGAAATTCACGTTTGCGCATGCGCAGCGGCTACTAACAGTCCGGGGGTGATGGTTTCTATAGGGGACCATCTAAAACCCAATCTGCATAATCCCTCAAAATTTCATCGAAATCAGGTGGGAAATGTGGAAATTATGGCCGTTACAAGGAAATTCACGTTTGCGCATGCGCAGTGGCTAATATCAGTTGGAATTGGATGATTTTCATAGGGGACAATCTAAATACCAATCTGTAACATCCCTGAAAATTTCATTGAAATCGGATGGAAAATGTAGAAGTTATGGCCGTTACAAGGAAATTTACGTTTGCGCATGCGCAGTAGCTACTATCAGTCCGGGGATAATGATTTTCATAGGGGACCATCTAAATATTAATCTGTAACATCCCTGAGAATTTCATCGAAATCGGATGGAAACTGTAGAAGTTATGGCCGTTACAAGGAATTCACGTTTGCGCATGCGCAGTCGCTTCTATCAATCCGGGGATAATGATTTTCATAGGGAACCGTCTGCACACCAACCCGCACAATCCCTGAAAATTTCATCGAAATCGGAGAATAACTTCGTATAGTTATGCGCGTTACAAGGAATTGATGACAGATGGACAGACACACAGACAGACAGACACGGAACCAAAATTGTTCAGAAAGGTCTAAAACGCAAAACGCGAGTGAAAATTTTGATTTTGGAGAACTTTTTTTTTCATCCTTGAAAAGTGAAAACAAAGCTTCCGCTACCTTGGTAGACTCGGAAGCAAAATTAAAGAGTACAGTTAAGAAAATTCAACTGTCACTTCGCATAGTATAGGGACACCCAGCCTAACAAATATAGAAAATTATTCAGGGAGATCAGGAAACGTGTTGATTTTTGAGCATTTATGCTTCTTCTCTCTCTCGAACATAACCACCAAAATCGGGGTCCGGTGTGGCCGTGGGCTCTGGGGCACGCGTTCTTTGGTGGTAGGATTCGGACCGAATTCTGCGGGGGTCGTTGGTTCGAGTATCACGGTGCGTCCGGGGCTCATCGCCCCCTTCTTCTCAACCCTGTGAAGCAATGGGAAGCCATGAGAGAAATCACCAGAACAAATTCTGATCTTCCCTATAGAAGACAGCGACGCCAGGAATGGCAGTAGGACGAAAATCCAACCTCGTTAGAGAGAGAGAACCCAACCTCGTTAGAGTAATTATTTCTCTGTGTGAAATGGAACTCCGTAAAATATCAAGTATCTCCCACATCTGCTAACAAAGACAACGTCATAAAACGTTTCACTGGTAACCAGCGGTGATGTTCCCTTTCGAGAGAAATGCATAACTTCAGGGAATTGACGGCACACTGATCGACATGACAGGCAAAAAGGCCGAGAATCAACAGCGCCACTTTGACGTGTGTAGTGGGAAACCATTACTATAAGTCTACCTAGATACTAGAGAAGTGAACACTCGCTGGGTTCCGTTCGAGTGAGATGCCCTATTGATTAAAACGCTATTGGCTTGACTGCAGATGACCCACATGACAGTCGAAGAGACAATGAATCCAAAAAAGTTCAAAAAGCGAGATTCTGTACTTCAAAGTTTTTTGGTCAATAATAAAATCGGTTCACAAGTATTCCACCTTCCTAACATGCATGCTTGTGTATGATAAAACCTATTTAGTCCATAGTACGGACTGTTATTATTCCCTTGTATCAAACGACGGTAGTTTTTGTGCCCACTGGAAATCGGATGGAAAATGTGAGTTATGGCTGTTACAAGGAATTCACGTTTGCGCATGCGCAGCGGCTACTATCTGTCCGGGGTGATTATCTTATTAGGGGACTATCCACAACCTAATCCGCAAAATTCCTGAAAATTTGATCGAAATCGGATGAGAAATGTAGAAGTTATGGCTGTGGCAAATATTTCACATTTGCGCATGCGCAGCAGCTACTATCAGTCCGAGGGTAAGTAATTTCAAAGGGGGCCATCTAAACGCAACCCGCACAATCCCTGAAAATTTCATCAAAATTGGATGAGAATTGTAGAAGTTATGGCTGTGGCAAGGACAGACAGACATGGAACCAAAATTGTTCAGGAAGGTCTAAAAAGTAATACGCGAGTGGAAATTTTGATTTCAGAGAACTTTTTTTTCAACCTTGAAAAGTGAGAACAAAGCTTCCGCTACCTTGGTAGACTCGGAAGCAATATGTTCAAAGATGATAAATTTGTCACTTTGAAAATAGAGGGAAACCATTATGATACCTACACCTACAAAGTGGTTTTAGTTTTACCTACGGGGAAATGGATCTTAGGTCCAGCGTACTTGGGACTTGACAAAATTATTCAGTAGTTGAGAAGCAAAAACACCTGTTGTTCGAAAGTCTTGTGTAAAAGGCACTCAAATTCCTTTCTTACATTAAACTCTCAAAATAATGCAATACCCCAGCGAACCATCGTGAACTGAGTAGCCAGTACGATCATTTATCACTACACTACAAGTTGATTTTACGTGAACCCCCTCATGAAGGTAGGTGGATCTGAAATAACAATGGTGGTCGGTCGTGGGTGGCTGTTGTCACGTACAGCACATATTTCACCGAGAATGATAGCGTGGCCGGGGTGATCCCAGGTCTTTTCGCCAGGCTCTTGGATATTTCTTTTGGTTCGCAGCGGTTGTGTGGCTGAGTCGACGTATCCGTACTACCCTTTCCTGGTGGGTTTCCGTGGTTTGTAACTATGAGCCCATGCACATTTGTTGAACCCCGTTAAGATTGACTGATTCTGATTCGAAATCGGGGAATTCATTATTTAATTAGTAATACTAAAATTTCATCAATAATAGAATCTTTGAGTGCGCAAAGGTGCGATAATGCAGAAAATTAAAATCATATTGTTCCCCAAGTCTGATAAAACTAGTGATCAAAGGTTTGCATTCGTAAACCAACTAAAAAGAATACGTTTTCCAAAAATTAACAATTAAGCTATTACATTAACATTATCATAATTTAAAGATAAGCTAAATTATTTTTCTTCACAATTAAAATTCAGCTTTTTCCCTGGTGTTGAACGACTTAGGACCCGTTACAGTCTTCTGTGTTCAATCCTTTTCCCCTTCATGACTACTCAAAATTGTACGATTTTAGTTTTTTAGTTAGTTAGCCTCAAAACGGTCTCATTTGAATTTCGTCAATATCGGACTAACAGTGACGTAAGCGCGCTTTGGAACGTGATTCTATCTTTCTTTGGTTTCCCAAGAGCTGATTGTTCGATTTTGATCAATTTTGAACGGAATTTTGAAGCTAGAAGCTAAAAGAAAGAACATTGACTTCATCATGATCCGATCAATAAGACATGAGAGAAAGTTTGAAATCCTCGATATCTCGAACGACTTCACAATCCTGTTGCTTTCGGTTAGCATAGAAAGCCAGCAAAATCATCGTGACAGTCAAGTGTTCGTTTTGACATTTTCATGTCTTTGCCCTGGCACATAGCACAAAAAACTGTCACGAAATTGCGTAACGAAATTGTGTTACAGTGCCTTTATAATGATTTCCGCTTACAACGACCCCGTTGTTAGGTTTGTTCCTTTTCTACACTTTTTAACCCACAAAAATCGTTCACCACTCGTTGGAAAGCTCTCGATTTAATGAACATTTTCATGTTCTCCATAACATATTGACTATACGAATAGCGGAGCTATGGGCATAACTGTTCTCATATTTTGTTTACAAACTAATGATCGTGAGTGTAGAAGATAATTCATCCGGAATCGTCTATTTTATTTTAAAGCAATAGGTAAAGACATGAAAATGTCCCAATGCGTTGCAGACTCGTATGTTTGTTTCTGTTTTTATCAACCAACTAGTTCGGTCCATCCTTGTAAGGAAGCTGTACAGTCCACCCAACTTGACAGACGTTTTCATAAACGTGCCAAATTTTCATATTTTTGTTTTCTCACTATTGAAGAATGGGAAGCATTGTATTTGGAGCTGGTGAAAAACAACATTCCCCTAAATCAAAAACTTCACTCGCCTTTTGGATTTTAGAGCATTTTGAAATACCGTGTCTGTCTATGATCAATGGGGTGTCCGCATGGGTTGGAAAAACTGTTTATTGTTATTGCTTCCGAGTCTACCAAGGTAGCGGAAGCTTTGTTTTCACTTTTCAAGGACGAAAAAAAAAATTTCTCCAAAATCAAAATTTCCACTCGCGTTTTGCGTTTTAGACCTTTCTGAACAATTTTGGTTCCGTGTCTGTGTGTCTGTGTGTCTGTCCGTCTGTCATGATTTCCTTGTAACGCGCATAACTATACGAAGTTATTGTCCGATTTCTATGAAATTTTCAGGGATTGTGTGGGTTGGTGTGTAGACGGTCCCCTATGAAAATCATCATCCCCGGACTGATAGAAGCGACTGCGCATGCGCAAACGTGAATTCCTTGTAACGGCCATAACTTCTACATTTTCCATCCGATTTCAATGAAATTTTCAGGGATTATGTGAATTAGGTTGTAGATGGTTTCCTATGAAAATCATTGTCCCCGGATTGATAGAAGGCACTGCGAATGCGCAAACGTGAATTTCCTTGTAACGGCCATAACTTCCACATTTTCCACTCGATTTCGATGAAATTTTCAGGGATTATGTGTGTAATGACTCACACTTGTAAATACGTAGTTCTCAAATAAAGGTCGAGGGAAACCCTGAGTGACTCACCACATGCAAGGTGGGTAAGGTGAGGTACGGGGAACAGTGACATCAGTTGACGTCACCTTTTTCCACCCTCCTCTTACCTTGTCAAGTCCATATAAAAGGAGGACTCAGGGCTTCCCTTTCATGCATTCGTCTTCGAAAACTCGACTTGTTTATTTCTCGATCTACCTCGCCTCTTCTCTGAAGCCCACAGTTCATCGGAGGGTCTCGGTATGCGATAAAGCTCATCGCGCCGGCTTCTGCTCCCATTTACCCTAGTCGTCGTCTGCCTCCAACTAGGTATAGGTAAATGTGGTGCATCCCCCGGGTCGGCGAGCAATCGCGCCTAGGAATGTATCCGAGCTGGCGATCTTAACACTCTTGCACACGGTCTGCGGTTACCCGCGCCGGGCATCGAGTGTTGTCCCGTCCTTTGTCTTCGTTGAGTAGGAACCAATTAAATTGACAAACCGAAGGAAGCCGATCGCCTTCACGCTCCGACACGCAGTCATAACATTGGTGACCCCGCACGTTTTTGGTTTGCTATTCAACACGAAGCTAACTCGAGGATTATGGACCCACCGCTACCGCCGCCCGCACCGGACTTCGCCGAGGCCACGAAGGTCTCAATCCCGCTCACGCTTCCGCCGTTCTACCGAGAGGATCCCCGGCTGTGGTTTATACAGCTCGACGCGGCTTTCACCGGCGCGCATGTAAACACGCAGCGCGCTCGCTTCACCCGGACCATCCCTCTACTGCCCTACGATGTAGCAGTTCAAGCGGCGGACTTAACACAAGCCCAGCTTGTGACACCATACGACGACCTCAAACAATGGCTCATCGAAATTTTCGAGCCGTCTCGGCATGCGAGGATCACGGCACTCACCGAGCATCGGCCACTGGGGGACCTCAAGCCTTCACAGCTTTTACGCCAAATGCGCCATCATCTGGGGGACCTCACGCCTAATGAGATCTTAAAGGCATTTTGGATCAAGGCGCTACCCGTCGCGGCCCAAATGTCCATTGCTCCGTGGATGGATAAAACGCCAGAATTCCTCGCGCCGATCGCAGATGCTACGCACGAAATACGTAGCGCCGCAGCGGTTCATCAAATCGAACCGGACTGTAATACTGAGGCGGTAGCTACGAAGCGACCTCCGAGACGAAATAGCCCCGCACGACAGTACCAGCGACCTCGTCCGCAATCTCCAACTCAACAAAAAGGTATGTGCTGGTACCATTTTAAATACCGCGACAAGGCGACTAAATGTCGACAGCCTTGTTCATTCAAAAAGGTACGATGGCAGGAAAACTAGCGGGCCCGCCTGTTTACAAGGCGGGCGCCCCTTTCCAAGACATTTCCAACCGACTATTCGTCAAATGTCATAAAAACAATATACCTTTTTTGATCGATACGGGGGCTAGCATCTCAATTCTTCCGAACTCTTTAGTTCGTCGGAAGAACAAAACATCCGACTACCTACTTTTCGCCGCGAACGGCACCGCCATAACGACCTATGGTAATTTTACAACGAAGGTTCATCTACAAGACGAAATTTATGAATGGTCTTTCGTAGTCGCGGACGTTAAACGACCCATTATCGGAGCCGATTTTCTCGGGTATTTTGGCTTACACGTTGACCTGAAAAACCGAGCGTTATTCAACCCTCACTCGCATAAACCTATACGAGGATACGTCAACACGGTCAACTCCGGCGTCACCACCGAACCTACTCCGCCGACCTTCATCGAAATGCTCAACAAATACCGACCGGAGAAGCGATCTTCATCCCATCTCTCCACGATAAAGCACTTCATTGAAACCAAAGGTCCGCCGGTCACAGCGAAAAGTAGACGTCTTCACCCCGAACAACTCCGTCAGACAAAAGAGCACTTCAAACAGCTCATCAACGACGGAATTATCCAACCCTCGAAATCACCTTGGGCCAGTCCTCTGCACGCGGTACCTAAACCAAATGGTACTTGGCGCTTTTGCGGTGATTATCGTCGGCTCAACGAACGCACGGTCGGAGATCAATACGCCGTCCCGCATCTTCGAGATTTTTCGTCTCATTTACACGGATGCACGATTTTCTCCACGCTCGATATTTCACGTGCGTTTCACCATATCGACGTGAACCCTCAGGACATTCCGAAAACAGCGATTATAACGCCATTTGGGCTGTACGAATACAGAAAAATGAATTTTGGATTAAAAAACGCTGCACAGTCGTGGCAGCGATATATGGACCAAATCCTTCGAGACTTCGACTTTGTCTTTTGTTTCCTAGACGACGTCTTAATTGCGTCTCGAAACATTAAGGAACATGAACGCCATGTTAAAGCGGTCCTCAACGTTTTCGCTGCGGAGGGTCTCACGGTAAACAAGGAAAAATGCGTCCTTGCCAAAAAAGAAGTGACTTGTCTCGGTCACATAGTCAACGAGACTGGGATACGTCCGGTTCCTAAGAAGGTGGACAATCTCACGACATTCCCTCTTCCGACTACTGTCACCGACCTACGCAGGTTTCTGGGGATGTTAAATTTTTACAGACGGCACATTCCGAACGCGGCTATACACCAACAGCCGTTAATAAATGCGATTCCGCAGCCTTCCAAAAAGAAGGACCGTCGCACGATTGAATGGACGGAAGAATTGAAATCCGCTTTCAATAAATGCAAAAACGATTTGCAAAACGCAACTACGCTGGCTCATCCTTCTCCGAAAGGTCGACTATCCATTACTACGGATGCCTCGGACGTCGGAATTGGCGCGGTGTTACAACAAGAGGTCAACAACGAGACGTCACCCCTCGGATTTTTCTCTAAAACTTTATCAACAGCTCAACAGAAGTACTCCACTTTCGATAAGGAGCTTCTGGCTATTTACGAAAGTGTAAAGCATTTCAGAGACTTCATAGAGGGACGTACTTTTCATATTGTGACTGACCACAAACCGCTCACCACGTCGCTCCATCAAGACCGAAAAACGGCCTCGCCTCGTCGTATTAGGCAAATGGAGTTTATCAGCCAATTCACGACTGATATCCGATATACACCGGGCACCTCCAACGTAGTCGCTGACACATTATCTCGGCCTTCACTCGAACTTCACGAGCTCACGACTTTTCCGTCCGGAAAAGAAATTTTCCTAAATCAACAGACCGACGAATCACCCGAGTTCCGCAACCTTATTTCGACCGGGCGTCTCGAAGAAACCCAGGTACCTGCGCTCGACCTCTCACTGTGGTGTGATACGACATCGGACATGCCTCGCCCGTTTGTTCCTAAACGACTTCGCCGCAAATTAATTGAACACTATCATTCATTTAGTCATCCAGGAATACGCGCAACACGAGACCTAATTCGCGCGAAACTTTTTTGGCCTCGAATGAACACGGAAATACGGGAATATGTACAGGCATGCGCCAAATGTTCGAAATTCAAAGAATTCCGCCACCCTCAAATTCGCCCAGCAGAATTTGACGATTCGCTTCCCTTCGAAGAATTAAACGTCGATCTCGTGGGGCCTCTTCCGGATTCGCAAGGTTATAGGTATCTGTTAACCCTAATCGACAGGCATACCAGCTGGCCAGAATGTATCCCATTACGAACGATAACTACAAAGGCGGTTACTGACGGCATCCTTAACAATTGGATTGCGCGATTCGGTTGTCCATTAACGATTATTACCGATCAAGGCAGGCAATTTGAGAGTGCAGAATTCTCCGAATTCCTAAAAAAATTCGGCATCAAACGCAATCGCACGACGGCCTACCATCCCGAATCGAACGGAAAAATCGAGCGATGGCATAGGGATTTAAAAAACGCCCTACGTACTGCTACTTCTTCGCCATCATGGTCTAAGGATCTTCCGACCATTTTATTAGGGCTCCGCACTACCATTCGGTATTCGGACGGTTACAGCGCCGCCGAACGTACTTTTCGTGCGCCCCTCCGCCTCCCTGCTGACCTATTTCCGCCTCAACCGACGGAATATCACCGACCGCCCGCAAAACCCTCAACGGACAAACGCCCACGGGTTTTCCCCGATTCATTCCAAAACGCAAAAAGAATGTTTTTGCGAGAAGAAGGGCTTCGGAAAGGCTTGAACCCCCTCTACTCCGGCCCCTACGAAGTGATTAACAAAGGAGAGCGAACGGCTACGCTGCTTATTGACGGCTCCCAGGTAACCGTTTCTCTCAGTAGGTGTCGGCCGGCTTTCGGTATTTCCCCCACCACAACAGGGACGGATTTACCTGAGGTACCTCAGGACACAAGCCTACTCGAATCATTCGACGCTTGCACCTCCTTGGGAACGGGTCCACTCCACGACGAACCACTTCACGCGGAAAAACAGCATGGACCTAATCTTCACAAAGAAGGAACTGGAAGCGATCTTCAGGCCAGCAAACCGATTCGGCCGCCCATCAAAGCCTCCGCAGCAGATACGCCAAGGGCCTCATGGGCTCGACGAATTAACTCCGACAATTCGGAAACCTACACGGCCAAGCAAACCCTCTCCTACGCCGCGGCTGTCCGTCGCAGGGAGCAACCAACTTCCGCGAACATTTAAGCGAAAGGGAAATGTTAATTTCTCTGCAACTACGACGGCAGACTACAAAGCTGCCAGGCACGAGTCACCGCCTATGAACTCTCGACCATGGAAAACCCATTCGATTGATATCCCCCAATTTAAGAAGAGAGCAACAACCATCATTCGATATTATGATGCGAAGAATTCAAACATTTTCGAGAGGTATTCACCCTCATTTTTACGAGACAACGAAATAGAGGACAACAACGAAGTCGCCGATTTAATGGCAAAAATAAATAATATTGTTAAACCCCTCGTCGCTCCTACCTCAGCCTCATCCTCTATTTCCTCCCCAAAAAGACCCGGGCCGAAGCCTCGCCGTCGCAAAGGGCGCCAAGCCCGAGCGAGACTTTCCAAACTTCGGTCCGGGCAATTTTCACTTTTCACACTTACATTCTTCCGACGAAGAATGCGTCCCGGCCTCGCCACCAGACGTCACTGGGCCTCTCGATACGGACCCAGACGGCTCGGCGTTTCGGCTACAGGCTACTGTGTCATAACGATCCATGCTTCCGTCGTCTCCAGCATCTTCTTCAACGCAGTAATCACGCCTTCAGCGACATCCTTCGATGTACTCAAATGTTATTTTCTGTTTTGTTGAAACTAAGCGTTCATTACTCGTATGATGTTAACTCTTTTTGTTCCTAAACTTCAAGTCAAAAATTATTTTTTATATTTTCCTTTATTTTACGAACTGGGGGACCTCTGTAATGACTCACACTTGTAAATACGTAGTTCTCAAATAAAGGTCGAGGGAAACCCTGAGTGACTCACCACATGCAAGGTGGGTAAGGTGAGGTACGGGGAACAGTGACATCAGTTGACGTCACCTTTTTCCACCCTCCTCTTACCTTGTCAAGTCCATATAAAAGGAGGACTCAGGGCTTCCCTTTCATGCATTCGTCTTCGAAAACTCGACTTGTTTATTTCTCGATCTACCTCGCCTCTTCTCTGAAGCCCACAGTTCATCGGAGGGTCTCGGTATGCGATAAAGCTCATCGCGCCGGCTTCTGCTCCCATTTACCCTAGTCGTCGTCTGCCTCCAACTAGGTATAGGTAAATGTGGTGCATCCCCCGGGTCGGCGAGCAATCGCGCCTAGGAATGTATCCGAGCTGGCGATCTTAACACTCTTGCACACGGTCTGCGGTTACCCGCGCCGGGCATCGAGTGTTGTCCCGTCCTTTGTCTTCGTTGAGTAGGAACCAATTAAATTGACAAACCGAAGGAAGCCGATCGCCTTCACGCTCCGACACGCAGTCATAACATTGGTGACCCCGCACGTTTTTGGTTTGCTATTCAACACGAAGCTAACTCGAGGATTATGGACCCACCGCTACCGCCGCCCGCACCGGACTTCGCCGAGGCCACGAAGGTCTCAATCCCGCTCACGCTTCCGCCGTTCTACCGAGAGGATCCCCGGCTGTGGTTTATACAGCTCGACGCGGCTTTCACCGGCGCGCATGTAAACACGCAGCGCGCTCGCTTCACCCGGACCATCCCTCTACTGCCCTACGATGTAGCAGTTCAAGCGGCGGACTTAACACAAGCCCAGCTTGTGACACCATACGACGACCTCAAACAATGGCTCATCGAAATTTTCGAGCCGTCTCGGCATGCGAGGATCACGGCACTCACCGAGCATCGGCCACTGGGGGACCTCAAGCCTTCACAGCTTTTACGCCAAATGCGCCATCATCTGGGGGACCTCACGCCTAATGAGATCTTAAAGGCATTTTGGATCAAGGCGCTACCCGTCGCGGCCCAAATGTCCATTGCTCCGTGGATGGATAAAACGCCAGAATTCCTCGCGCCGATCGCAGATGCTACGCACGAAATACGTAGCGCCGCAGCGGTTCATCAAATCGAACCGGACTGTAATACTGAGGCGGTAGCTACGAAGCGACCTCCGAGACGAAATAGCCCCGCACGACAGTACCAGCGACCTCGTCCGCAATCTCCAACTCAACAAAAAGGTATGTGCTGGTACCATTTTAAATACCGCGACAAGGCGACTAAATGTCGACAGCCTTGTTCATTCAAAAAGGTACGATGGCAGGAAAACTAGCGGGCCCGCCTGTTTACAAGGCGGGCGCCCCTTTCCAAGACATTTCCAACCGACTATTCGTCAAATGTCATAAAAACAATATACCTTTTTTGATCGATACGGGGGCTAGCATCTCAATTCTTCCGAACTCTTTAGTTCGTCGGAAGAACAAAACATCCGACTACCTACTTTTCGCCGCGAACGGCACCGCCATAACGACCTATGGTAATTTTACAACGAAGGTTCATCTACAAGACGAAATTTATGAATGGTCTTTCGTAGTCGCGGACGTTAAACGACCCATTATCGGAGCCGATTTTCTCGGGTATTTTGGCTTACACGTTGACCTGAAAAACCGAGCGTTATTCAACCCTCACTCGCATAAACCTATACGAGGATACGTCAACACGGTCAACTCCGGCGTCACCACCGAACCTACTCCGCCGACCTTCATCGAAATGCTCAACAAATACCGACCGGAGAAGCGATCTTCATCCCATCTCTCCACGATAAAGCACTTCATTGAAACCAAAGGTCCGCCGGTCACAGCGAAAAGTAGACGTCTTCACCCCGAACAACTCCGTCAGACAAAAGAGCACTTCAAACAGCTCATCAACGACGGAATTATCCAACCCTCGAAATCACCTTGGGCCAGTCCTCTGCACGCGGTACCTAAACCAAATGGTACTTGGCGCTTTTGCGGTGATTATCGTCGGCTCAACGAACGCACGGTCGGAGATCAATACGCCGTCCCGCATCTTCGAGATTTTTCGTCTCATTTACACGGATGCACGATTTTCTCCACGCTCGATATTTCACGTGCGTTTCACCATATCGACGTGAACCCTCAGGACATTCCGAGATTGATATCCCCCAATTTAAGAAGAGAGCAACAACCATCATTCGATATTATGATGCGAAGAATTCAAACATTTTCGAGAGGTATTCACCCTCATTTTTACGAGACAACGAAATAGAGGACAACAACGAAGTCGCCGATTTAATGGCAAAAATAAATAATATTGTTAAACCCCTCGTCGCTCCTACCTCAGCCTCATCCTCTATTTCCTCCCCAAAAAGACCCGGGCCGAAGCCTCGCCGTCGCAAAGGGCGCCAAGCCCGAGCGAGACTTTCCAAACTTCGGTCCGGGCAATTTTCACTTTTCACACTTACATTCTTCCGACGAAGAATGCGTCCCGGCCTCGCCACCAGACGTCACTGGGCCTCTCGATACGGACCCAGACGGCTCGGCGTTTCGGCTACAGGCTACTGTGTCATAACGATCCATGCTTCCGTCGTCTCCAGCATCTTCTTCAACGCAGTAATCACGCCTTCAGCGACATCCTTCGATGTACTCAAATGTTATTTTCTGTTTTGTTGAAACTAAGCGTTCATTACTCGTATGATGTTAACTCTTTTTGTTCCTAAACTTCAAGTCAAAAATTATTTTTTATATTTTCCTTTATTTTACGAACTGGGGGACCTCTGTAATGACTCACACTTGTAAATACGTAGTTCTCAAATAAAGGTCGAGGGAAACCCTGAGTGACTCACCACATGCAAGGTGGGTAAGGTGAGGTACGGGGAACAGTGACATCAGTTGACGTCACCTTTTTCCACCCTCCTCTTACCTTGTCAAGTCCATATAAAAGGAGGACTCAGGGCTTCCCTTTCATGCATTCGTCTTCGAAAACTCGACTTGTTTATTTCTCGATCTACCTCGCCTCTTCTCTGAAGCCCACAGTTCATCGGAGGGTCTCGGTATGCGATAAAGCTCATCGCGCCGGCTTCTGCTCCCATTTACCCTAGTCGTCGTCTGCCTCCAACTAGGTATAGGTAAATGTGGTGCATCCCCCGGGTCGGCGAGCAATCGCGCCTAGGAATGTATCCGAGCTGGCGATCTTAACACTCTTGCACACGGTCTGCGGTTACCCGCGCCGGGCATCGAGTGTTGTCCCGTCCTTTGTCTTCGTTGAGTAGGAACCAATTAAATTGACAAACCGAAGGAAGCCGATCGCCTTCACGCTCCGACACGCAGTCATAACAATGTGGATTAGGGTGAAGGTGGTCCCCTAAGAAAATCATTGCCCCCGGACTGATAGAAGCGACTGCGCATGCGCAAACGTGAATTCCTTGTAACGGCCATAACTTCCACATTTCCAATCCAATTTCAATGAAATTTTCAGGGATGTTACAGAGTAGTGTTCAGATGGTCCCCTATGAAAATCATCACCTTCGAACTGATAGTAGCCATTGCGCATGCGCAAACGTGAATTTCCTTGTAACGGCCATAATTTCTACATTTTCCATCCGATTTCAATGAAATTTTCAGGGATGTTACAGAGTAGTGTTTAGATGGTCCCCTATGAAAATCAAAGAGAATTGTTTTTCATAGAGGGATTCTTTCATAGAGCAATGGTGTCCTGTGAGAATTTCAAATCCCATTAATTGCAGGTCATCGGTAGCTCAGAGGATAGAGTCTTGATTAGAGTTCCTAAGGTCGCGGGTTCGAAACCCAGCCGAGGCTATGTATTTTTTGATCCAATCACATACACCTACTCACTTAATTTTTCATCCGAATTTGATGAAATTTTCTAGGATTGTCTAGATTAGCGTGTAGATGGTCCCCTATGAGGGTAGTGAAAGGTACTTGGAGATTGGTGTTTTAAGATTAACTACTATGCATCGGATCATCTATACAATCGGGTTATGGATACGAGGAAGCTATGTGCCACACCCACTTGGCAGACGTTTTTTTAATCTAAACTAGACCTCATTCTGAAAATTTTGACACCAACCACGTCCTTCTAGCGTGAGAAGACCTTTTTCTATGATTTTTCAAAGTTTCGAATGTTTATGACGCCACAATGGGCTGGGCGGGAGGGGCGCGTGACGTCAACAACATTTTTAAACTTTGAAAAATCATAGAAAAAGATCTACTCATCCAAAAAGAGAACGGCTGGTGTTAGAATTCTCAGGATGAGGTTTACTTTATATTAAAAATTTTTTAAAAAATCAGGGGCACCTATCATTCCTTTGCCCCAGGCTTGAGTACTCGAATCATTGATCGATTTTATAGCATTTCCTGGGTTGATGATTACTAATCTCGGAATAGTCCCCTATGAATTTCATCGGACATCATCATCATTGATTGATTACAACGATTATATTGATCGATTACGGTGATAACTGAATCTAGTTGAAATGCGATTTCGATTGTTCAACTTTACTCGGGTACAGCTTTTATGGTACCTGTCAGAATTTATTACGGATACATTCGGATAATCAAAAGTCAATAACTGTAAAAGAATGAGTGTTGTGGAACGACACTGACTAAAACCACTACCTAACAATGCAATATCCTTTCATTTTCCCCGAGAATAACTTCAATGACTCTTCTGGGGTCATTGTTTTCCGACATTCAATTGACAACCGCGAAGTTTAATTTCCTATCGTGCTTTGAGCGGAAGGTTTGGCCCGGCGTTGGACCTTTGGTGGTCGCAAAAGCCAGCAACAGACCGTTTATTACGTTTACTTAAGGTATTCGCTCTGTTGGACGTCAGGTCAACCTGTTAATGACTTCACAGTCTCTGGTGGAACCTTAATGAATCGTATATTTTGAGTATCCAACCTTAGAAGGAGGACCCATATATGGAATACCGACGCTTGAAATTCATATTTCCTTCATTTTCTCCATTGTTATAAAATCCCTTCTTCGTTGTTCCTGAGAGCTTTCATCAGTTAAACTGACTGTCCTTCATCTCACCGTCATTCATATCATAGTTGGGTCGGTCATTGCTTCCGTCACTCACTCCAAACAGACTCTCTTAGTTTTAATAAATTTCTCATGGTTCGTTGTGTTATCTTCGCGTTTATTGACTCCGTTGACTCATTAACACGCCAAGATGTAGTTAGTGTTACGACAAACCCATTACTATATGGGTAATCGTTGAGACGTGAGTGACACCGTATGTACATAGATAAATAAATTATGGATCAATGCACGTCATGTAATAAAGTGCTAAAAGGCAACACTTATGGATACCCGGACGTAATGCCTACGATTTTTTCAAGTCGGCTTCGACCTATCTCCAGTGTTGTGTATGGTCTTCAACAGTGCAGTTCCATTCAGCTGAAGACTTCGGTCATTATTCCTGCCTTAAAGAGGGGCGATGAATTTAAACTACAGAACAGTCTGTTTAATTTGCTTCATTGCTATTTTGCTTGAGAAGCTTATGTATACGAGACTTTTAAACTAGTTGAAGTCTTGAATTTCTTCAACTATGCTCAACACAAGTTTCTAGAAAAAAGTTCTACGGATTCCGCCGTGCAGGACCTAACTGGCTTTGTCTTTGGAGAGGCTCACAAGGGCTGCGCCTTGAGGTCGAATCGTTATGACGGATGAATTGGATGCCCACCACTCAGATGTTTATTCTGTTCCCAGAAGTGTGCCATAGCGAAGTTTGATGAGGCCGCTTCCGTTTTTGATTCTGGTTCATGACCATCCTTCAGCTATAAGGCTAGAAAGTTCAAAAATTATGCTTATGAGATATCTTTGTCGTGTTAGGTGAGTCTGTAAACGATTGTATCATCAAGGGTCGGCAGATATACCAGAAACTAAAGAACTAGCTAGACCTGAACGGTTTTCAGTTAAATTATGACAAAACAAAATACGTTTTTTTTTCACCTCGAGCAAATCTGAAAATCTTAAACTATTCTCGTTTGGAAGGGATTCTCTCAACTTTGGGGAACATACACCTTTCTTGGAAGTTGTTTCCTAGGTGTTGTAGTCGATTCGATGGGGTGTCATCGCAGCTAATTTTAGCAGTGCTATTTTCTGCCTCAGTAAGCTCCGGTCGATTGCCTCCTGAGAGACCGTGAGAGCGCCCTATTTAAGGCTGTTCGTCTCCAATGTCAGATAACGCATCTTGTTATTGAGTAATGAGCGTAACATGAATGAAATGTTTGAAATTCATACAAGAAATATAAGGACTATCACGGGAGCTGCACCTTACACCTCACATACAGGGAAATTCAAGAAAGAAGGTCTGCTCTCCCTCCCGTCACTTTACACCCTGGAAGTTATACTCTACGCCAGAAGGATCAGAGAGAACTTAATAACTACCCAGTTTATCCTTACCTGCCTTATTTGACCGGAAACGGAGCTGACCTCATGGGAATACCTCACCGGTTTGAGTTTCACAAGAACAGTCTCAATTATAATGCTGTTGCAGTCTCCAATTATTTCATCCTGCATCTCCTGACAGTTGTGTTTGGATTTGAGTGTTGTTCAAAAGAACTGTCAAGCAATACCTAATGATGAGAGAACTATACATCAAAAGATAATTCTCATGGTGAACAGGGGGGTCAGCTGTGGTCGTGCTCTTTGCGTCGACGAGTCTCGGACCGGCCGCGGGAGGCCGTGAGTTCGAGGCTCGCCTTGGGAGCGTATTTTCGTGCAAGCCGACTCAGTCCCCACGGCGGTGAGGCAATGGGAAGCCATGAGCGAAATCATCAAAACAAATTCTGAACTTCCCTTTGGAAGGCAGCTGATGACGTCCGCGATGCCAGGAATGGCGGTCGGACGAAAATCCAACTTGGAATGGTTGTTTACTGCTACTTACTACCGTAAGATAATTCAGCCTGTGAGTTAGTGGAGTAGGTACTGTTTGTTGTTTTTCAAACGCAAAAAAGACATAACGAAAGTTACTAAAACAGGTGCGAAAGTTACGCGTTTTCTTTACATAACGAAAGTTACTAAACGGGTCTTAACATTTTTGACGATTTCTCTACTTGTTTACATTACGAGTGTAAATGGCAAAATAAATTATTAATATCACCGTCTTCATTTTGAGCATATCTACTCGAAGTCATTGTAAAATTTCGATAAAATTTGGAGATTTGGCGCAGGTTGGCCTAATGAAGCCCTTTCAAGTTTATCTCCATTAGAACTTGTAATAGTCGAAATCTCTCAGCAACGAAAATTAAGGAATACAACCATTTCAACTGCCCCTTCGCCTCCCTCACTTCTAAAGATTTGAAGGAAACTCTCCAAAAACGCTGCAAATTATTAAACAATGGTTTATTATTTTTCTATATTGATCACTCGTCTGCAAAGCCACCAATCATCCAATATGAAGAAAAACATCGATCGCATTTCGATCAGCTTCTCGGTCGATTCCAAAGGTTCATTATTGAAAATAATATACCAAAACCTGTATACAGCATATCATGATATATCATTTGAGTCCGACTTCTCCATTTGGTTCGAAAATGTGATCAAATGTTTGAAAAACGATCGCAGAAATGGTTATTGGAAGAGGTAAAAGATAGCGGAGCTCAAAAAGACAAAACGAGGAAAACGATTGTTCCATCTTGTAGGAACAATAAGATAAATTGACCCTCCACAATTGAAACACAGTTCATTTTCACTCTGCCGCAAATAATGGAAACCCCTTTCGACCGACCTCAGCCCTACTCTTCAAAAGCGTATAATGGGGCTTTAATGGAAATTGCTGTTGTTATCGCAAGACAGAAGGAATATTACATTCATCTCCCGCTTCCCCTGGAGCCATCTCTTCGAGAAGTTAATATTCTTCATATTACTTTCTTGGTCAACTTTTTCGATCCCTCGGATCCCACCCAATTTAGAATTTCAATTTTGATCTTGTTGAGTATGATCGTTGCGCAACGCGATCAAATGAGGTAGCCAAGAGTATAATGGGATGAAGAAGTCAGTGAAGCACTGTAACCATTTCAATTCATACACCAATATACCCAAATTGCTTTGATTATTCGGCATAGTAAGTAAGTGTAAATATGGTAGTATCGTAATAAGAATTTCATAGGTATGTGCAGTAAAAGGTAAATTGATGAATAGTTTCAAAATGGCTATAAAAACAAACTGTTTGATTCTGTACTTCCCACAGTAGGTCAAATAAAATGATTTTTTATTCATATATTTTCGAATTATCTAGGAGGTCAAACATAGTTGAGTATTAGAGGCGGCTGAACGATAAAGGCAAGGTATTCAACACCTACTCTGTATACTACTCCAAGTACTATCAAAATTGGAACATTGAAGAGTCTAAGATTCTATTGAGAATATACGTTTTACATCTCGTATTACGTTCAGTATTAATGAGCGAGTCAGCATCATGGGAGTGAGCGAGAATTACTTGAGATGAGCTGTTCCATCATATGCTGGGATATTATGACCTTTTTAGTGCCGTATGGTCGAAATCGCGGGGAAAAATCTTCAAAGTGAAAAAAAGTGGCATTTTGAGCCGGTTGAAAAGAAGTAAACTAAGAAGAAAAAGTTTTCGCAAATTAGTTACAGTGATCACTCAAAACCCGAAAATTGCTTTGTTTTAACAAATCAACTTGCGAGTCCTCAATATATTTTGAAGAGTCGCTCCGGATTTTTGGGAGATCAGAAAGAACTATCGACTCGACTCGGGTTTAGAACCCTTCTGTGGAAATGAATAAAATGCGCGATTACCGTAATTGTAATTACAGAGGGATATTCCGTCCCGATACCATCTCTCCCCATTGTGTCTCTGGTGTTGGGAGCGGCCATTGTAGTTTTGCCCGGCGGAACGGTGATAATCACGAATTTAACGGGAAGCCATCACAATAAAATAGGCACTGGGTAGGGGGCAGGGGCTTTAGCCGTAGGGAGAGGAAACTGCCCGGGCTCGAATTACCAAGAGACGATGTAACCTCCATTCGGAAGGGATGCTGAAGTGTTATCAACAGCATGCGAAAGGGATTCGAAGAGCTATTAACTGGGATGCCGGAACAGAATTAGCAATGAGGATCGAGTTTCGTATTATAATTCCTCAAAGCCTCCTCTGGGAACCGATCCTCAGTGCTTGAACTGTAATATTGTTGTCTTTGAAGTTTGTTGACTGATGCGTGTTTTAATACGTGCCTTACACCTTAATGCTGTATGGAATAGAAAATTAGACCCAAAATTCTCTGAAGGCTCAACCCTTTGGACGAAGATACGTTGGTTCTAGATTTGTCCTGTCCAGGGAAACACGTGAAGGAGTTCTTTAATCAACAACTACTTTCGTGCTCTAATTTGAATCTTCTCCTAAATTGCCATCGACTCAGATGGACTAAGGAATTTCTACCATGTAAAGGTGGATTTTATACGCTCTAAAAGAAAAATTTGAGAACAAGTGGTTTTTAAGTAAAATGTTAATCATAAAAATCAGTAAATTTTTATAAATTTTGTAGCAATACAAATTATTACAATAATTTAATTTCTACAGTTCCATATTTGTGTGAGCTCTCGCTCTCTGGGCCGACTTCCCAGTAAAGCGGGAGCTGGGCACCACTAGCCCCCTTCGGTCAGTCTCGTAGGTGACGTCATCAGCTCAGGTGGAAGAAGCTACAACCGACGCCGAACGCCACCCCGCGCGTCCCTCCCCCCTCAGCTGGGAGGGACCCAACGGTCTCTCCCCCACTCAACCAGCCGTCCCCACTACCATCTTCAGGCGGGGCGGAGGGGGGAGGACTCCACCTGAGCTCCCCGCCAACGACGGTCACCTCATACCCAGTCCAGCAGCGTTCAAAGTCAGTGACAGCGAGCTAGCCCCATCCTGACGAATATTCCTCCCGTACCCCCCCCCCCCCCCCCCCTTGTACCGCCACGATCGCCACGACTCCACGCTACGATCGCCACGGAACTTTCAAGCCGCCACACCCATTCAAGGATACCTTCGGGCCCGACAGTGAGTGTTGAAACCTTTAACATAAATACATTGGCCAATTATTTATGCAACTGTGCTAGAGTAAGAGTAAAAGACATTAGTAAAACAACTGAAAGTAAATTTGAGAACATTGAATATTTTGAGAACATTGAATAATTTTGAGAACATTTAGTAAATTGAGAAACATTGCAACAAACTATAACCAATACTTACCTGATTTTTGGATTGATGACCTATGCTTGGAAACTGATAAATGAAATTGGAAATTGAATGTACTTTGTTAAAAACTGGAAATCGTACTGTATTTTGTGATACATTTGAAAGCCTTCAGCTCCTATCGCCACACTTGTGGGGAAGTCATTTGCCGTTCCTAATTTCTAATAAATCCACCTGCTAGTTGTACTTTGTAGTTCTTCTTCTGAGTATACCTGGTTCAGTAAAAGGTTAGAGGAGAGTGCAACGACACCCCTCAATTGGTATTAGGTCCCTTCAGGACAACCGTCAGCCCCTCTGGCAAAAGGACACACTTGTGTACCTGTTTCGCTTTATTTCGCCCTTCAGGCTTTCAAATCTTGCAGTACGACGATCGCCACGCAGTCGCCGACGTCGCCACGCTTTGTCGCCACAGGTAAATATCATTTGCTACCATTTTAAATTCTAAGTGTTTTTCGATATTTTATTTCAGCTAAATTAACTTCAAATCAAACCCCCCCGAACTCGTGTGCAAACGTTTGGTGCTCGTGTTCGTTGATTTTTATCAACTAACACGACCCCCAAACGCCCATCACCGCTTGTTGGCTTCATTTAAATTCAGCTGCCATCAAGCGTGGGGCCGAAAGGCTTACAAAATTGGTGGCAGCGGTTTGGATTGCAATACCCTCTTGTCTCCCCAACTTGATTCACCGTCAAAGGTGTATAAGGTTGTGGCGACACGCGGGATTGTTGTGAGTTCGCCTCACACGAATCCACACAAAAAAATAGTAGGTCTTGTTTCGCCACGAGTTCTAAAAATTTAAAAGTAGAGTCTATCGAAAACACGAAAACTGACCAGGTATACAATTAGGTAGGATGTGCATCCGTTTATTGTATTCCTAGGAAAAGTGACGCAACGCAGCCTTCTATTATTTTTTGATCGCCATAATCGCCACGAGAAGCTGATTTTCTCACTATACCTAAGTACTACCGACACACAACTGAACACACGCGTACAGATTTCCTTTTGCCTAAGTGGTAGTCCACATAAGTCGACACACTCACCCTAAATACCTCTTCAACCGACACGATGTCTCTGAATTTGTCGGGAGCTAGTGATAGGGGAGAAGGTACACACTCCTCCGCCGGCACAGAGGCTGTCGAAATTATGACGCAAACGATGAGGGAGATGAACGTGCTCCTTCAACGTTACAATACAGCGACACACGAGGGTGAGAGAGGGGACATACCGCGCTCGGTATTCCTTGAACTCGAACCATGGGACCCCGACACACCAGGTGCACTCAGTGTAGTTTCATTTTTTGCGAATTTTGATTTAGTGACCGCGGGCCTAACCTCACAACAACGGTATCGGCTACTTCGCACCAAAGCACGCGGGATTGCCAAACAATTCCTAATCGATCGCGATGACGCAGTTGACGTGGATAATGTTTACGAGACCGTCCGAGACGACATGTTGCGATGGTTCCAGAAAGAAAATCCGCAGCATGCCGCAGCACTACTGTGGACGGTTAAACGCAATACGACCGAAACGCTCCGTCAATTCGCCGATCGCGTGCGCGGGATAGCAAGATGTGCCGTCATGGAAGAGGGGACGCGCCTACGCCGCCACGAACGCAACGAATGGGTAGAGAAGAAGACAAAGGACGCCTTCATTCGCGGCGTTGGTAAGAACATGAGTGCCCTATTGATAACCAACCGACCACGAAATATTCAAGATGCGTTGAGTAAGGCAGAAGAACTTGAAGAGACCCTTGATGATACCACCGACATAGAGGAAAGATGGGACCTCGCGGCCGTCACGAACGACCGTCGATGTTATAGCTGCGGAAGCCACGACCATTTCGCAGCACGATGCCCTCGGAAAGATGACCATACACCACGACACAATCGCCACAAAGAAGAGGACTATCGCCGGGAGAAGCCAAGCGAGCCACGAAACGAGGAGAAGCCAAGCCCGCGCTATCCCTGTATGTTTTGTGCCGACCGCGCACATTTCCCCGTGAATTGCCCATTTAGTCCGCAGAAGACCATTTTTTGCGACTTTTGTGGTATGAGAGAACACCTAGAGGCCGATTGTTACAAGAAGAAGCGTTTACTCCCTGTTTCGCAACCAATAGCGGCTCCCGCACACACGATGGAGATAGCTCGGTACAAGAAACCCGCAGAAGAGGACCACATCCCCGCAGTTGAAGCCCCGATGTCACGCACCCTGAAAATTACCGTAGGCTTGGGCCCCGAGGAAAGAGACATGATTGTCGACACGGGCGCCGCACTTTCGGTTTTATCAACTCCCGTCAAGGGAATAAAATTGTACCCGACACGAGCTGTCGGGTGGGGCGCGGACGGGATGCCCTTGCATTTCTCGGGAGAACAACATCTCGTAACACGTATCGGTGGGTGCACGTTCGAGCATACTTTTTTGGTGTTCGCACGTAAATGCGCCACACTCGATTTGTTGGGATTAGATGTGCTGAGAAGAGTACCGATTACTTTCACCACGGGACCGACTATGAAGTACCACACACCGGAAGGGAAAATAAGACCTTTTACGCCCGTCGAGATGCTAGATGAGCCGTACAGTGTGGGTGTGGTGTTGCGGCCGGAGGGGCGGGAAACCGGGTTGCTTGATGATCGTATCCACAATCACGACACAAGCACACCTCTCCCTAGTACCCTTTCGGCGGCAACAGCCACACTCAACGTCGTAGAACGCGATACCTCTGTTCTCGACACACGTACCGGCGCGACGAGCACACCTACGACCTCCGCTAACAACAGCAGCGGATCCGGTGGAATGAAATTTTGGAGTAGACACTTCCGAGGAGTCACCACACCAATCGACACACCCGCCGATTTGTACGATCATGCGACTCGCCACGAAAAATTGGATTCGGTTTCCGCACCGAACGAGGAGGAACGCGATACGGAAGAAGCCAGAAGAGTCCGTTTCGAGATACCGGGAGTAGTACGCGATGAAGAATGCGTCACCACGCCGCTACCGACCCTCCACCCACGTTCCGGTACGAGTTCCGATACGTTTGACGATTCATCTCTTGATCGGTACATCGACGCGGCCGTTGATCGAGCGGTACGTGCCATCGACGAGTCAGCCGCCACAGTAAACCATCTGACCGCCACGACGCCCGACTTATTTGTAAATAGGGTCGTCGACACACCATATCGGCACACCAACGCCACAAATGACACAGATATCGGCACACCAAATCGGCACACCGACACCATGATGAATGAGATCATCGGCACACCGACTCGGCATACCATCGCCACACCGGGGGTGGTTGTCGCCACACCAGATGTGTTCGTCGCCACACCAAACACGGTCGTCGCCACACCCGATCGACACACGAATACCAGTGTTGCCATGGTCGTCGCCACACCCGATATGGTCGTCGCCACACCAAATGAGCATACCATCGCCACATTCGACACGGTCCTCGCCACACCTGAAAATAAAAATGAAATTAAATTTTCGGAAATTCCAACAACCACCCAGATTGAACCTGCTATAGATCAACATCTTGATATGATATTACGCGAGATGAACCCACCCGAGCGAAAACGCCCAAGAAACGATCCACCAATTGTTCAAAACGATGAAAAAGAGGGCGTGATCACTTCTCTTCAAGAAACGTCGGATGAGGAAGAATGGGGAGAAGTTCCGACCGATCAATGGGATCCGCCTTTACCACAATTTGAGACCGTCCTTGAACAAAAATTGCAACATTTAACTACACCGGACGCTGAGCCAACGAAGGAATTGTTGAATACCTACCGGGACTTGTTTAAGCCACCGACGGGGGCGGGATGCAACCTCAACGTGTCCCACGAGATTATTCTCACCCAACCCACCGTGACTCAACAAAAACCTTACCCCGTTCCTCATGCACTCCGGGAGGTGGTCGAAACGCAGATCAAGGATATGTTGGAATCCGGAGTGATTAGCCCATCTACCAGCCCGTGGTGCGCGCCCGTCTTATTAGTAAAAAAGAAGACGCCGCCGGGGGAAAAGCAGCTTTGGAGATTCTGTACCGACTTCCGTCAATTGAACAAGATAACCAAAGGAGACGCTTACCCCCTCCCACGGTTGCAGGAGACGCTCGCAATGCTCGGACAATGTAAATGGTTCTCAACAATCGATCTCATCGCGGGTTACCATCAGATCCCGGTCCACGCTGATTCCAAGGAGAAAACTGCCTTTTCGGTCCTCGGAAGACATTTCCACTACGAGAAGATGCCCTTTGGGCTCAAAAACGCTCCCGCCACATTTCAGCGCGTAATGAACGACGCATTAGACGGAATTCTGGGAAACAATTGTCTTGTATATTTGGATGATGTAATTGTGTTCTCAGCCACACGAGAAGAGCATCTTGAGAAACACGCACAGGTTTTCGATCGATTGTCCGAGGCTCGACTTCAAGTCAACCTCGCGAAGTGCGAATTCCTCAAAAATGAAGTTCGCTTTTTGGGACATCGAATAACAACAGAAGGGATCCTCACTGAGCCGGAAAAGACGAAAGCGATCAAGGAATTCCCCGTACCGACCTCCGTAGTAAAACTTCAGTCCTTTTTAGGTCTCGCCAGTTTCTACCGACGGTTCATTCCGAACTTTTCGGAAATAGTGGTGCCCTTGACCGAGTTGTTGAAAAAAACCCAGCCTTTTGAGTGGACGACCCGACAACAGAAAGCGTTCGATGACCTCAAAGAAAAGTTGACCAGCGAACCCATACTCGCCTATCCTGACCTGACTAAACCGTTTATCCTCGCAACCAATGCATCCGGCTTCGCCTTGGGAGCCGTCCTCTCGCAAAGCTTTAATGGGGAAGAGAGGCCCGTGGCGTATGCGAGTCGCAAATTAAACCCGGCCGAAACCAGGTACTCGGTCACCGAACGGGAGCTCCTAGCGGTCGTTTGGGCGGTTCGACACTTCCAGGAATATCTCCTCGGACAGACCTTTGAACTCCAAACCGACCATATGGCCCTCACCGCCGCTATGCACCTCCGTGATCCGACTTCGCGCATCGGACGATGGGTACTCAGATTAGCGGAGTATGACTTCACGCCCCGCTACCGACCAGGAACACAAATGGGTCATGCCGACGGATTGAGCCGCGGAGACATAGCTGTAGTTACTCTCGAGTTTCCGCGAGAGCTTATGATCGCCGCTCAAGACCTCGACAATTGGATCCAATCGATCACCTTAGACCGCCACAGAGAGGACCTACGCAAAACCAATGGCGTATGGGAGACACGCGTTCGATACGACGGACAACATGAATGGGTGCCGCTCATTCCCTCCTCACTTCGGGAATGGCTCATCGATAGATGTCACAAAAATGAATGGGCCGGACATCCCGGAGCGGAGGTGACGGAAAAGATAGTACGGAAACTCGGAACTTGGCCTGGGTTAGCTAAAGACGTTCGCGAAAACATACAGAGATGCGAAACGTGTTCACGACGCAACACCCCGCCCGGTCTCCGTAATCCAATCCAGAAACCTTTACTCCCCGAGCGCCCCGGACAAATCGTTGGAATTGATTTCGTCGGACCAATTTCGAGTGGAAAAACCACGAAATATCTGATGACGGTCATAGACCATTTCACAAAATATGCGGAAGCGTATGTCACCACGGACTGCACCGCCACGACAGTAGCACGAAACCTCGCAAGAAAATACATACCCACTCATGGCGTTCCGGAACGGTTGGTCTCGGACCGCGGAACCGCTTTTACGGCCGGATCAACCCGGGCGCTGTGTGATCAATGGGGTTTCAGACAGATTTTCACAACGGCGTATCACCCCGAGAGCAACGGAGTCTGCGAGAGATTTCACCGTACCCTCGCCAATATCATCGCTAAAATCTCAAAAAGAACGAAGGATTGGGAAAACATGTTACCCGTTGCACTCGCGGCTTACCGCGCGACCCCACACAAGAGCACAGGGTTCAGCCCGAACTTCTTGACCTTCGGCCGAGAACTCCGGTTGCCGAACGAATCGCTACAAAGCCTGAAACCACGTCCCGACGAATCCACCACACTGAAGAATCTGAGAATAGCCCGAGAAGCCACTCAACAGAGCCTTCATGAAGCGTGGCGAAAACGAAGCGACGCCATCAACAACCGTCGAACGCTACGCTCATTCGAAGGAGGTGACGCCGTTTACCTCAAAGACATGCAAGCACCCCCAGGGGTTGTTAAGAAATTTTGGAGCCCTTGGAGTGGACCCTGGATAGTCATGAAAAAGTATTCGGATGTAACGTACGAGATAAGAGACTTACCGGATATCCGCCGCCAGACTGTCCACATCAACCGTTTGAAGCCTGCATTCGAGTTAGGCGTTCCGGACGAAGTCTTCGTTGACCCCGAATGGATCAGACCCGACACGCATGGCGCCACGACATCGACACACCAGGAAGAGATGACACCTGAAACAGAAAGAGAAGAGTTTATTGAAGAGTATGGATGGTCGACAACTGCAAAAACCACCACCATGATTCCACCTATCACCAGCCAAAAAGGGAATTCATCGAGGACACCCCAAAACGAGGCATCGACCCGACTAAGTTCCCCTTCGGACACACAAAGGACGGCTGATGCGGATCACCAATTTGATCGCTACGCCGAACAAGAAACGCAAGAAGGAAGTACTCACCTCGGGAACGAGACGTTGCGGGACGAGATCGATCGCCACGACGATCGCCACGACGATCGCCACACCGACCGCCACAGCGACGGCCACACCGATCGCAACGAAAGTCGCCACGATGAACAACAACCAAGAAGTCCAGTGGAAATCCCAGTAGCCGACTTACCTGAACCATCCACCGTTTCTGAATCGTCCGCAGACGAATTTGAAGAAGCCGAGGAAAATCCACCACCAAAGAAATCCCGTGGAGACGCCAATGAATCGACCTCTCGCTACCCGTTCCGAAAACGAGATGCTTCGATCGATTATCGACAACTCCACTTAGGGAAAAAGACTAACTAACTGACTAGTAGGGAGACATGTACTAACATACACATACACATTAGGACATAACACGACACTTGGATCCTTCAGATCACAACATTTCACTTGGATCCTTCAGATCACAACATTTCCCTTGGATCCTTCAGATCACAACATTACACTTGGATCCTTCAGATCAACCAAACCTTATCTCTGCCAGTTGTCCTGAATCATGGCCAGCTAGGAAAATTGAAGTAGATGAAGTACGTAGAATCTTGAAGTCACTTTTCCTAGATCAGGATGTCACAGTAGGGTTTTTGTTTCCGATTGTTCTAGAGAATGGCACAACAGCAGGTGGAAGATTGGGTGTTGGAAGGAGGCCCAAAATCGCCCGACCCGGCAGTGCTCCTCATGAGGAAGCGGGTGGAGACAGCAAACGAAGGATTCAAGAAGCTCCCCGAAGGATTTGTGGAGACTAAAGAACCCGTCGCGGATCCCTTCCCTTCCCTTGAAACGTTAACCAACTTCATTCGTTTCACTATGTGTGCGGACACCCCAACGGCGCGAAGCATAACAGGAAAAGCTGCTCTCCTCTCTGCCCTAGAAATAGCTAAATGGATGCCTACCTACAAACGCATCGCCCACGAACGTGACATTTTACTGAAGCGGCAGCAGGTCTGGCTGGAGGAACGCCAGCTGCTGACCCTCGATCGCAACACCGCCTGGGAGAAAGTGGAGCGGGTCCAAGCACAGGTGGTTGCTGAGCCACCTGCGGCAAGGACAGCAGCGCCTGAGGCGACCCCGCAGGCGCCCGCAGAGGCACCTGCGGCGAGGTCTGTGGAGCCTGTGGGGGATTTGGCCCCCTCCACAGACCAACCACCATCACCATCACCGGTCTTCAGTCCGTTATCTCTCCCACCACCTGAGAGAAACGTCTCCCCCAGAGCATCGCCGTTCGCATCGCTGCCGACATCCCCAGCCCTTCCATCGAGATCCAGCAGCCGGACCGGCATCTTTGCTCCTTCGGACTCGTCAGCTGCGGGTTCACCACCACCTGAGCCCCAGCCCACAACATCTCGGGCAGCACCAAATAGCGGCAAACGCAGGACCACACCATCCACACTCCCGCGCATCATGCTCAAGATCAGCACGAAGCCAAGGCCAACCTGCCCCGTCTGCACCAAGACAGTCGCCAAGCTCTTCAGTTTCCGCTGTCCAGCCTGCAAAGAATTCTGGCAGCGGCTGAAGAGCTACCACCGGCGCGGCCAGCCTCTCCCAACCTGCCGCCAAGACCACCAGCAGCGCCGACGACCTGCCAGCTGCCGAGGATGCCGCAGACGCGCCTACGAGCTGGCCATCAAGAAGGCGCACCCTTCCGCACCCCTGGAAATCCCCAGTGTCATCTCCGACGACACTGGCTCCCAGGGAGGCGGGGGGTGTGAGCTCTCGCTCTCTGGGCCGACTTCCCAGTAAAGCGGGAGCTGGGCACCACTAGCCCCCTTCGGTCAGTCTCGTAGGTGACGTCATCAGCTCAGGTGGAAGAAGCTACAACCGACGCCGAACGCCACCCCGCGCGTCCCTCCCCCCTCAGCTGGGAGGGACCCAACGGTCTCTCCCCCACTCAACCAGCCGTCCCCACTACCATCTTCAGGCGGGGCGGAGGGGGGAGGACTCCACCTGAGCTCCCCGCCAACGACGGTCACCTCATACCCAGTCCAGCAGCGTTCAAAGTCAGTGACAGCGAGCTAGCCCCATCCTGACGAATATTCCTCCCGTACCCCCCCCCCCCCCTTGTACCGCCACGACTCCACGCTACGATCGCCACGGAACTTTCAAGCCGCCACACCCATTCAAGGATACCTTCGGGCCCGACAGTGAGTGTTGAAACCTTTAACATAAATACATTGGCCAATTATTTATGCAACTGTGCTAGAGTAAGAGTAAAAGACATTAGTAAAACAACTGAAAGTAAATTTGAGAACATTGAATATTTTGAGAACATTGAATAATTTTGAGAACATTTAGTAAATTGAGAAACATTGCAACAAACTATAACCAATACTTACCTGATTTTTGGATTGATGACCTATGCTTGGAAACTGATAAATGAAATTGGAAATTGAATGTACTTTGTTAAAAACTGGAAATCGTACTGTATTTTGTGATACATTTGAAAGCCTTCAGCTCCTATCGCCACACTTGTGGGGAAGTCATTTGCCGTTCCTAATTTCTAATAAATCCACCTGCTAGTTGTACTTTGTAGTTCTTCTTCTGAGTATACCTGGTTCAGTAAAAGGTTAGAGGAGAGTGCAACGACACCCCTCAATTGGTATTAGGTCCCTTCAGGACAACCGTCAGCCCCTCTGGCAAAAGGACACACTTGTGTACCTGTTTCGCTTTATTTCGCCCTTCAGGCTTTCAAATCTTGCAGTACGACGATCGCCACGCAGTCGCCGACGTCGCCACGCTTTGTCGCCACAGGTAAATATCATTTGCTACCATTTTAAATTCTAAGTGTTTTTCGATATTTTATTTCAGCTAAATTAACTTCAAATCAAACCCCCCCGAACTCGTGTGCAAACGTTTGGTGCTCGTGTTCGTTGATTTTTATCAACTAACACGACCCCCAAACGCCCATCACCGCTTGTTGGCTTCATTTAAATTCAGCTGCCATCAAGCGTGGGGCCGAAAGGCTTACATTTGTAAAAGGCCATGTTAAATGAGCTGAAGTCTAAGACCACCTCACCAGAATCTAACGATAAATGTCTGGGAAAAGGGATTGTCCTTGCGCTTGCACAGAGGAGTGTACGAACTAGTCTGCTCAAAACACTCCTTGATACTCGCGTGGCGTTAGTAAATGAAATACCTCACAACTCCCACGTGGGTAAAATTTGTGTCAGAAGTTTGAGGTAATCGCTATGGGCTTAGATATGTTCACCTTGAAGACCCTCCGGCACTCTGCAAAAAATATTGGGCCCGAGAAAGCTGTGTGACGTGGAGAAGAGGCAATAACAGCTTGAAGCAGAACACTATATGACGAGAATGTGAGAAATTTGAAGGGATGGAAGTGGAAATGAAGGAAGAAAACCCGTGAAGGTGGCAACCCCACAACAAGCTTCCGTTGCGATCGACTTTATGGCCACATAATCCACCGCGAACCCCACCCTAAACGGTCTCCTATAACGGTCATAATAAGATTACCCACACCTAACCGGGTTCCCCGTCCTTCCTTTGTGTCCCTTTATGTCTCATAGAATTGGTAATTCCGTTGTATCCGAACAGCAGTTCCATACAAGTTACTGAGGCGTTTTATTTACACAAGTGGCGTTCCAGCCCATCCTGCTCCATTGTACATCCATCGCACGTTATGCCGCAATTGGCTGTAATTTAGTGGTCCTGCTATGGGAATGAAGATTCTGATGCATTGCCCTGTAGGAAGATCACTGAAGAGATGATTCTTACAGGTACCTTATAGGTAGGTATTTTATCAAAATGGCATGCAAAATCAAAGTGATCTCGAATAGATTACAAGTGGTCAAAACAGAGCAGCAGTCTTATGCAGCAGGTAAAAAACTCCACAACTTATTACTCAACGGTTTATTATTTGTCTGTAAAGATCACCCGTCTGCGAAGACGACGGCTTCATCCGACCCTTCTCGGGACCACGGGTTGGAAGGGGGAGGGGGATGAGGGAACCTAGGTCGAGATGCTCCTAGGCAGACTACGTTTAATCTCGATTAATTTCATGATCAATTTTCATTTAACCATGATCTCATTCGTATCTAAAACTTAAACATCATCTTAAATTTATGAAAAAAAAATCATTAATTATTTAACACTAATTAAATCATTAATTATTATCACAGAAAGCAAACGGCTGGTTCCACATAGCTCTGGGTGGTGTCAAAAAATTATTTTGAAATCGCCATCATGTTGAATGAATAGTTATTATTTAAACGAATTAGACCCCAAAGGAGCCGCTGTTAAAAATTCATCAAAATTTGATGAGGGGAACTGGGCAAAGTCCTGCGTACGGCGGAAGGACGGAACAATTTTTATTAGATTTTTGGATTTTACACAGGTACCTTGAAACCTAAACCATGAAAATTCAAGGGGCATGAACTTTTTTTCTTGGCCTGTTCCATAGCTTTATTGAAAATTATATACCAAAAATTGGGTCCTCCAAAATCAAAATGTCCACTGAGCTTTCAGAACAACTCTGGTTCCGTGTCTGCCAGTCTTTCTGTCTGTGGGTCAGGCCTTGTTCTGGCACAACTACTCAAATAATAATAATAATAATAATAAAAAGTAAAATTTTGATGACATTTTTATAGTTCATTAGGTTAACCCCAAGAAAGTTCCCCGTCAAAAATTTCATAATAATCGGATTGATGGCGTTTTTTCAAATCTGGAGAGTGGAATGGGGATGAGCCTAAGATTGAAACATATTGATTAAGAGATCACAATCTAGTCAGTAAAACCCATGGTAGGTACATACAAACAAGTAAAAACTCATAAACATAATAGCGAGCGACTTCTCAATTGTTGATGTTCGTAAACTCAGGAAACCATAAATATATTTGTTCGTTAAAATCCAACTCAATATTGGAGAATTTATCACTTGTTTTACACCAGATAATTCTATGCTCCTATTTTATTCTACGTAAGAAACCTGTACTGTTCCCGAAACTTAAAAAACGATTTTTTCTGTAGTTTTTGGAGATTTTTTAGGAGATTTTTAAACATTTGGAGATTTAAGACTAGACTTCATATCACTTCTGAAGAGGTTGAGTTGCCATTAATTTTTAAATGAACTCCATCATCTTACAACGTCTCCAGCAAGGTAGTAAAATATTATTGGAGTAATTTTCCGAGCACAACATAGCTTTCCGTATGAAGGCATGAAGAGAAATATTGATGACATACTTGGCGTTTATGAGGAGGATCACCTGACCATAATATAGGGAAGAATGGTCCGAATAGGGGGAATTCCTTCATGCTTCCGTGTATAACGAGGGGTGAGCATGTCGAAGTGATATTGCATTCCGTAATTAATGCATGAGGAACGTGCTCCTTTCGAGTTGGTCGAGAAAACTGAGTAAGTGGGTACAGCCTGCTGCCTATGGCATTCATGAATGCAAACCTGCTAGGTATATCAACCTGGTTCACGTTCTTCATAATTACCTTGGCACGTGGAGGAGCGATGATTGCATATAGTCATAAAGAGGGTCCAACCCCAATGATGAAATATTAGGAGAGGCCGTACAATATTGAGTGACTCGTCAGACATCCGTCGTGGAACCACGTGCGCTTACACGTGTCATTGAACGCAGCTAATTTGGTACCTAAAAGCGTTGTTAGGACTTCGTTGATGTCTTTAGTAAAATTTTGGGTGATTTTGTCTTTCCTCAATTTTATTTTGTGTGCCAAACTGGCCAACAGATCAATTGCTGAAATCCTGCCCACCGACCAAAAGGCACGATTTAACAAAAATCATTTTGCGTTCGTGAAGCGAACTGTTTTATTTTACTCAATATTGATCCGTGTTTGTACTTGTCTAAATCTGTCATTCATGGCTCTTAATAAATATATTGTTATATAACCATCAAACAATATTAAACATAATATGTTTGATACAATATTATTGTATATTAAACATACTTTTATCTCTCTGAAGGAAAAGTCTACCGTTTATTATGATATCGAACTTTTTACACGAACACTTTCAATAATCATGTGCTATGCACAACACCAGAAATATCTCGCGGAAGCAAATTTAGTCAAGCTCTAGGTTGCTTACTCACACTATGTACCCCTTCAAAAACTCGTCTATGGAAGCTATGAACAAACTCAGCTACATATCTCCCCTGATCACGCTTACTTCGAAGGGTAAATTCTATTACTCAAGTGAGCGCCGCAATCCCTAACTTTCCTCTTTATTGAGCCGTCCCATTTCACCGGTGAGTCATGGAAGGGCTCGAGCGATAGCTTAACTGTAGTTGCAGCAGTTTGTAAGGAGCGTTAACTCGTTGTTCCCTAACCGCCTCCAACCCAACGGTTAAGGCAGTGCCCAGGGTGAGGAACTAAAATTAAACAAGTTGCTTCATAAATTCACCGAGTATTGCATTGTCGGCCGTTCCCACAATCTTCCTCGTCTTCTTCCATTCTCTCCTTTTGCTTTTTTCCACTTTCTTTCCTCGTTTTCTCCACTTTTTCCTTTCTCGAGTATTCCCTGCACAGCCCTCTGGGCGCTCATCTCCTCTTATCTCATGACTGTTTGTTCCTCTTTCTCGAGAAAGAATAGGTTGGATTCCAATTTAGTCGCCTATTCATCGCAATAATACAACTTTCGCAGTCTGTTCCAACCTCTCGTCTGTTTATCAAAATAAGGAAGTCAGCTCAGGAATGAATGGAGTTATGCGGTGAATGTGTTTGTTATTAACTAGCGACTACAACTCCTGTCTTAGGTAGAACAAATAACTTTTATACCGTAAGCCACGCCTCGTTTGTTATTTACCTTCACCCCAAAAGATGTATTGATTTATCACTACCAAAGGTAGAAAACCTGTGTATTTGTACGAGACCAAAACTCGTCTGCTGATCAGTATACAGCATCTTCACAAAGGATGTGGATCCAATCCATCAAAAGACCCAGAAATTCATAGGCAATTGTTCAGAAACTGAAATCCAACTTTCTTCTCAATAAGTGTAAAATTGGGAGATTTCAGTGAAGTATCGATTTTAAGAAAACCGAGTTATGGTTATGCGTGTGTCAATGGGGGATGAAATTTATTGTGGACCACCTTGGGCCTTTTGGATTATTATTTTCAATGATAAACCTTTGGAATCCACCAAGAAAATTTTTTTTTATCACCCCCTCAAAATTTTATGGTTTACGTTTCAAGGTACGTAGAATCCAAAAATCGAATAAAAACGCTGCAAATTATTACACAGTGGTTTATTATTTTTCTGTGTTGATCACTCGTCTGCAAAGCCACCAACCATCCAACATGAAGAAAAATATCGATCGCATTTCGGTCAGCTAAAATTTGAACGGAGATTAGGCCTCTATTGCGATTCACACTCGTGTTTCTGATTTATCGTACGTAAAACCCTTAAATTCTCGTAGAAAGCGAACGGTTTGTCCTACAAAGCTCCGCGTGGTCTCAAAAAATTCTAAAAATTCTATAGAATCTTAAATTGAAGGAAAAACAATACCTTTATATCGAAACTTTTGGAGGGCGTTTTCAAAATTTCAAAATTCATTTTCAAACCCTTAGAAGTGACCTACATCAACCAAAATCTTCGGGGCACAACTAGACCCCAAATGGAGCTTACATACCAAATTTAATCAAAATCGGTCAATGCTAAGTGGGGAAAGTGCCGCGTGAATGGCGGACGGACGGTCAAATTTTTATTCGATTTTAGAATTCTACGTACCTTGAAACGTAAGCCATCAAATTTTGAGGGGGTGTTAACATTTTATTTTCCTTGGTAAATTCCAAAGGTTCATTATTGAAAATAATAAACCAAAATCCGGCCGTCCGTCCGCCGTACGCGGCACTTTCCCCACTTAGCATTGACAGATTTTGATGAAATTTGGTATGTTGGCTCCATTTGGGGTCTAGTTGTGACCCGAAGATTTTGGTTGATGTAGGTCACTTCTAAGGGTCGAAAAATTAATTTTGAAATTTTGAAAACGCCCTAACTAAAAAAATGATATGAACATATTGTTTTTCCATCAATTTAAGATTCTACAGAATTTTTAGAATTTTTTGAGACCACACGGAGCTCTGTAGGACAAACCGTTCGCTCCCTACTAGAATACAGGTGTTTTGGACATACGATAAATCAGAAACACGAGTGTGAATCGCAAAAGAGGCTTGATCTCCGTTCAAATTTTAGCTGACCGAGATGCGATTGATGTTTTTCTTCATTTTGGATGATTGAAGGCTTTGCAGACGAAAATAATAAACAATTGTGTAATAATCTGCAGCGTTTTTATTTATGGATGGATGAATCACGGTGTGTGAATCGTACCTACCACTGTGAATGATAATAACATTTTGTAGCCTCCTCAGTGTAGATTCTACTCTAACCGATCTACAAATGAGACAACACATAATTAAAACTGCGGAGATTAAGCGTCTTTTGTGGTTGAAGCGGAATCTTAATTATATTTACACAATAACAGGCATAAAGCGGAAAGCTGCTCACTGAAAGCTAATGTCACCACAAAGAAGGGGATGAGGGGTGCAGTTGCGGAGCCGAAACGGAGAGTCAGCTAATGAATCAGAAATGGAGAGCCAGGCCTCCACTCGCCCTTTTGTCCTCAAAACCTCAATTTGCATTATGATGGCATAATTAGACGAGGCTCGGACTGTAGCTGTGGACAATAGATCCCCCCACGGAATTTCTTGTGGTGTGGCGAGCATGGAGCACTCTTAACCAACAATGGTTATTGTGGTTTTGTGACGTAACCTATAAATTTCAACGTGGAGATGACCAGGAGGGGAGCAACGAATTGTTTATAATGCGTTGGTAGGTCGTTCATCACCCACCGGTGACTGGGCGCTTCCCTCTTGAAGAAGATTCACTTCTATTCATGGGCTCCTTGTTGGTTTGTGGCTCATCTTCAACAATGCATTTTTGGAAGCGTATATCTATATATGTATATACATAAGAGTAGATGGGGCAAGAACACGCAGGGGGTTTTGGGGAAAACGTTTGTAGCTACAGACCACCAGGGTTAAAAACAGTCTAACCAGCCCTTATATCCGTATACAATTTCTTGATGGCCACATTCTTGCGAGCTGGGAAAAGTAGACAAGTATATTTCCGTATCAGTTATTTCAAAGATGGTGAGGAAACTTTTCAAACCTGATTTCACAGTGATGACTGGCTGGTGGATCACGCCTCTGTTTCTGACTTGTTCTCAGTTGTGATCTTCGTTTGAGCTAACGCCACGATGGATGTGCCCAAAGTTTTGAAATTGTTGCTGCACATATCTAGACAGTAAAATATATCCCATTCAATCAACCTGTAAATGATGATAGGATTCCATAACTGGGGTAACCAAAGTGCTGAAAAGGCGAGTTTGAACTCTGAGTTGTTTGAATACTCAAGAGAAAGTCTCCAAGAACTTTTCACGATATTCAAGTTTGCTTCACATTTCTATATCGTAGGTGGCTTTTGATTGATTCAAGAGTAGGGGTACTACATGCAACATACATTCAAGCCTTCACGCAACTCATCTACAATTCCGACCTCATAATGGGTTTCTAGTATGATCAGGTTACTAGCAGAACTACGAATCACAAATTGGTTTGCGGAGGCTAATCCAAACAAGATTATACCGATTTCGACGGTTTACCCACTCGAGGGACGACGATGTTCCGAGTATGTCATCGGCAGTCGGATGAATAACCCATTCGAGCCCTCATTTAAACACATGTCTGGGCCACCCAGTTGAGATCTCGCTTTTGTCCCACGTTTCTTGTGATGGGCTACCTATCTCTCCCTACCTACCTCCGTCTTGTGATTGCAATGAAGCCAGAAGTGGATCCTTTGCCGGTGACGTCTCCTCCATTACTCCTCCAACCGCCTTCATTCCCTCACTCCCAACACACAGAGCCGAGCGTCGCTCGATGTCTCTCTCTCAAGACCCTCCGGGGGATTGAATGCTATTGACAGAACTTCTCAGCCTTCGTCGCTGTAAGGTGAGTACGTAATCACTTGGTGGAGAAAGGAAACGAGTCCTTGGATGGATACACAAATAAAATCATCTGGTTGACTAGACACAGGACTATCTTTCAACGTACAAAGTTGAGGTTAGTTTTTGAAACAAAGGTTTTTTATGGTAATTTTTGGAAGCCCATTTCAGGTTTAGTTGCTTGATTGCGATATTCAAAATTCACTGTGCAAACGCAGATTAATGGGGCTATAAGGAATACTTAACACTTTCACTATATTAATATAGGTATTAGTTGAATTGATGAAGGTTACCTCAAACAGGTCGGTAGAGGTAGTAGGTTTGTAGAGGGTATCCGCCTTGAGAGGTGAGAAAGGATATAGCAAGAGTTTTACCAGACACTCTGGTATCCGCGCACAGATCTATGTAAGATGAGGTTGTATATTCATCAGGTGCTACCGACTATATTCGACCATTGTCGCCCAGAGAGCTGAATATATGAGTAAGATTGGTTAGAGTAGTTAAGGGGAGTGTTACCAGATGCAAGCTTCCACCCAGTGAGTCAATCTTATTCCAAAACATGAGGTTGTGTACCAAAACTTACCAATTTAAAGATGCTAGAATTTAAGCGAATTTATACGGCAAGGTTTCAGAGTTTTGTAAAGAACAAAGTTCGTAACTAGCTCTAGCAATCCACCAGAGTGAAGTGAAGTCTAGATTGAGACGTCGGATATACATTAGGGGTTCACGACGTTTCCTAGGTAGGAAAAGAGCGTTAACTCCTTGAGCAGGGGAATCTCCAAAGCCTGGTAGGAGACTTGTGTTAATTGTGCTTTTTTGAGGTAGTATTCAAGAAACGTCAAGTGGTTTCCCGCAGGGGCCTTTTATATTTCTCAGGGAAGCTCATCCGCTTCACATCGCCCAATGTACGTCTTGATAGAAAGAATCGTTGGTTATAGCGTACCATGTAATTTTCAGTAGTTTAAGTATTACGAATAAAAAAACCAGCCAGACAGTCTAGGGACTAACCAGATTAGGGACAGGGCCCCTCAATACCAAAAACAAGCCCAATTCTGGCATTCTAGTTTATCAACCCCAAGTAGAACTCTCTTTCTCCATTATGTTCTACTCTCTGCCTGGATTCTCTTTACTTCTCCCCTAAAGTCTTACCTACGCTTCTTTTGGGACAATTTGATTAAAATTTGAATCTGATTTTCCCAAGTTGTAAGCCAGAAAGGAAGATTCTGTCTGTCACTTGTTTTCTGAAAAAAAGAAGTGTCTGTCTCCATCAAATTTGCAAATGAGGAATTTGCTAAAACTACGGTTGAAACGGGTTCAATCAACCTGTGATACTGATAATTATGCCCAGAGATCAGAGGAGCTCAATGAAGCTGTGTAAACCATGCACTATGCTAATATATTAATTCAGTGGCTACATTATGCTGTACTCAGTAAATCTATGTCATACGTCCATAGCTTAAATTTCTCATCCGACAAGTTGGTAGAAAGCTTATGTGAGCTATGATGAGGCTCTGCAAGTTCTTCCTTGTTATCTTGTGTCTATTTGTTTGATGAGTACGAACATTCAAACATTCAAAACGTGGTAGGAAGGTATTCTAAAGGCGTGAGATAAGATACAGTGATAGTACGAGTATATCACCAGATCTTTGCTGAGGTATCACAAAGGGACTCATGCAGGCCAAGTCTTGAGGTTGATTTCTCTGACAATTTGTCCTTTCCTCGCGTGAGTACCATTGTTTCCACCAAGTCATGAAATACTTGAAAGAAAGGCAGGATTGCTGGGGCCGACCGGATTCAAAAATTGGGGTAGGTCAGGGCAAAGCGATAAGATCGCGAAGAATGACTCAGTGCCTCAAGAATGGGATTTTTTTATTCACTTTTTCCACCAACGAGCTATTGAGCTTGCTGTATAAAGGAACATGCAACTGGAATTCTAAGGTGATACATTTGTATTAGTGCCATAAAAATGAGAAAACATGACGTGTGGGCAAACCAGTGAGGATTGCATCAACAGATATGCACCTCTGTTGACTCAGGCTGTATATTAGCTAGGAGGAATTGAGGGGATGAAGAATTGTTTAGAACAGTTCGACTGGAATATTGATTTGGGAATATTGGTTTGGAAATGATGTTGGCTTTTGCTCATATAGAAATTAGGAGAAAATTATTATAAATTGAGAGGAATGCGAATGAAAAGTGAGTAAACCATGGTATCTATCATAGTTAATATGAGATAAACCGCGTAAACCTTTTAAATAATTCATTCTTGTGCATTACCTGATTTTCAGTAATAAAGCCAAATGTTTTTGGCCCCAATTAATTTAGGAAATCTCAGTTTTACATTTATTTCAACTTCTTGTAATTTAACTTGATTTTTGACATATTTGGAACCTCAAAAACCTTTATTTCTCTTAGGCTTTATATTATTTAGGTGGGAAAGCATAGCAACTGCTGTATAACTAAGTACTCGACCCATACCTAGAATGCAGAATATCGAACCAATATCCTACATTCTAGCTCAGTAATGCGACTTATTGTATTGTTAATGTAATAATAAGTCAATCGAATCAGTTCGAAAATGTAATTTTATTCATAAAACAGGGGGAACAGTATCAACTTGGTTATAATCTTAATTGGAATGCCGTACACACACACCAACAGTCTACTTCATATTTGACAGTGTGATACTAACCCGCACTGCCAACAGTTATGCTAAAATAAACAAATGATGCTAACTTATAACATCTTCCTTCTTATGTAATTAAATAATTAAAAGTATAAAATGATTGGTATGTTCTAGAGTGCCTTTGACAGGGAATTAATTGAACCTCACAATAAAATAACTGAGCCCCGCGCAATGGGACACCCAATAGAAATATGTTAATAAATGAACAAAATTATGAAAATTCACGAAATGAAAGGAACATCAAATTATAAAAATAAATTAAAGCTACTTCGACTAATATTCAAAAGAAAGGAAAGGACATACAATTATGAAAATAATTGTAGCTACTTCAACTACTAATATTCACCAACTCAACATTCTTCCACCAACCTTCTAGTGGGTTTAATTATTCTACCTGCTCTGGTAACTCTTCTCAAAGGTGTGCTGGTATGCGGATCAAACTGAGGGGTTACAGAGTCAGGGGTGATTTGCACTGGGGTGTTTGTTATTGGTACATCATCGACCCCTCGAACTAACCTTGGACTAACATGTAATTCATTCCTAATGTAAGTACCCCCAGTATGGTCCTGGACCACGTAGGAACGAGGGTGATCAGTTTTGCTGACAATTTTACCTGGAACCCAGACACCCTGAGGACGTTTTTTGAAACTGACCATCTGACCACTACAAAAGCTTGGTCTGTCAACAGCTTTTTTATCGTGGTACTGTTTCATTTTGATTTTGTTTTCGATGAGCATTGGCCTATCTTTTAGACATGTAGTTTTGGGGACCAATGATTTAAACGAGGTAGGGATATTGGTCCTTAAACTTCTTCCCATCAAATTGGCTGCTGGTGAGTGAATATTGCCTTTAGGAGTGTTTCTGAAGTTTAAGAGAGCGAGATGAGGACATTCACCCGCATCTTTGGCTTTTTTAAACAGAGTTTTGATGCTCTTCACAGCACTTTCAGCCAACCCATTTGACTGAGGGTAGTGTGGACTGGACATGATGTGTTTGAAATTCCAGTTCGTTGCAAAAGTTTTGAATAGTTCACTATTAAAATACAGTGCTCCATCCGTATATAACGTTATAGGGATACCATGACGGGAAAAGATACCTTTCAATTTTTCGATAATAGTGGCACTGCGTAAATCACTCAAACCTACCACTTCCGGAAAATTAGAGAAAGCATCTACCACTACAAGGTACTGCTTTTGCTCCCATTCAAAAACGTCGCAACCAACTTCAGCCCAAGGCAAAAGTGGAACATTCTTCACTAACAGTGTGTGTTTCTCGTTGTTAACTTGATATTTTTGGCATACTTGGCATGAATTTACAAATTTCTTAATATCTTGGTTTATATGTAACCAGTAAACTGATAAAGCTGCCCTATCTATCATCCTGCTCACACCCGGATGGCCTGTATGAAGCTGTTGAAGTGTTGCATTTATCAATTTTTTAGGAATCATAATTCTATTACCACGAAAAACTAATCCCTTAACCACATTGAGCTCATCATGAATTTGAAAATATGGTTTTACTAGACTGTCGACGTCTTTGTAATGCTTTGGCCAGCCAGTCTGGATATAATGTTTCAACTTAAGCATAGTTTCATCAATTTTATAGGCGTTTGAGATTTGTTCCCAGACTTCTTTCGACACAGGTAAGTTATCTATCAAGAGAGAAACTTGCAATTCTATTTCCTCATCAAAATCCCTAACAAAATCAAAACCTTCCTTAGAAACGTCTCTTGATAGGATATCTGCCAGGTAAAGATATTTTCCTGGCTTGTACACTAGGTCGAATCTATACGGTTGAACTCTAAGTATCATTCTTTGCAAACGAACTGGAATTTTATTCAATGGTTTCTTAAGCAACCCAAGTAAAGGCTTGTGGTCAGTCTCTACCACTATTTGATCCCTTGCAAAAAGATACTGTCTAAATCTCTCAAGACCAAAACACAATGCCAACATCTCCTTTTCACATTGCGAATATCGTGTCTGGACATCGGTAAGAGCTTTTGAAGCATAAGCCAATGGCTTACCTGCCTGTATCAAGGCTGCTCCTAGGCCAGTCGAACTCGAATCGACGCTCAGCAACAAGGGTTTTTCTTGGTCATAATATCCTAGGACAGGCGCGTCTGTAAGAGCAGCTTTCAGTTGCTCAAACGCCTTATCAGTTTCGTTAGTCCAAAGAAACACGTTATCATCACAGAGAAGCTCACGAAGGGGTGCTACTTTAGAGGAATAATTTGGGATGAATTTAGCCACATAGTTAAACATACCGAGTGCTCTCTGTAAGGATTTTTTATCACTCGGAGGTAGTAAAGCCTTAATAGCCCTGACTTTGCTATCATCAATCGACAACCCCTCTGGACCAAATTTGTGACCCAAAAATACCACTTCGTTTGAATCAAAAACACATTTATTTAAATTGAACTTAACGCCATTTCTTCTGGCTTTGTCTAGAACTTTGTTCAAAATCAGGTTTAACTCTTCCTTGGTTCTACCCCAGAGTAAAATATCGTCTTGGAACGTCACTACATTTTTTATGTCACCAAAAATCTCGTCTATGATTCTATAAAATATTTCAGGCCCACAGTTAACGCCAAATGGAAGGCGTTTCCATCTATACCTGCCCCAAGGAGTCTGGAATACGCACAATTTCGAGCTTTTTTCATCAAGACGTACCATCCAGAACCCACTTTGAGCATCTAACTTACAATAGTATTTAGCATGTTTCATTTTAGCCGTTAGCTCTTCAATAGTCGAAAATGGAAAATGGGGCCTCTTTATTGCCTTGTTCAATGGACGGGGATCAATACAAATTCGAATGGATTTGTCTTTCTTTTGTACTACCACCATCTGGCTCACCCAGCTGGTCGGCTCGGAAATGGGTTGAATTATATCCATTTTTTGCAAACGTTCAAGTTCTGATTTAACTTTTGAGACCAACGCGTAAGGGATTCGACGTGCTGGTGAAACTACCGGTTCAACTCTTTCATCAACTTCAATTTTAGCTATCTGGGGAACACACCCAACACTTCCATCAAATAAATCAGAATACCCTTTTGGAATGTATTTTTCATTAGAAATTGTATCTACTCTAGTTATCAATCCTAGTGTTTCACTACTAGACAGACCTAGTATATTTGCACACTGAGTGTCAACAATATAAAAATCCAAATCATACTTTTCATTTTTATACTCACAGCTAGTAGCTAGCTTACCAACTACAGGAACAGTATCTTTGGAAAACGACGTAATCCGGACTCCAGTAGGCTTCAAATCTTCACGAGATATCCCCAGTTTTCTACATTGAGCTAGACTCAAGACGTTGCACTGCGCACCCGAGTCGATCTTCAGTTGAACAGGAACATTGTTTATGTTTACCGCCACAGTGTACCACCGATCCGAAGCCGTTTTAGGTGTGTTTACTTTATGTATTTCATCGATGGCCAACAAATTCATTGTGAATTCTTCCTCACTCTCCCGATCACCATCACAAACCTCATCCACTTGTCTCGATCTGCATACTTGAGCAAAGTGGTTTTGGCGATTGCAAGTCAGGCAAGTCTTTCCATAGGCTGGACATTTTCCCCGTTCATGTCTCAGTCCGCAATAACTGCAATTATTTCTATAAGAAGTACTAGGGCGCTTCATTTGTTGAAATTTGCCGTATCCTGTGCCATGAGCAGCATCCCCGACTCCCTGTTTGACCAGGGCTCCCTGCCTTACTGGTCGTTTCTTCCTGATCATATCGACAATTTCATTAGTCGGCTCTTCTTTGATTTTCAACAATTGTTGGTTGATTGTTGCGTATGTTCTGCATGTATCTAGAGCTTTCTTTGTGTCAATAGCTCCCAAATTCAAGAGTTTTTCTTGTATTTTCTTGTCCGATACACCGCATATAAAAACATCTCTCACCAATCCATCCACTAAAGTTTCCAGCTCGCAATGTGAACTCAAATTCTTCAAAACTGTCATGTAGTGTTCGTAAGTTTCACCGGGCTCCTGTTTTCTAGTCAGGAACAAGTGTCGGCGGTATGTTATTGAGTCTTTTGGACAAAAATACTCCTCAAATTTATCTATCACCGTAGCAAACACTTTTTGTTCTTCCGTCGTGAGTTGGAAGGACTCGTAGATGTCCTGTCCCGCATCTCCAACTGCATGTAAGAGCATCGCAACTTTTCTTACGTCAGCATAAGAACCGTAGTATGCAGTAAGAAAATTCTGGAAACTGCGCTTGAAATTTCTCCAATTTAATGACATATCGCCGTCAAATTTGAGGGGATTCGGTAAAGCTGATGTCACACTGGTTTCAGAAGCCATGATGTCACGCTGGTTGTAGAAAGATTCTCTTACCGATATCCAACCACTGACTGCAAATCTTCTTTTTTAAAAGTCCGTTTCCTTTTACACAGCACTTTTCCGCTGCCACCATGTAATAATAAGTCAATCGAATCAGTTCGAAAATGTAATTTTATTCATAAAACAGGGGGAACAGTATCAACTTGGTTATAATCTTAATTGGAATGCCGTACACACACACCAACAGTCTACTTCATATTTGACAGTGTGATACTAACCCGCACTGCCAACAGTTATGCTAAAATAAACAAATGATGCTAACTTATAACAGTTAAATATTGGATATCCTGTGTAGAATCAAAACTCAAAAACCGTAATGTATATAACCTCGGTTCTTAATTCGTGATGTGATACAAAACGTGTCAGCGACCCCACTAAGCATTTTGGGCAAAACATGGATATAGCTACTGTATTTTAGCTTTGTACGGTGGTATTGAAGATAGGAAAACATTGCATGCATACAACAGAACAAACAAATTTGTGGGACCTTCATAATCAAAATTGCAGAGCTCTCTGAGCAACATTGGTCCCAAGTCTGTCTGTGGGTCTCTTCCAAAGGGCTTCCCTGAATAGGATTGGGGCTAAACTAGTTGTGGTGAATATTTCCACAAGCATGAAGAACATTTCCATGAGAAATATTCGCCATAACTAATGTACCCCCAACGCGTTTGTGCAGAGTCAACTTACCAATTCCCCTAATATTTAGCATAAAATGGGTAGGGGTGTACTGTACAGAAAACTTTCTGTCTGACTCAAGTTTAAACGTGGCTCTCACAGATATTCTTTCTGATGGCATCCCATATTATGGTGGCATCTTCTTTGATTAGGTACATAACAGTCCTTCTGAGAGTCGTTTTTAAGAACTGGTAAAAACCTCTTCCTCTTGTTTAGACGCCCGAATTTTCACGAAATGATGGGCTAGAATGAATAAATAAACAGCCGACCAAAAGTACCGTAAAGTCAGCTTCAATTGTCCCAGTCTAGAGGGAACTGTAGTGGCCAATGGTGCCGGGAACCGTGAGACATTGTGACACCTGTAAATGCCTTTTTCAAAAAGAAGATACAAGAACCATTTGCCTGATTGCTCGGCGATTACTTGATTACAAAACGTCGAGTGGCAGAATCAGAGTGGAGGGGAAACCAGCTCGAAAACCTTTTTCCGAGGACGGGTAACTTGCGGTTGAGGTGGAGGAGCGTGGAGGGTAGCTGAAGAGTAATGGATGCTGACGCCTCACCCTAAGGATTCCAGGACAAATCCCAGGCTTCCGTCAATTACATCAACCGGTTTGGCCCTTCAGTCCTTGAAAAAATAACCGACTGGGCTCTCTCCTAAAACGGGAGTGAAAACGTCAGAAGAGATTAATGCCGGGCTTATCAAACGATTGCTTTTGGGATATAGATGTGGGTCGGTTAATCCAATATAAAAACAGTTACTCAACGCACAACCATAATCCAGGTTATGAAAGGTCGTAATTATAAAAGAAAACTAGACGAATTCGAATGGCTTATTTCCCAGGTATGTGTATCACAATACATGTATTTTGAGCACTGGTCAGAGACTTTAGGGAACCGTTACACACACCTCTTACACCTTTACACCTTTGATATTCTCCAAATTTGATACAATTATACGGAACCCCAGTCGAAAAAAATAGGCTATTTCAGAACATTGTGCGCAGTGTGCACACTTGTGCTCAACTTTGTTCCGGCTCGACTTATTTTCAAGGGAACTTTTGCATCGTCCTCATTACTCTCTTCGACTGGTGATTTTGGTATTACATCGTGTCCTGGACCAATCACTACATCAACTCAATAAAATATAACTAAACTCGGTAAAATTATGCTATGCTCTATTATTACACAACGGAATGTGATGAGCTCACCTATTCACTATTCCTCCCCGTTCTTACCCTACCAGTCAATACAGCATGTTACCTTCACATAAGTATCTCGGTGATTGTTTCCAAACCCACCACCATGACGTCTTGGAACGATTGATTTTGCGTTTTCTAATGTCAGAGAACTCGGTTTTGAAATCTGTGAAGGCCATTCTGTGGGTTTGGATTGTTCATTTAGTTACCATGGACCGATTTTGATGAAACTTCATCATGGGATTTGGGATGGATGTAGTGATGTCCTGGGGTGGATCATTACATACAGTACTAATGAGTTAAGAGGGTCTCAGTCGGTCGCCGTTTGTTCCTCGTACCGGGTTAGTACTTCACGAAATCGAAGGCGTAAAAACTTAAAAAGTTGTACCTAAATTTGAAATTTTAAAGGATTTAGGAATTCATTAGTGCACGGCTCTAGGGAATAACTGAATTACTGCCGCTGGAATCATCAAAATCGAACAATGATTGCCAGAAAAAAATGGAGAAACCGTTAATTCAATTATGTTTTTCCCATAAAATGTAGCTAAACTTAAAATTTCAAAGGATTTTAGAAATTCATTGGTGCATGAGCCTTGGGAATTGAAAAACTCAAATATTGCCGCTGGAATCATCAAAATCGAACAATAATTGCCAGATAAATAAGGGGAAAACTTGGGGAAAACCGTTTATTCGGTAGTTTTCCCCATTTCTCTTTGGCAATCATTGTTCAATTTTGATGATTCAGTTTTTCAATTCCCTAGAGCCGTGCACTAATGAATTTCTGAAATCCTTTAAAATTTCAAATTTAGGTACAACTTTTTGTTTATTATTTTCAATAATAAGCCTTTGGAATCCCCCCCCTCAAAATTTGATGTTTTACGTTTCAAGGTACGTAGAATCCGAAAATCGAATGAAAAATTTTCCGTCCGTCCGCCGTACGCCGTACGCGGCACTTTTCTTAGCAACACTGGACAGATTTGGTTCAAATTTGGTATATGGGCTCCATTTGGGGTCTAGTTGTGCCGCGAAGCTTTTGGTTGATGTCAGTAACTTCTAAGGGGTGGAAATTAAGGGTTGAAATTTTCAAGAGTGCCCTAGCTCGAAAACTCTCGAAATAAAAGTATCGTTTTTTCACCAATTGTATTGAATTTTTAAAATTTCTGAGCCCACCCGGAGCTCTGTAGGACTAACCGTTCGATCCCTACGAGTACTTAAGGGTTTTCCTTCGATAAAACAGAATCATGAGTGTGAATCGCAAAAGAGGTCTAATCTCCGTTCAAATTTTATCTTACTAAAATGCGATCGCTGTTCATTTCTTCGATTTGTACATAGTTTTGCCTGCGTTTAGTTCTTTCCAATAAACTTGATTGTGAAGGTGTAAAGGCAGTATGGTGTGGTAGGTAGTACATACCAATAGTTGGTAGGTAAAAAAAAGTTGGTAGGTCAAAAATATGTTAGTAGGTAAAAAACGCTGCAAATCATTGCCCAAATGTTTATTATTTTCTGTATAGATCACTGGTTCTCCATCAATAGCACCTACCACCATCTGTATTCTCCCTTGACCTTCCCTCTCAAATTTCAGCTTCCTGCGTTCAAAAGGATTGAAAATGGCTTCGGAGCTCACTCAGCTGATCAGTGCTCTTCCAGGCGTCTCCAGCATTCGAGAAGATCTTATTCACTCTTCAGATCGCTGATCAGCTGAGTGAGCTCCAAAGCCATTTTCAATCCTATTGAACGCAGGAAGCTGAAATTTGAGAGGGAAGGTCAAGAGAGAATACAGTTGGTGGTAGGTGCTAATGATGGGGAACCAGTGATATATACAGAAGGGTGATCTATACAGAAAATAATAAACCTTTGGGCAATGATTTGCAGCGTTTTAAGTTATTACGCCGTCGATTTCGTGAAATACTAACCCGGAACGAGGAACAAACGGCGACCGACTGAGACCCCCCTAACTCATTAGTAATGCATGTAATGATCCACCCCAGGACATCCACTAATCCATCCCAAATCCCATGATGAAGTTTCATCAAAACCGTTCCATGGTAACTAAATGAACAATCCAAACCCACAGAATGGCGTTCACAGATTTCAAAACCGAGTTCCCTGGCATTAGAAAATGCAAAATCAAAATCAATCGTTCCAAGACGTATTAACCGTTCCTAATGAACTTCTAAAATCCTTTAAAATTTCAAATTAAGTTACAACTTTTCAAGTTTTTGCGCCTTTATTTTGGCGAAATACTAAGAACGAACGGCGACCGACTAAAATCCCCTTAAATGAGCAAATTTTCAAAGAAACGTTGTAACCAATTTTTAACCATTAATGAGAAATGCATAGATATTAATACATACAAATTTCTCATCTATACGTATTTTCAAAACAGAGAAATTTTAAGTCTTTACGTTTATGAGCTAAAAATTTTTGCTCCTATTTAATAGGAGTGATCAAAATATTGTGATCAAAATATATTGTTTCCACATTGCCGTGGAAACAAATAGTTTTCTGAATTATGATGTCATCCTACGCGCCAAAGTAAAGGTATAAAATGTCAATAATAAACGGATATGTAATGATTTACATCGGTTTTTCCTTGGATTACCGAGAAGGTTGGCAACAAAAAGTAAAACAAGAGGGTGTGGCACACATTTTCCTCGTATGTATCGCCCGATTGCATAGATGATCCGATGCACAGTAGCTAATCTCAAAGCATCAATCTCTAAGTACCTTGCACACAGATAGACACGAAACCAAAATTGTTGGCTGATACAAAGAGTTTACGTTGATGATTTTCATATGGGATCATCTACATCCCAATCCGTACAGTCCCTAAAAATTTCATCAAAATCGGACTATAACTTCGTATAGTTCTGCCCATTAAAGGATTTGTTTCAAATAGGCACGGAACCAAAATTGTTCAGGAAGGGCTAAAACGTAAAATGCGAGTTGAAATTTTCATTTTGGAGAACCTTTTTTTTCAACCGTGAAAAGTGAAAACAATGCTCTCACTACCTTGGCAGACTCGGGAGCAGCCAAGGGGGTTAGTCTAGAGTGCGAAATCTCGGGATATCACATTCTCTCAAGACTACGAATTACAATCAACAAGTCCAAAAAACTCGAATGATTGATATGGATTAACACTCCACAAAATTTTTCAGACATTGTCGACATGATTTCCGAATCTGAAGTGGAAGTCACGTAATTTACCACTAGCTTCATACACTTGGAATCTCCTTTTGTTTCTACTGAGCTTATCTATTGACTAGGCTTTAGCTCCAAGAATATAATCTTCAACGACTTTTCGAGCTCTATTAAGACATTGTAACAGTACGTGGTATATTTCTTATCATCAATAATGATTCCTTTGTGCACAAATCATAATAAGCGAGAAAATTTCCAAATATTTCATTAAGAACATCTCAAGTCGCCGAAAGTTGTTGAACATTTATGAGACTGGGATTGTTCTTTCGCGATGTCCTTCGAAAACATAAGGAATGAATAAAGGAGAGGCGGGTGGAATTCACGAGCTGTCGCCCAAGTATACCCAAGGCGACTGTACGGCCCTACATTTAGGATCATACGTAACGGGAGAAGCTCACCTAACCCACTTAGGAACTTCATTCGAATTCTGCGTTAGTCTCTGTCACGAGTTCTCTTCTTGAATCGAAGAACTAACTCGTGAGCCCGACATTTTGTACGAACAGTTCTGGTTCTATTACGTCGCTTTCTCACATGGTCGTATTATAGATTCAAAGCGGTTCACTTCATCTTCCTCGTCGGATGCTCCTATTGAGACTCGTGCACAACTATTCGATAACACGGGTGAGGTAGGGATGTCGTTCCGTCAAATTGATGTCTAACTTTCCCCGAGATGAACGATCATGTTAGGAAATGATAAGTCAGAGAACAGACAGATTGAGACGAGATGTTGAAAAAAGTCTGCCGAGATGGTGGGCAATATAGCTTTCTCACAAAGAAACCATCTGTACGAAAATGATCGGATCGATTAAGAAACATGAACTCCGCCATCAAGTTTCTAGTTTTCTACGTTTAAAAACGCAAAACACAATCGACAGGACATGTCATTACGGTTGCTGATCAGTCGTCAGCTGCAACTGATCGAATCTTCCCGAAAGTCGTTACATTCTGGAACCAGCTCCAACTTACATAGTGGTGTTTACATCGTGAGAAATCGACGTCATACGATACTAAATTTCGTTAATTTGACTATTCATACGATGATGTAATTGACAGGGGACCATAACAATCGTAATTCACATACATAAGTAAACATTTCATCAAAATTACACCATTTTCTTCGTAAATACAGTTTTCAAGGGTTCAGCAATTTTCCTCGTTTCCTATTATTCCTTAGCACTTTGGCTCCTAATAATCCATAATATAGGCAATAATATAAAATACTAAACACATAAACCATTGAAATTTGGGTACCTCATTTTGGTAAGAAGATATAGATTAAAAATGACACGCAATTCGTCTAAAAGTAACTAAATAGGGACAAACTTGCACATTTCCTAAAAATCCCATCGAAATCATGCAGTATTATCATAATGGTTTTGGCCAAGAACTGGTTTTGCTTGCTGATTCCATAATTCCCACTAGTCCAAATTCACTGTAATCTGGATGATTTTTTGGTTTAGGCTTCAAGACGAATTCTTTCTAGATTCCATTTTATTTTAATCAATTTAAATCAGAAAAGAAGTAAAATGACGGAACCTAGCCCTGGGCGAAACGTTCCAAAAGAGTTAATACATTTTAATGTAATTTTTAGGAATGTCCACCAACGCGGAAACATAACAAACTAGATTGTCCAAAAACACGAATTTCTCACAATGTTTTCATCCAATTTTGCTTTGATTACTAGGTAGTTTCTATTAAATGGGAGATTGTGAAATTATAACATAAAATGCTGCAAATTAGCTTACTGTACAGCACCAATCTGCATAGAACGTGGCTATTAATACTACCTACTAGCAATAACATCGCTACCCGAGAGTTGTGGATGCCTTCATTACGAAATTTGGTTCTTGCTTGCTAAGGAGCAAGAGAAAAAAAAAACACACGAAACTCTAATCAAAGAAAAAAACAATGATCGCATCTGATCCGTGAACAATTTTTTTGTGATTCACACTCGTGTTGCTGATTTATTGTAATTCCAATCCTTAAGTTCCCATAGGGCGCAGAGAGATCTAGGTGGTCTCATTCGATCCTAAAAATTCAATTCTTTTCAAATTGGTGAAAAAACAATAGATATCGAGAGATTTCTAGCTAGAGCGTTTCGAAAATTACAAACACTATTTTTCATCCCTTAGAAGTAATTCACTCGAATTTCATCAAAAACAGGTAACTGAAAAAATTCCGCGTACGGCAAACGGATGGATTTTTAATTTTTTTTTTAAATTAGATTTTCTGATTTAACGTACCTACTTTGAAACGTAAACCATCAAGTTATGAGGGGAGTTAAATTTTTTCTTGCTCGATTATAAGAATGTAAATGAAATCTCAATCTTATTGTTGATTCTAAATGTAGGAAACCAGCAACTCGATGGTTTCTAGTTATACAATTTGGGTACCGGTTAGCGCTCTGATAAACTCAATAAATTTAAGTGTTTCTTCAATGATATTTTATTTATTAAATATCAATAACATAACAACTGAGCACATAAGGAGCCCATCTAGTTAATTTACTTTCAAAATTTAATCAGTTTGTCGAGTCAACAGTCCAGTGGATATGCTCTGAAGTACTGGTAATACAGCACTGTGTCTCAATTCCTCACTAGGTCCAAGGGTTTGGTCCTATCAAACCGCCGAACGACGTTGGAGTTGTCTAGAAGACGGAGGACTTCGGGATTTATATGTCCATGAAGTCGATGTTCGTGTTTAATCGCATGTATCTTGATCACTTCACTGACAGTTTCCATTTTTAGGTCACAATGGAGGTCGTAATTTCGGACGTCCCTGGGAGCGTTAGCAATCAGTCGCGCCTCCTCCAGGCAAACATAGCAAACACTGTTTGCCTTACTAAAAATAAGCAATTTGAATGAATTAATTTTTGTTGAGATGCTTCTATATTCCCATTTTTTGCAAGTAATATAGCAGCCAATTTTGGAACATGTTAATATTACTTAGGAACTTTTTCATTAAAACCAAGTAAATTAGATGAAATAGGAGAATGGAATAAGAAAGTACGTATTTTGCCTTGGATACTAGCCCGCAACACACCAGAGACTTGGAGAGGTCGGTTATGCAGATGATTTAGCGAACTAGCGCGGGGACAAGCGTTGCAAGGCAAGCAGTTCAAAAAAAAATGAATTTTTCGGGACTGTTTAGAGTGAGAGGCGACGATTGGCGGGTGGCGGGGGGTTATCGCGGGGTCAAGTATTACCATACCCCCACTACCACGCTATCAGCTGTATCAAACAGTCGGAAAACTGTTTCGTGACCTTGAAAGCAGAGAAACTTGGAAGATGAGCCATGGATGCTAATTAGCCCACGCATGGCAAGACACAAAATATCCATCCAACCACATTATCTCAAGGAAGGAAAGCAGTTAGTTTTTTCGCCGCCACAAATAGCAGCGGTATGACGCTGACTGGTGTCTCGTTCCCGATTTTATTGTATTTCCTGTACCTAATCGTTTTTCTAGTTGATAGACACTTGGGAATAATTGCATAAAATTCTGGAATGAAGGTTTCACATCTTATTAGGTCTAAATTCAGAGTCTCACTTTTTGGTTTATTATTTTCAAGAAAAAAAAGTTTGACCACCCTCAAATTTCGATGGTTATGTTTGAGGTAGGTACGTGTAGATTTTGAAAATCGGATATAAAAAAATCCGTCCGTCCGCGTAACTTTCCTTAATTATCATGGACCGATATTGATGAAAAGGAATTAGGAATGAATTAGGAACTTTATTTCTTCGAATGAAGTGTGAAGTGTTTATTTCATCTAAATAAACTCAAATATGAAGCGAAAACTTGGTTGGTAGGTGGTGACAAAGGCAAAGCTGAGTTTTCTGTTGGCGCATGATCAATACAAAAAAATAATGAACCTTTGTGTAATAATTTGCAGCGTTTTTCATTATTGTTCATTCCTCTATGACTGGCCAAGCTGTTTGCCTGACGAATATTATCACCCGACGCCCCTGTTAACAATGCTCCGTATTACTTTATTTTGGGAGGTTTTGATAATCTTGACATTCGATTTCTTCGTACGGCCCCAGCGCTGAATACCATATGTCCAGACAGGTTTCAATACTTGCTTATATATTAGAAGTATGTTGTGTATGGAGAGCTCAGAATGTCTACCGAGCAACCAGAACAATTTTCTAAATTTTATGTTCAGTTCCAGGGTCAATCCCAAATATTTCGCAGTGTTCGCTATCGGAATTGCTTGTCCATTAAGCAGTATTGTGTAAAGTGACAGATTCAGTGTGTCCATGTTATCCTTTTGAGGAAGCTCTACTCCTCTACTGTCTGGTAGGTAACTCTTGGCTGACATTGAAGGTTCTGACCAGGTTTAAGTAATTCAAAATGGGCCTAGACGTCGAAATTTTTCATTCACAAAATTCTATACAGCTCGTTTAATTTTAAAAACGCTGCAAATCATTGCTCAAAGGTTTATTATTTTCTGTATAGATCACCCTTCTGTATAGATCACTGGTACTCCTCTATTTTTCGAATTGTATGTACCTTGAAACGCGAAACATAAAATTTTTGGTTTGCATTGAGCAATGGCTTCGGAGCTCACTCAGCTGATCAGTGATCTGAAGATTGAAGAAGCCTTTGAGCAATGATTTGCAGCGTTTTTTACCCACCAACATTTTTTTTACCTACCAACTTTTTTTTACCTACCAGCTAGGTACTACCTACCACACCATACTGGCTTCACACCTTCACAATCAAGTTTATTAGAAAGAACTAAACGCTTCACACTCGATTGGAAAAATAGAAAGCTTCATATGGAAATTTGATTACTGGTTACGCAGAAGGCAAAACTGTATACAAATCGAAGAAATGAACAGCGATCGCATTTTAGTCCGATAAAATTTGAATGGAGATTAGACCTCTTTTGCGATTCACACTCATGATTCTGTTTTATCGAAGGAAAACCTTCAAGTACTCGTAGGGACCGAACGGTTTGTCCTACAGAGCTCCGGGTGGTCTCAAAAATTTTTAAAAATTCAATACTATTTAAAATTGGTGAAAAAACGATACCTTTATTCCGAGAGTTTTCGAGCTAGGGCACTCTTGAAAATTTCAACCCTTAATTTTCACCCCTTAGAAGTGACCTACATCAACCAAAAGCTTCGCGGCACAACTAGACCCCAAATGGAGCTCATATACCAAATTTGAACCAAATCGGTCCAGTGTTGCTAAGAAAAGTGCCGCGTACGGCGTACGGCGGACGGACGGAAATTTTTTTATTCGATTTTCGCATTCTACGTACCTTGAAACGTAAAACATCAAATTTTCAGGGGGGTTTGAAAATTTTTTTTCTTGCTCGATTCCAAAGGCTTATTATTGAAAATAATAAACCAAAACAAAAACTAAACTTGAATCCATCATTATGGCGAGCCATCTCTCGTTTACTGAAGGGCTTAGAGAAAAGAAAGATTCTACTAGGAGAAAAACTGCGCTTAAAGTTGGTTCTTGTTCGCCCGTCTAACAGCAGCTCCTTCTTTTCCTTCGTCACTCCTCCCACTCATTCTTCCTTCTCCTTTCTCTTCCTCTCTTGTCATTTGTCACATTTCTTCCGGTCCATGTATCATCCTTTCCTAGCTCCCTTCCCTCTCTCACAAAAGGGCTCCTAATTAAATTCAGGTTATCCTGCGACGAGCCTTCCTCCTTCCCTTCTTCCTTTCTGCTCCTGCTGGGAGTACCCTCCACCCTCAAACACCACCAGTGTTGTCTCACGTAGCCGGCGAAGCGGTTTTTGTTGAGTATGCAAACATGGGAACAGGTAGCTACGTGCTCGCTACGCCTCGACGCAACGTGGCCTCAATTACTCTAGTAGCACTCTGTAAGCAGTTCGAGGGAATAATCAGGATGAGGTCTAGAATAATGATCTCGACGAATTCAGCGACAGCTTATGGCCTACAACTAACCCGTCTTACCATGCACAGTGGGACATTTAACCAATCCGAGGAGACAAAATCAGGAGATTCCACACATAGCTGTCACAGAGATTTGACTATTTTCAACACGTTGCTTTTTCAAAGCTCTGGCTAAGTGCTTCTCATAACACTCACAAAGTCCCGTCAATTTTCCAAAAATATAGCATTCACAAAGCTCTGACAATGTTTCTCACAACGCACTCAAAAAGCTCACACAATGTTCCTCACGTAGCTCTCACAAACTCTCCCAGTGTACTTCATAAAGCTCTCACATAGCTTTGAATACGTTCCTCTCATCGCTCTCACAAAGATCTGACAATGTTCATCACATAGCTTTCATTTAGCAATATTCACTACATCACATTCATCACATAGCTCTCGTAAAGCTCTTACAATGTTTGTTGAATCGTAATTTAAATTGATTAATTTCATAATTTAATTCTCATATTGGAGATGGACAATTTAGTTGTGGCAGGTTGGCAGCCCTGCACTGGCGAATCGCGGCAGGACGGCGCGAGTCAGTTTTTTTTCTTCTATCGACGTCCTTTGAGGCAATCGTTACGTTCAATAAATTATTCAAATTCAAATTTGCGGAAGTCTGTGCAAAACGGGGTATTGGGCCATAAACTAGGGTGTGCGCCTGGGTAGGAAAAACTGTTTATCGTTATTTTTAATCTAAGGTAGACCTCATTCTGAGAATTTTGGTACCAACCGCTACCTTCTAGCGTGTGTAAATCTTTTCCTATGAATTTTTAAAGTTTCGACCGTTTATGACGTCACAGTGGGCTGGGGGGTCCCGCCCAGGCGAGAGGGTCGCGTGACGTCATAAAAGGTCGAAACTTTGAAAAATCATAGAAACAGATCTACTCAAGCTAGAAGGTCGTGGTTGGTGCCAAAATTCTCAGGATGTAGTCTACTTTCGATTAAAAATCTAAAAAAAAATCAAGGCGCACCCCCCTCATTCCACCTCCCTCACGGTCTGCTCGCCAAATTTGGATTACCTACCTACTATCGATGCACAGGATAATCAAGGTGGGCTGCCACGTTGTATCATCATTGTTAAACCATCTCCAATTTCGATATCTGATTATTTGATTAATACCTGTCAATTTTATCGTTAATTTCGCATCACAGTCCACTTGGTATGTTTCACATAATTTTCGTTTAATTGGCTGAAACAGCCACACGATGTTCATTACATAGCGTTCATAAAGCTCTGACAATGTTGATCACATAGGTAGCTCTCATATAGCTTTGACGACGTTCTTCATATAGCTCATATAAATCTCTAACAACTTTCTTCACAAAGGTCTCACTAAGCCCCGTCAATGTTCCTCACATACAGCTTTCAAAAAGCTCTGACAATGTTCCTCACAAAGCTCCGACAATGTTCCTCTCATAGCTCTCACAAACTCTCACAGTGTACCTCGCACAGATTTCACAATGCTCTGACTACGTTCCTCTCATCGCTCTCAAAAATCTCTGACAATGTGCCTTACATAACTCTCACGATATTCTCACATAGCGAATATTGTATTTCTCGAAGTGTATAAGTTGTTGCCTCTGTTATAAAGTTGAAATAATATAAATCGAGTCAACGAATTCAACTCAACATTGTCTTATCAAACTGCTCTAAGAGTTCCCTCAAACTGTACTACATTAATTACTACTCCTGCTTCCTTGCATTGATTATGCAGACCAGGTTAGGCAATGACCCGCAAGACCGAGCGGTCTTGAAGGAGAGATATAACCTGTGCGCCGCGCCGTCATCAAACTTACTAACTGTGGAACACTGGTGACATGATTACACTCACTTTCAACGCATACTCTCGTGAGCTTCAATGTTTCGAGAGCTTGAGGGGTCAGTGATGATGAGAGGGGGGGGGGGTTACTTCTAGACAATTAGACTTCCGATCGAAATTGAGCGGAATTACGTGTTTGTTCCTGAAGTATTATTCTCTTGGGTATCTAGGCAACACACGACACTATTCTTGCGTCAAGTACTTATTTATGTTCTTCATTATCACATGTACGTGATTATACGTTATAAATCCATCGAATAACAACATTACGTGCATGTACTTTTGAGGATAAGGGTGACTGATTTTCGCTTAAACGATCCTCATTGTGGAGGTGAGGATATTGGGTGCAGTCGGGCAAACCTCTTTTAGTACCGAGATTTCACCGTTATGGCGATCCTCAGCTGGGCTCTTCAACCCCGTCCCAGCAGTCACACCCCTAGCAATCGAAACTACTCAGGAACTGCTGAAGATGCGAAGAAGACAAAATTCAAAATTATTATATTAAAATGAATGTTATTCTACTGCTTTCCGAGTAGAAGGGGGGAGGAAGATTTATTATTAATTGATTTTCATTTCCCATTTCAAATAGAAAAGGTAGACCTGGCTTCGATAATCTTACCTCCACACCGACGCACAGTGGGCAAAATGGCCAATCTAGGTGGACAAAAGTCAAGTCAAAACATGGGAATTTCCAATATTAGTCATTGTTCATTATGAGTTCGCAAATCCCAAAACGTTAATATTACATCGTCAAAACCTTCTATGGCTGTAAAAACTTCGATCAAAAGTGTCGCCGTTTCCTGTTCGAATAAGATCGTTTATTAGAAAGGAGTAAGTACTATTTTTTCCTGCTAAAATTGTAAAAATAGTGTCTGATACTGAATGTTTAAGAGTATACGCCATACCGTATTTTTAAGAATGATAATTGACATCTTGGAGTTAAAGTAGCACACGGCCAAGTTGCCAAGGAAATCCGATTTTATTTCGTTTCTTTAAGTGTTCTAGTTTCGGTATTCAACTACCTTTTTTTGCGATTTTATGCGTTTTCCGAGTTACTTAATAAAATGGTGGATTTTCAGGTATAAATATCACGATTCCTCGCCATCAATTTGTCGAGGAATGGAAACAGCTAACGAAGAAAGATGGCCACGAAAACCTCACTAGGTATGTGATTGGGTTAGGTAATCTCGACGATTCTTCAGAAATATTAAATTTAAAAATGATCAAAAATGCTGTGATATACTTTTCAAAAAAATCGGAGAGAGGTGGGAAGATAGCCATAGGAAAGAATACATTTTTTCCAACAAATATTCGACATGGCCGAGTATGAAAGAGTTAGAAGTTGTCATTTCTTACAAAATTACTCAAGCTATCATGAACCATCCAACTGTGCGTCCCGAAAAACTGTTTGAGGACTCAAGCGATAAAACAAAAAGAAGAAAAGTGAAAGAATTGTTGACTGCTGGTCCCGAAAAGTTATGCTTAGCGGCGCTCACTGCTCTCTACTCAGCAGAAGACAGGTCCACAAGCCGTATCTTGAAAGAAGCAACTTCAAGCACATCAACAGTTGAATCTTCTACAAAGTCAACTAAGAAAATGACTATAATATTTTCAAATTCAATTTTTCAGAGTTATATCCGTTTAACGCTGTAATAATGTCATTAATCTCAAAGTAATTAATCAGTACCTAATCATAATGTCAAGAATTTAAGATAAAACATGTACAAAAATATCATGATATACCGTTTGCCTACTTTCATTGAAGTCAAGAAAGCTTTTCATTATTTTTCCCGTAATCAGCGTGTTTTTATTCAATTTTGAAAAAAAACCGACCAAAAAATAATTTTGTCCACCTAGATTGGTCATTTTGCCCACTGTACGACGTAGGGAAAAAAGTTAAACGGTAAATCACATTCTGTATGAAGTGGAAACTATTTAAATTATCATCCATTCTGCGTGTGTATGTAATGTGTGCTCGGCTGATGTAATTTAGTTGTTCGGCTGAATGCTATTCAGCCGAACAACTATATTAACAGTCCCCGTGTCCTACTGTTCGAGAAGGTTAGATTTCGCGATATGCTGTAATAACGCAAGTCACAAGCGTGAATGAGTTAATTTCAGTACAAACCTGGTAGAGTTATTGGTAATTGCCTGGTTGAGGGGCGGTCTGGTTACCCTGCGGTGGAACTAACTTCGGTTTCCCAAGCTCCCTTAAGCAGGGTTCCGGGATTCCCAGTGACGTCTCTAATCTGCCCATCCGGGGAAACCTCTGGCATTGATAAGAGAAACTCCGGTGATTCCGCCACTTTGTCGCGAAGCCGTGAGATCTCACTCTGGACTTGTCACATCCGCGGCTTCCTTTTCCGACTTCGTCGTCTTTCGAGGTTGTCACGGTAACGTCCCCTGTCGTCATTTCAGTATCATTCTAACGGGTTTTGTCTGTAACTTTTTTTTCCTGAAGCGGAACTGAAGTAAGAATCACGACAAATAGTTTTAAAATGCACAATTTTAAAATGCATCCGTGCAGCATAAGTGAATGGGCGAATTCCTAAAAAAAATTAACCTATTTCCACCCATTTTTGACTTCAAAACAAACTACTTACTCTAATATTGTTGACGTATTATGTCTTTGTTTTGAGGAATATACGCATTGTTGGTCCCCACAAAACTAATTTTCAGTCATTTTTGGACAATTACAGGGTGTCCAGCGACCTGAGAAACAGGAAAAACCAGGAACACTCATGGTATTTTACTTTCCTGGAAAACTCGGAAAAAATTCAGGGAATTTCATTTTTTCCCTTAAACCCCTGGAAAAATCCCTAGCACCAAGCCTTTTTGTGGGAAATTCCGGTAGTCTAAGGGAGAAAAGTTTTAGTACAGACAAACACTCACACTTGAAACTTTGAGTGTGTAGTTTATTTATTCCATGGAACAAGCCATAATAGATTGGATGTGTCCTCCTACGCACATGTTGGCTGTTTCCAAAACGCGAGGAAGCCCCCAATCTTAGGGTTTCTGCAAACCCGCCAAAGAGGAGTCCTTTATACAGGCTGGGAAAATTGTGTAGGAAAATTTTTTTTGTTGGTATTTCTCTGAATATACCTAAGTACGGACTTTATTTCGTTGTCTCCTACTCTATTGTAGTGTTTCACTGTTCAAGTTATCATACAGGATAGCCAATCACAACAGTTAGTAGGTACCTAACTACTTTTTTCTTCCGAGCCCAACCCGCTCAATTACTACAACTTTTAGCAAATTCTCGATCTTAGTGCCTAAAGCAAAAAACCATCCATTTGAGCGATTTTATATTTTTGTATTTATAGATGTTGGTAATCAATTTTGGTGGGCCCACTTTTGTTACCTGCAAATACAGAGCATAGAAGTAGTGAGGAAGCAAAATAACACCTCGCTTGATTAAAATCGTCTATCTAGTGAGCAGTAATGCTCTCTCATACATGGACACACTTGGTGTGAAAAATATTCAATAAAATATATAGGTACTGATCACCACTGAGTTTATTTCATTCATACGGTATTCTTCTGAAAGTTAATACACTGTTAAGAACATTGTGCGCAGCGCACAACACTGTGCAACTTTTGATGGGATGCTGGATGGTGCTCGTAACCACATTAGGATTAGAATCAATTTTTACCCTTGCGTTGCCGTGGACATTGATTGATTTGCGGAACATACCTATTTATTACCATTTTACTCCATTTAATCCGGATCGTTTATTTATTCGTTGACGAGTCTATGAAGAATGGAGTTAGAATGGGTGTTGACATTTATTGTAGATGGCTGATCCTAAGTAGGGCACGATGCCAGACGGCGGCACAGTGATGAATAACAAATATTACGGTTCATCATAATCTCTTTCAAACCTGTGGTATACCATCTCTTCCCGAAATGGGATTCTTTTCGGGAGTAATAACATTAGCATGGGTCGATAGATCCACATGAATGGATTCCATGATTGGAGTGGGAGGTACCTTGAAGGATAAAAAAAATCTTCTAATTCGCCCTAATGTATGGGATCCAGTGACTTTCCTACTATACCGCAATCTCCTTTGAAAGGGGGAATTCACGTGATTTGCAACACTCGTCGACTCAACTTGATGTTGTGCAAAAGAGGGCTCTTTCCATCCAGGCTTTTCCCTCAGTTTCATTTATGCAGCGGCTCCCTTCACAGAGGAAGAATCCTCTTTCCTCCAAATGGGAAACCTCGGAGGTGGTCAGTGTTCGTGCTTGCTTTTCGTTAGGCATCTGCTCCCTGAGTTATCTGTCCTATGTGTCACGCCATCACTTCAATGGAAGAAATATAAAACGTCAGCCAACTGGGTAGACAGAATAGCTTTTTCACTGAGAATATAGGACAAAAAAATATAGAGCCTGTAAGTTAAGGAATGGTTGCGTTGGTGTACCTGAATGATTTACGTAATGCGAAACGTGTTGATAGTTTCCTACCTTCTGGAACAACAACAGATTTTGATATCCTCTCAGGAAAGTTTTGCTGTCTGGGTACCTTTTGGAACCTTCTTCTGGCTTCACAATTACATCGTGAGAAATCGACGATGAGAAATATCAAGTTTGTTATGATGAGTATTGTAATGAGCTGACACTCTAGTAACTACAAAGCATCAACCAGAGCATAGCAACATGTAAACAATCAAGACAGAAATTATGTATCGAGGGTAATAAAATGAGTTCGGAGTTATAATTTGATACGAATCATAGTGTATTGTGTTTTATTAGAGTAATGTAGATTTATTACAATTACAGTGCACTACAAGTATGATGGATATGAGCGAACGATATTTATGGTGCGACGTAGTTCGAATGGGTCCATCATGTATTACCAGACAATTAAATCAAATTATGACTTTTTGGTTTATTATTTTCAATAATAAGCCTTTGGAATCGAGCAAGAAAAAAAAAATTTTAACCCCCCCTCAAAATTTGATGTTTTACGTTTCAAGGTACGTAGAATACGAAAATCGAATAAAAAAATTTCCGTCCGTCCGCCGTACGCCGTACGCGGCACTTTTCTTAGCAACACTGGACCGATTTGGTTCAAATTTGGTTTATGGGCTCCATTTGGGGTCTAGTTGTGCCGCGAAGCTTTTGGTTGATGTAAGTCACTTCTAAGGGGTGAAAATTAAGGGTTGAAATTTTCAAGAGTGCCCTAGCTCGAAAACTCTCGAAATAAAGGTATCGTTTTTTCACCGATTTTAAATAGTATTGAATTTTTAAAAATTTTTGAGACCACCCGGAGCTCTGTAGGACAAACCGTTCGGTCCCTACGAGTTCTTGAAGGTTTTCCTTCGATAAAACAGAATCATGAGTGTGAATCGCAAAAGAGGTCTAATCTCCATTCAAATTTTATCGGACTAAAATGCGATCGCTGTTCATTTCCTCGATTTGTATACAGTTTTGCCTTCTGCGCAACCAGTAATCAAATTTCCATATGAAGCTTTCTATTTTTCCAATCGAGTGTGAAGCGTTTAGTTCTTTCTAATAAACTTGATTGTGAAGGTGTGAAGCCAGTATGGTGTGGTAGGTAGTACCTAGCTGGTAGGTAAAAAAAGTTGGTAGGTAAAAAAAATGTTGGTGGGTAAAAAACGGTGCAAATCATTGCTCAAAGGCTTCTTCTCTCCTCAGCTCACTGATCAGCTGAGTGAGCTCCGAAGCCATTTTCAATCCTATTGAATGGAAGTGCTCTTCCAGGCGTCTCCAGCATTCGAGGAGATCTTCTTCACTCCTCAGATCACTGATCAGCTGAGTGAGCTCCAAAGCCATTTTCAATCCTATTGAATGGAAGTGCTCTTCCAGGCGTCTCCAGCATTCGAGGAGATCTTCTTCACTCTTCAGATCACTGATCAGCTGAGTGAGCTCCAAAACCATTTTTACTCCTGTTGAATGGAAGTGCTCTTCCAGGCGTCTCCAGCATTCGAGAAGATCTTCTTCACTCTTCAGATCACTGATCAGCTGAGTGAGCTCGAAAACCATTTTTACTCCTATTGAATGGAAGTGCTCTTCCAGGCGTCTCCAGCATTCGAGAAGATCTTCTTCACTCTTCAGATCACTGATCAGCTGAGTGAGCTCCAAAACCATTTTTACTCCTATTGAATGGAAGTGCTCTTCCAGGCGTCACCAGCATTCGAGGAGATCTTCTTCACTCTTCAGATCACTGATCAGCTGAGTGAGCTCCGAAGCCATTTTCAATCCTATTGAACGCAGGAAGCTGAAATTTGAGAGGGAAGGTCAAGGGAGAATACAGATGGTGGTAGGTGCTATTGATGGAGCACCAGTGATCTATACAGAAGGGTGATCTATACAGAAAATAATAAACCTTTGAGCAATGATTTGCAGCGTTGTTTGAGCAATGACTTTTTTTTGGATAGTCTGCCCGAGACAATAAATTCGACGTTTATACGCGTTCTCTTTAGCCCTGTGGCTCCAAACAATTCGTATTTGCATGTTGTATGGAATTTGTAGACAACCTTTTTGAAACCAAGCTAAACCAAAAAACCATCGAAACGCCAGGCGAGTATAGACAATCAGGAGCTGAAGAATCGTAGTTTTACGTAATAAACTACTTACATATTATCATTCTAACAACAAAGAAACTCTTGGGGACTATGGACTAACTTGGACAAACAGTCCCGTAACCGAAACTTATCAGAAAGCTGCGAAACACAGAATGCGAGCAAAAATTTTGGGTATTGGAGAACCAATATTTTTTGACATTTTCATGTCTTTCATATGGCACATACAAAAAAAATCGTCACGAAATTAATTGCTAACGAAATTTGCTAACGAAATTTGTCCCAAGTCGCCACAATGATGATTATGACCATCAGAAGTGAAGTTGTTAAGTACTTTACAGGTAGGTACATTACAGTTAGGTAGGTACTTTACAGTTTGATATTACCAGATCAGCTGAGTCGAAAATTGAGCTCCCAGATCAGCTGAGCCAAAAATCGAGCTCCCAGATCAGCTGAGTCGAAAATCGAGCTCCCAGATCAGCTGAGTCGAAAATCGAGCTCCCAGATCAGCTGAGTCGAAAATCGAGCTCCCAGATCAGCTGAATCGAAAATCGAGCTCCCAGATCAGCTGAGGCGAAAATCGAGCTCCCAGATCAGCTGAGTCTAAAATCGAGCTCCCAGATCAGCTGAGTCGAAAATCGAGCTCCCAGATCAGCTGAGTCGAAAATCGAGCTCCCAGATCAGCTGAGTCGAAAATCGAGCTCCCAGATCAGCTGAATCGAAAATCGAGCTCCCAGATCAGCTGAGGCGAAAATCGAGCTCCCAGCTTTCATACTTTTCTCATCACCGCCCATTACTCAGTGTTACCGCGACAGATGAAGTTGAACCAATGGAAGAATAAAACAATGTTATTGGTTTATTATTTTCAATAATAAGCCTTTGGAATCGAGCAAGAAAAAAAAAATTTTAACCCCCCCTCAAAATTTGATGTTTTACGTTTCAAGGTGCGTAGAATACGAAAATCGAATAAAAAAATTTCCGTCCGTCCGCCGTACGCCGTACGCCGTACGCCGTACGCCGTACGCCGTACGCCGTACGCGGCACTTTTCTTAGCAACACTGGACCGATTTGGTTCAAATTTGGTATATGGGCTCCATTTGGGGTCTAGTTGTGCCGCGAAGCTTTTGGTTGATGTAGGTCACTTCTAAGGGGTGAAAATTAAGGGTTGAAATTTTCAAGAGTGCCCTAGCTCGAAAACTCTCGAAATAAAGGTATCGTTTTTTCACCAATTTTAAATAGTATTGAATTTTTAAAAATTTTTGAGACCACCCGGAGCTCTGTAGGACAAACCGTTCGGTCCCTACGAGTACTTGAAGGTTTTCCTTCGATAAAACAGAATCATGATTGTGAATCGCAAAAGAGGTCTGATCTACATTCAAATTTTATCGGACTAAAATGCGATCGCTGTTCATTTCTTCGATTTGTTTACAGTTTTGCCTTCTGCGTAACCAGTAATCAAATTTCCATATAAAGCTTTCTATTTTTCCAATCGAGTCTGAAGCGTTTAGTTCTTTCTAATAAACTTGATTGTGAAGGTGTGAAGCCAGTATGGTGTGGTAGGTATTACCTAGCTGGTAGGTAAAAAAAAGTTGGTAGGTAAAAAAAATGTTGGTGGGTAAAAACCGCTGCAAATTATTGCTCAAAGGCTCTTCAGATCACTGATCAGCTGAGTGAGCTTCGAAGCCATTTTCAATCCTTTTGAATGGAAGTGCTCTTCCAGGCGTCTCCAGCATTCGAGGAGATCTTCTTCACTCTTCAGATCACTGATCAGCTGAGTGAGCTCCAAAGCCAATTTTTACTCCTATTGAATGGAAGTGCTCTTCCAGGCTTCTCCAGCATTCGAGAAGATCTTCTTTACTCTTCAGATCACTGATCAGCTGAGTGAGCTCCAAAGCCAATTTTTACTCCTATTGAATGGAAGTGCTCTTCCAGGCTTCTCCAGCATTCGAGAAGATCTTCTTCACTCTTCAGATCGCTGATCAGCTGAGTGAGCTCCAAAGCCATTTTTACTCCTATTGAATGGAAGTGCTCTTCCAGGCGTCTCCAGCATTCGAGGAGATCTTTTTCACTCTTCAGATCACTGATCAGCTGAGTGAGCTCCGAAGCCATTTTCAATCCTATTGAACGCAGGAAGCTGAAATTTGAGAGGGAAGGTCAAGGGAGAATACAGATGGTGGTAGGTGCTATTGATGGAGAACCAGTGATCTATACAGAAGGGTGATCTATACAGAAAATAATAAACCTTTGAGCAATGATTTGCAGCGTTTTTTTGTAAAAACTCGGCGCTTTGCGCCTCGGCGGGGGGCTCCGCCCCCCTGCACCCCCCGGTTTATTTCTTTTTCCATACTCTGTATGAAATCATAGGAACACAGAATGTGTTTTTGCGATGCTAGTCATCCGTTAAATAAAAAACAAAAATAATAAAATTTATTATTATTGTTGTGGAATCTTTGGATCACATTTAATCATTTGGATCTATATAAATAAATATTATATTAAAATAATTAAATAAATTAATTAAATTAAAATTACATAAAATAATATAAAATTATAAATAATAAAATAAAATAATATAAAAAATATATAAAAATATATAAAAATAATAATAATATATAAAATAATAATATATAAAAATAATATAATTAAATTAAAATTATATAAATAAATATGTAACTTTAAGAAAAATACTATATAAATTGAGAGCTTTCCAACGAATGGTGAACAATTTCTGTGCAACGAACACTGCGGGAGTTCTATTTCCTTACCAACGGCTTGGTTGCACGTGAAAATCATACAGTGACCACTCAGGCGCCTTCAGCATTCTCCATTGACCCGCCCTCTAAAATTTCAGCTTCCTGCGTTCAACAGGAGAGAAAATGGCCTTGGAGCTCACTCAGCTGATCAGTGACCACTCAGGCGCCTTCAGCATTCTCCATTGACCCGCCCTCTAAAATTTCAGCTTCCTGCGTTCAACAGGAGAGAAAATGGCCTTGGAGCTCACTCAGCTGATAAGTGACCACTCAGGCGCCTTAGCATTCTCCATTGACCCGCCCTCTCAAATTTCAGGTTCCTGCGTTCAACAGGAGAGGAAATGGCCTTGGAGCACACTCAGCTGATCAGTGACCACTCAGGCGCCTTCAGCATTCTCCATTGACCCGCCCTCTAAAATTTCAGCTTCCTGCGTTCAACAGGAGAGAAAATGGCCTTGGAGCTCACTCAGCTGATCAGTGACCACTCAGGCGCCTTCAGTATTCTCCATTGACCCGCCCTCTAAAATTTCAGCTTCCTGCGTTCAACAGGAGAGAAAATGGCCTTGGAGCTCACTCAGCTGATCAGTGACCACTCAGGCGCCTTCAGCATTCTCCATTGACCCGCCCTCTCAAATTTCACTGCGGGAGTTCTATTTCCTTACCAACGGCTTGGTTGCACGTGAAAATCATTATAAAAGGCGCGTAACGGTTTTTCTGTCGCTTTTTCGTGACGATTTTTTTTCGGTAGGTCATCGCAAAAACACATTCTGTGTTAATAAATAAATATATTTTTCTTTTTTGTTTTTCTGTGTTTATGGGAGGTATGTAGTTCATGTGTCGGGAGGGGAGGGGGGCATGAAAATGTTTCAATGTGTTGTAGACTCGTATGCAAGCGTTTTAATAAAGGTGTCGCAAAATTACAAAGGTCCGAAAGTTTGTTCCTCTCCAACCTCTCGTTCCTTGACAACCATACAACAAATACTAAATAATAACAACTAGTGCAGCATTCCATTTAGTTAGATAGTTACATGAAATTTCTTCTAATTCTTCATGTTGGATGGTTGGTGGCTTTGCAGACGAGTGATCTATGTAGAAAAATAATAAACCATTGTGTAATAATTTGCAGCGTTTTATAGGTAGGTATCTTGGCGTGTCGAGCGGCAATGCCATGGTCAGGATTTGACTAAATTTGGAACACCGCTTCCGTTCGAGGTTTTGTTGTGCCGCGAATCTATTGGTAAGTGTCAGTCACTCCAAAGGTGTGGAAAATAGGGATTGTTTTTTTGATACATTTTGAAGGGAGGAAGATTACTCACAGTTTGGTGTGTATGGACGGGAACCGTGTTGAACTCCAATAATCTTATCTAAACTAATCAATAACTGCCGTAGTTCCATTCAAACATATCGTATTTGGATAGCCGATGAATCTGTATTTTTGTTGACCATTCTAAATTGCAGCAGTTCCGCGAACGATGCCTGTGGAGGCAACGCTATGCTCGTAGACTGGGAACGAGCTCGGCAGTCAGTCACTTTGCTGTCTTTCTCTTGGTGAAAAAACAATAGGTACCTCCACAATAATGAATATTTTGCGGTTTCCCAAACCCAATGTGGGTAATTTTCCCAGAAAGGGCCAATCGTTGTCCAGAGAAGATTCCGAATGCCCATTTATGATTTAGGCGTTTAAAAAACTCTCCATAAACTATCAACTTTGTTCTACTTCGGGCAATCAATAAAATATGCACTTATTAACGCTAAAATATAGAAATTAAAGTTTTAACTGCTAAATGTCCAGTAATCTGCCATGTCCGGACCCCTAGGTAGTCAACTTTGCTTGAACACTGTGAATCACCTATGAAAGCAGCGGCCTGAATTTGTAGTGATTCATTATTGCATATACCTAGACATGAAAAAAATGGGTTTGCAGATTTTTACTTCTATCTTTGATATTGAGGAAGCAAAATAGCTCTGGCAACTTCAGCAGAAATGGACTGAAAATACTAGTTTTTGGATTTTAGTTTTATTATTTTCGAAAACAAACTTTTGGAATCGAGCAAGAAAAAACTGTCATTAAAACTTAATGGTTTACGAATAAAAAAATTTTGCGGCCGTACCTTGTACGCTGTACGCGGCACTTTAAATCTATTTTGATGAAATTTGGTATATGGGCTCCATTTCGGGGCTAGTTGTGCCACGAAGCTTTTAGTTATATTTCATTGTCAGTCACTTCTAAGGAGTAAACGTGGAGGAAAACATTATTTCAAAACGCCCGATAGCTCGAAAAGATGAGATTTACATGTGTTTTTTGTTCCTTAATTCAGAATGTTGACGATTTTGAAGAATTTTTTGACGCCACCCTGAGCTTTGCAGGCCAAACCGTTCGCCTGATGAGGATAATTAATTACCTAATTACTGAATGTTCGTGACTTTTTTCATCAATTTATGAAAGTTCAATTTCTAGAAAAGAATGATACTACGTAGACGATCAAAAACGATAGACGTGCATCGTCTATGAAAATGACAAAAACACGTGGGCGCCAGCTAGATGTCACCCAACTCTCTCCCACCTCCACCGCCCCACCAGCCCTGGTCCTTAGAAGTTAGGTAGGTAGTTGAAAGTTGTCTCAGTTACTCTGAGTTGGACGAATAAGTCAGAAACACGAGTGTGAATCGCACATGCAATTTTTTACCCCTCCCCACCCCCCCCCCCTTAAATTTTGATGATTTACGTTTCTAGCCTATATAGAATCCAAAAATCGACTTTCCTCAGTTGCGCCGCCTTGAACCGTGGATTGATTTTGTTGAAATTTGTAAAACGCTCTAGCTCGAAAAATTTCCGAAAATTATTAATAGAATAGTTTTTTCTTACCAATGTATAGTACAATTGAATTCATTGATCGAATGTGACCACTCAAAGCTTTATAGGACAATCCGTTTGCCAAGTCAAAAACGTGTGAATACGTAAATAAGCTAATCTCTGTTCAAATTTTAGCTGATGAAATGCGATCACTGTTCGTGTATTTGAATATAGCTTCGTGTCGTACTCAATTCGTACTCCTTAGCAATCAAGTACCAAATTTCGAAATGAAGGCACCCACAACTCTCGGGTAGCGATGTTATTGTCAGTAGGTATTATTCATGGAAAAGCTGCGTTTTATCCAGACGGGTGATCTATGCAGTAAAATATTGAACCATGTAATAATTTGCAGCGTTTTTAAGTCTATGTTTTATATCGAAGAACTCAGATACGATCTGTTACTGCTCTGATCAACTCAATCATTTGCACTGCTTCCCACTCACTTTGGCAGGAGGTTTTAACAGTTACACATTTAAATTACTACTTTAATATGAATAATTATCGTCATGATACTCAAAGAGACCAAAGTTTTCCTATATTATACTTTACATCCGATTCGTAAATAGACGAAGATTGAGAGCAGTTAGCAAATAATACCGGTTCTAGTTGAAGAAGTGCTTTCAACTAATCAACAGCGAGTCGACTACTAAAATAATTTTCATCAAAACGACCGAGTTGGTTCTGCTCCCTGAAGTACTGAACTCCCCGGTAAAGATCAACACAAATACCGTAAAGCTCTGGGCGAAAAGGGAATATCGTCCACTCTAATAATGTTTGTTAGACACTCAAAAATGTAGGGAACATCATTTATTGAGCAGAAAAAGTCGTCACTTTGCCCAAAATTTTCTCGAGCTACCAGTTAATGCGCTGTAGTTATATTTCGCTGTGTGTGAATTTAAAGTAGAAGATTGTATCTTGAATGTCAAAAACGAGGAGAAATTCTTTTCGAAAGAGTTTCGATCTTAGATCAGTTAAAATAGCTGGTAATTCGAAAAGGAATATCTCCTGTGCTCGAATAAATTAATGTTATTTTAATTATTGTTTTTATTAAAGTACTTCCGCCCCGAGGATTCCAAATAGTTTCTGTGTTTATATTTTGGCCACCATCTCTGTAAATAAGAGAGATCTTCATCGATTTATTTCAAGTAAACTAAAGGTTGGTCGAATCGAGAAAGGCTTCTGTTTGAAGTGTTGTACGTGGACTTGGTGCTCATCTCGAGGACCCAGTGGTTGTGCGAAAATTCATTGAGGGGCGTACGTCAATAAATTGATCCCACCTCATCAACCTTCAACTAGTCGCCAGTTGAGCGCAGAGGGTAAACATTTAACTTCAATGAATCAACTGTGGCTATCTCATTACTGGTGTGCTGTTTGTTCACTGTAAGGAGACCACTAACATTCAATCAATCAATCATGTTCACTCACCTTGAAGGTCGGCCTGACACAGTGTTTGTTACAATTGTAGAATTATTGGACAAACCAAGTCTCAAAAGTACCACCATATTCACGGTCGGAGTTTTCCTAAATGAAAGTTGAGTTGACAGTCCTTATTCTGTGTCCTTATTCAGTCTTCATTCAGTGGGCACACCTTACTCAAATATGGATTTACATAGATTATAAAAACACCTGTAATCCCTTCTGTTGTTATTAATTCTGACTAGGAAATTTTAACTTACTGGCTTAAATAGGAATTTAGTTTTGGTTTAGAATTCGCAATATGGTGAAAGAGCAAAAACCACTGAGATACAAGAGGGTTAGGAAAGTCAGTTCAATGGTCTTTCCGAAAGTAGAGAGTTGAGGGAAGATGGTTTTCAGCAGCGTCTTCTCGATTGGTGGGGAATGTCAGTTTCACCGTTGTCCTTCCGAAAGATAAAGACCCCTATAAAGACCCGACGTGGGTGTGGTGGTTAGTTATAGAGGAATGATCACGCAGGCCCGAAATTTATCGATAATCAAGGTAAGGTGTGGTATAGGAGTGACTCGTGCTAGGTATTCAGTGAGCATGAATGTTGATTGATTCCACCTCGATTTGTGCATGTTTACGGTACTGTGTATTGGTATTGTGGCGAGGGGAAACGACGACCTGGAGGTGAGTATTTGTCAAATAATATAATATTTACAAGAAGGGCAGACGCCCTTATATGAGAAATCATCCTTGAAATCATGTCGATGATTTTCCGAATGTTTTAAAATTCTCAATGATACCACGGCTCTTCCATGTTTATCTCCACATTGATCTCTTCAGTACTGAACTTGCCTATTTTGACTGCATGTTTATTCATTGTCAAATCAGGTCTCAAACCTCGTGCCTCAGTCCAGACTTTCTGTTTCTTCTCACTAGCATACGTTGCGAACTTTGCACTCCCGTGCAGAATAACTCTTCTTACACTGAACAGTCTGCATAGACCTCCCTCCTCTGATGCAGTCTCGATGGCAAGAATCTAATGGTAGTACCCAAGGCCTTGTACTTCGTAATCCCCAACTACCCTCTAAATTTGAGCAATGTCGGTCTAATGGCGAACGCCGATAAGTTCAATGATAAATCAAGCATTGGATGGTGATATAATTAGTCATTATTTACTTTACAAAATTTCATATTCCAAGACGTGTTTAGAGTGTAGATTTCTTTGTATAAAGTCCGGAAAATTGGTCAGTGTCGACAGATTTACAATATGTGATTCATGAATGTTATAAAATATGGAAACTAATTAACGTTGCGCAGTAAAATCCAATTTTTTTGTTTAAAAAAAAAGATATTCTTGTGGAAAAGGGAACGTTTATAGCCTTCAAGGAGCGAGTTATGAAGGCCCCTCTGGTGCTCGAGAATTTTATGAGTTATCGGATACCCTCAAGGGGGTGAATCTTATGTGACTGCGACGCCTCGTTATAAACTAGCATGGATTCTTTCCTCGTTTCCTTTTGAGGTGAAGGTTTCGGCATTTTATGACTGATCGATGTCGACTTGCAGAGACTTTTACCTGATTCCTCGACAAACCACTGGAGTAAAAACTCCAATCATCGACACACTTCGAACTATTGATAGTGTTGGACTTTCAATTTGGCGCCATTTAGTAGCCTACCTTATCTTGAACAGTTTCTCTACAATGTCAAATGACTCGATGGTAGATGCCACCAACGGTATTGGATACACATTTCTAGAGGAGTGTTCATGCCCGGGAAATCAGGGAGAAAAAATGAACTCGCAAAGTACAGCTTTTAGTGAAAATATAGTTCATGTATTTATAACTTTGTACACTTATATACACTCTCACGAAATTCGTTAGAATAGCACTCATAAAATTTAAGATTATACTGGAGATGGAGCTGTTGCTCTTAGTAGGTTGAATGTCAGAATGAATTCAAAATATACTATTTCAACTAGCGGAAACTAAACAAGTTAAGTGGGGGTCAGGTTGACAAGTTGGGGATCCAATAGAAATTTGCAATGCATCAGAAACGGGAGTAAGGTGAGGGTAGAACGACAATTGTCTCATTTCGGGCTGAGTACAATGAGGGAAAACCCAGAGGTTATATTTGCCAGAAGGACTTTCAAGGAGGACAGGATTATTCATTTTGGTGGACTACTTAAAGGGTTAAGAGACAGGGAGGTATTGTTGGGAAGGTAGGTACGGGTATGTTCCCACAGCCTTGAAAGGGTCTGTGGAAATTCCCTGGAAAGAGTTGATTGACCTGTATCTAATAATTTAAACTGGGTTAAAACTTGGTTTTGAACAAGGAGGTTGGCCTGTAAAACCACATTGTTTTTTTCCTCATAATTCTTGTCGAACACTTAATTCCACTCTCTAAACTTTTCCCAATTTGCAATAATAAAAAGTCTTTTGGGAGGTGACAATTTTATCGAATTAAGAAACCACTATAGTTCTCCAGGTATTGACACATTTGTCAATAACTGGGATTTTGGAATAATTTTTTTTTTGTGATGAAAGGCTCGTATTCTATCAAATGTTCGACAGATGATGTCAATAACTGATGTAATAACATCCAAAATCCCAGTTTCCTTATATTAACATCACCCCGATAGTAGAGGTATACCAATCAATAGCCATTCAATTACCTCAATAGTCCACTAATAACCCTCCGCAGACCCTATTCATCCAAAATGAGCACAATGTATACCGCCAGGGCATTTGAATCGAACTCAACAGTGATCACAAGGTTCACTTGCTGGAATGAGTTTTGAGAAGACTTGACCTATTCAATAAGTAAGCCAGTTCTAGTCAAATCAAGTCAAAAAGTTTTTTATTGCAGAATCAAGAAAATGGTATTACAATAGTCAGAAGAAACTTAAATTAAGGGCACATGCAAAACAATTGTTAAATAAATAATTACAGCAAAAACTAATGAACAGTGTTAAAATTCTAATTATAAAAATCCAGAACACTGTACAATTCCGCCTGAATTAGCATTTCTCTGACGTCTTTTGCAAATCGGTTAGGCGGTAAAGCTCGAATCCTATCGGGAAGTAAATTTATACATTTAATCGTCATTGTTTCGATATTTCAATTGATTTCGTTGTTCGATATTTATTTTTTTAATCTACATCGTTTCAGAGGCTGGAGCCGATGGGACTGAAGAGGAGCCAGATTTCAACGGCCCCATTCGTAACGTCACAGTGGCACTCGGGCGCGAAGCAATTCTCACATGCTCTGTGACTGAACTGGGAAGTTACAAGGTAAATAATACTGTTTATAGTTGCGGTAGGAAAACTATTGAATTGATTGAGGCATAATGACAACCTCTTTTGTGCTTATAAAATCTAGGTAAGTAAGGTTTCAGTGATATTTGGGTATGTATGACCGGTTTCAACGTTTGACAATGCTTTTTTTTTGTTAAGTACGGAAGTGGGGAAACTTTTTAAGAGCAAAGGGGAAGTTCACCCCAACAGTGTTGGACTCCCCATGCATTGGGCCTACCAACTAAAACCCCACTCCCTCTGCTTAGGACTCACCCCGGAACCACTTGTACAGTATTACTTCAGGGTGAGCCCTTTTTTTTGTGCCAAATGGCTGCTCCTACTTCTGGTCTCTCCTTCAATTCTATTCCTCATCTTCTTCCTCCCATCTTCCATCCAGCTTTTTTGCTTTGAGGACTGATGCGACAAATACTGCCATTGCGTCCCAGCTCGACTTGTTCTTAATCATCTCATGTATGATTGTCTGTGGACGCAACGTTCCGATGACCTCTTCCGCACTCCTCCTCATACCCTCCCATTGTGGGCATGTGAAGAAGGTGTGGCAGTCATCATCCTCCTCTATCCCACAGTATCTGCACTCTGGGTCAGTGACTTTTCCGATCTTTACTAAGAAGGAGCGGAAGTATCCAAGCCCTGAGAGGAATTGAGTCAGGTAATAGTTCACCTAGCCGTGTTTTCTTTCCAACCAAGCCTTTAGATCGTCAATTATGAGGGCTGTCCACCTTCCATGGGTTTCACAGAGAAGGTCTGCTTGCCACCTACGGATGGTCTCCTCCCGCTCTTCGTTCTTTACTATGGAAATTGCCTCTGCCTTCCTCAGTCTTATCATTTTACGCTCCAGTGCCTGGTGGTATATTGGGATAGTTCCCGCTATCACTTGTGATGCTGGACCTGAGACAGTTCTAAATGCACTATTGATTCTCAGAGCTCCTCTCCTCTGTACAGCTTCCATACGTACCCTGTACTTTTGGTACCTAAGGGAGTCTGCCCACACCTCTACTCCATACAGCATAATTGCCTCTGCAGTTCCCATAAGGAGTCTCTACGTCAAAGATGGAAAATTCTATTTTCAGTCTCTCACAGACACTAGAAGCCAAACTATAGAGAAGAATACACCCGTACCATCGCTTGCTATTTTAATTTAACCACGTAATGTAGAGATCTAATCGATGACCGAGTGGTGAATATTAAAGGAAGGTCCTCTCCCAGGTTTGAAACAACTTCATTAATATTCTCCCCGTTTGAGTGCTGCAACAATCCCGTTTCCTACATTTTCATCTCCCTTCCCCGTACGATTTCAATCCCCTCAACTCGATTTCGTTAATCTTAAATGGATTTATCTTCGTGTAAGCCCAAGTTGGCTTAGAATCAGTAATTATGTAGCATGTTCACCGTGATTGCTACACGTGCTTGAATACCATCTCTGATTCGAGAAGCACCATAATGAGCTCTCAGATAAGCCGAACAGAACAATCCCTAAATTTTAAATAAAAGAAAAAATCTACTCTACAGTTTGTGTTGGTTGGAATTTTTCAATATGAAGCAACACAAAAAATTGGTGGTTAATTAAGAATTATTTTCAATGTATCAAGAGTTTTTCAGAATATTTTGCTACTGCCTCATCTTTCTCCTGCTGATTGGATTGATAATTCATCAGCAACAGTTCTGATACCACTTGTGGGCGTCGGTGGTCTAGTGGACAGTGTACCCGACTGCGGTGATAAGACAAGGACCGTCTAGCGGGGACGCGCGTTCGAGTCTGGTCGCCGCAGAAAGTTTTCTGTCTATTAGACGATCGGCAATCTCTCGTTCCAACCCAGGGCGGTGATGTTTGGGAAGCCATGAGCGAAATCATCAGAACAAATTCTGATCTCCCCTTAGGGAGACAGCTGATGACGTCCGCGACGCCAAGAATGGCAGTCGGACGAAAATTCAACCTGAAATGGTTGCTTACTTTACTTTACTACTTACTTACAGTTCTGAAACCAACTTTTAATATTTCGAGTCTAAACTGCACTTTGCCTGAACATTTGATTAAAACCATACAAGATTTTCTCTTGTTTTCAATTGAAGACATTCAGTTTTCAGCTTCTATTCAGTTTTTTGAGCGTATATACGGTTTTTTTTTCGGTTCTGTCATGCTTAGGGCAAACCATTTACAGTTGTTTCGGGGACTGTGATTCAGGTAGTCGACTGGGAAGAAGTAGGTTATGCTCCAAAATTACTTTTCTCCCGTTCACAAAGACTTGTCTGAACTTCCGTAGTCCAGCATTTTGAAATACAGCTACAATATCCGCGTTGTCTCCAGTCTTTCTGATTACTTCTAAAACCGTATTTATTCTATCGAAGTTGGTCGGAAGTGTGAGAAGTGGGTGTGAAATGCAGATGGAATGATAGAAAGTTCGTCTCAATCGCCGACAATAGTAAGTAGGTACAATCCTATACTCATTGTACCCAAAAATGTAACTTAGCCTCCATGAATTCGTGGAGACGAGAACAACATGATTATTTACAACGTGTATCAACGTCTTCAAAACATACCGTGTGCATGCCGTATGTTGGTCAAAACACACTGAGAATCGAAATAAACAACAAAATACGTTTGGGTACTCGGAGTTTGGGGTGACTAGAAAAATATTTTATTTGTTGACTCATTTTTTTCAATTTTTTTAAGCAAGGGGTTGATCGTATGATTTTTAACAAATCGTGCTGTGCCTCTTCCACAAGACTGGCTACTCTCCCATAAATAGCTAATTTTTCAATTTTCTTTACCGTTGCTTAAAAGATTTCTTTGAAAATTCGCACATTAACTCACATTCATGAATCAACTTTTTTGAACACACTCTGACACAGGTTTTAACAACACCAAGGGTGATACCTACCTATTGGTAAGGCAGATGGAGGTTTCCAGGATTTTCAGAGAATGGTCACTTGTGAACTTCCAGGATTTCTATTAAGTTAAGCAGAATTTAATTAGTACCTACATGGTTCTGGTAGGAATCACCGTGAAAAGGGAATGAGAACGAAGGGAAATTGCGGTTTTAGAGTACAATATTATTGATAATATTTGCAGCGTTTGAGGTCGAGAACTTTATTTGATCGAACATCGGGTAATGGGAGAAGCGCCCCTGACACGTTATTTATGTTCAAATAAACGGAGAAGTATGCTTCTATTCTCGACAATTTCATTTAACAACTTGTTTTAACTTAAAATAAAAAACTTGGAGTAGGAAAATTAGGGTTTGACAAGCGAGTTGGTCCTAAGATTGATAACGCGTGATATCATTGATAAGAGACGGCGCATGCACAATGCGTGCTGATGAAATCGTCTATTAGCCAAAATTTGGGGGGTGGTTTTGAGTTGGTTCCAGAACATTTTTGCATGTGTATCCCTAAGCAAAGGAGTTACGGAAAATACTCGGAAAAATCTACCTAACAAATTTACAATCGTACTAGCGTTTCCGAATTTGGAAAAATGATAAAAATCGAGGAACTTATTAGGGATTATTGAATCATGATAAGTTAAATCATCTTCCCGCCAACAGATTTCCATGCCATGCTATTCTTGAAAAATTTGAATATATTGGATATAGGTATGAGAAAATAAATTGGGATTCCATGGTAACTACTTTAATTTGGATATCTAAGATGTTAGTAATTATTTCTAAATTAGAAGACCAACACTTTGCAATAATGGCCATTAGATAGTCTGATAGCTTTGTGTCTTCATTTTAAATAGCGATATGGTCTGAAGTATATAAACGACTATGATGTGCATTTGACTTTGATGTAAAATAGCTCCAGAGGTGGTTCTGGAAGTGACGGGTAAGTTGAGGTCCCACTCGGGGTATCAAGGGCTTTGAATAACGCATTACCATCTGAGGGAGAGCGTTGAGCAGTAATATCTATCTTGGAATCCATTCGAAGAGACGAAAGTATATCTTCAAAATCATAACCTATTTTTTATTCAACGAAACGTCGCCATTAACCTCGTTTCAATTCTCATTCGAGACATCCCTCAGACGCCCTAAAAAAGTTCAAGGAAAGATTGGTGATGGTGCGACCTTAGATGGTCAACTACGAACTTTTAGTAAATTAATTATATCCATCGAGCAAACGGAAATATCGTCAAACTTAATTTGCCCCCTAGGTATTTGATTGTCCACTTCTGTGCACAGTTGGAACCGAAGTGTAGTTGGGGATTGATGTTTTGGCGATTCCGAACGTAAGTACTGAATCATCTGCACAATCATGACGTAATGAGGAAGCCCTACGTCACACCCACCAGACTGAAGGGTTTTGATGTTTTTCGGATCGAGATGCGTTAAGCAACACGATATTTTCCAAATTGACCTGCAGCAACACGACTGAAAAATTTTTTTTCAGTTTAATGTTATTGTTAACATTTAATGTTCGCTAACAGTTTGATGAAATTTTTCTCTTATGCATACTCGTAGAAACTACAATTTGTTTGTTGATAGTAAAGTTCGTATATAGAGAACCAATTTTGTTTGCAGTTGTCAAGTGTAGAGAATCGTTGAAGCCCTTCAGATTTCATCTCAATCGGACAATGATCGAATTACGATTGCAGAATTATACAGAAAGCTCAGAAACTAATAAATTTATACGAGTTGAAATTTTATTTTGGAGGACCCGAATTTATTGGATTTGCTTCACGATTACAAAAGTTACATATTTTCTATACTGATGAATATTACGATTTCCTCCTTGATAGATGTTCGAATCACGACGATGTTCGACTTCACTCGAGAAGCCTCCTAATGCATCTCTTCACATAAATTCTGACTCGATCATTTTGCTCTCGCCTTCTACCTTCTTACATTACCTTTCAATTGCCATTGTTTCTACGTGCCGGGCGATTATTTCTAATTATTTCAATCACCTCTTTTACTTGTCGATTGTTATCGGTTCTACGTGCTGGGTAATCTCTCCTATCCACCTTTTTTTTCCCCCTACGCCATTTGGCCATTGGCTATTCCGCCACGTGGCCTCTTGCAGCCCAATATATTTTGAATGTCTTCGACCATCTGTTGTCGTCAGGAAGAAAACTTCGTGTTAAAGTTGAGGACAGTCAAATAAATGGTCAGTTGTCATCATTTCTGTCGTCTGGCATAGTGAGCAGGTTGGGCTGTCCTTGACTCGAATTTTGTGGAGGTGGGCGTTAAGGTAATCGTGACCTGTTAGGTGTCGAAAACTTCATTTGGAAGACACGATTTTAAAGATTTCTTAGACTAGGTCCGCTTCATGGGATAAACCCTCAAATTATCTTTGTGGACTCCCCCCACCCCACCCTCTTAATCTTCGCTTTGCTGGTTACTCTGTAAAATAAACACTGTAAAACGGGCTAGACCTCAACTGTTATTCATGATCTAGACCTAAACTACCTTTTATGTGACAAACCCCTATCTTTGATTTGCATGCAGACCCAAATTGTCTTCAAGAGGTAGACCCTACCTTCACTCTACTAGCAGGACCCCCCACATCCCTTATAAGCTGGAGTCCTCTAGCTCTAGAGAGCTTTAGTCCCTTGTTGGCTGGATCTCAACATCTCGAGATAGACCCCAACTTCCATTCAAGATCTACACCCACACTTCCCTTCAAGTGCTACTTTGCTTGGACCCTTATCTTTTCTAGATTCCTACTTATCTTTATTATATGCTAGATCTTTATCTTTTCTTGGCTGGATAGCCCCAACTTCTCTTCATGTGCTAGACCCTCTCTCCCGTATACTCACAGAACCCCCAAAGTCCCTTTATGAGCATCATTGCTATGCAGGTCCAGCTACAAATTGTATTTATGAACTAAACAATCAACTTCAGTTCTAGTGCTAGTCCCCCAATTTCCGTCTGTTGGGGACCACCTCAGTATCCTTTTCGTGGAATGGACCCTAATTTCTATCTTCGTTCCTCGACCTACTACACCAATTCCTTTCTTTGATGATAAGGAAGCAGCAACAACAATACAATTACAACAGTACAATACCACTCATTTTTTTACCTTGTAAAAGCACAACCTTGCCAGATTCCCTGAATACCGACATTTCAAAAGGATAGAAAGCAGAAATAACAGGGTGGTCAAGAGGGAGAGACCATCGAGTGAAACGGGATTAGGGGCTCCAGCAACAGAGATGCTACCTTTGGAGGTCAGTTAATTGGGGGGCGTTGGTGGCGATAGGGAATTGTGGGGGGAAAGAGTGGAAGAGAGGGGGTTCCTACACATCCCACCCCTCTTGGCAGTCCCAATTGCCTCCCAACCCTATTCAGGACTCGACGAAAAAACCACACCCCAGGGGCCATCCCTTATCTCTCCACGAGTTATGACGAGTCCAGACCATTGTAAAAACTGTTATCACTTAAATTACCTTACACCCCAATTCATTCTGCTGTCCACTCCGACTTGGAAACCGGATAGTATTACTTAATTTTTCTTTCTTTCGTAATTTTTTCCTTCCAAACCGCGTTTATGACGTTATCAGGGTCATTAGCTGGTTCTGAAAATAACGAGGAGATTAATTTCATCTCTGGATTGTTTAACTGAGACATTCTTTGAATGACAATTATTTGCCTTTTTCGTTCTAAAATACCAAGAAGAATTGGTCCGATAAGAAACGGAGTAGGACGTTGAAGGATCTTTTTGTTTGTCGCTGATGAAAACCTAACAGTCAAAATCAATTCTTTGGATAGTTAAAAATATTGAATTAAAAATAGTTTAAAACTATAAACTTTCAAAAAATTAAAAAGAGTCCGCCATTCTCACTTGCATTGTAAGTACATTTTTTTTTCGGCAGGCAGGTGAGAAAATTTTTAAGATCTATAGGTGGAGTTGGATCTACCTGGAAGGGTCGTGCATTTGAAGAAGGTTTGGAGCACATCATCGTCATCTTTGTTCTGGCATTGTAGACATGTTGGGGCAGATACCTTCCCAATTTTTTGCAAATATGGATGAAAAAAAAGTCCATTCTGAGTACAATAAAACGTTCAGATTGAAAATTGGATGGACTGACGAGGAAAAAACGCTTGCATAGTCTTTTACATAAATAGTGCATAAATTTAGGGCTTTCCAACGAATGGTGAACGATTTTTCTACGAACACTAATGTCGAAGATAAAGTTCCGTCGCAACGACTTGGTTGTAAGTGGAAATCATTAAAAAACCTAACTATAACGCTTTTTCGTGACAGATTTTGTGACGCTTTTCGTAATGTTGAGTTATGAGTCAAAGTAAACACATAAAATTTCAAAAATGAGTTTTCCATAAATTAGTTTTGGACGGTACCTACTACCAATTCATTAAAAATGCGAACGCATGTATTCATTTCATCATGGTTCGTTCTGTAACTAGCAACGGTACACGAGAAAATCTTCTCAATCGTGTTCTGTTTGTTCATCAGGGAACATGATCGTGAAATTGTTGAGTTAACGAGTTCAGTTTGTCCATGTTTTCCTGTATGAAGGGAGCAATACTGCCCGCCTAGATTGGTAGATTTTTTCAACGTAGTAAAAACTTTCGACAAAAGTGCCGATGGTATTTCAAAACACCAGGAGGGATCTCAAATAAAACCCCAGATTTCCCGATTCTACAATTTTCAGGTGAAAAGCGAGCGATTTTTCCATGTAGTTAGTATGTACGCAGGTGTCTTTATTATTCAAGGGGTATCAATGATGAAAGAACTCACTCACCTGGGATACAATCCAGCGCGAATGTCATTTGTTTGTCATCCTGTTACGAAATATCCATTGTATCCGAAATATTTACCCGGATGTTCCACAGTACACATTTCTATATTAACAGACTACTCGCGGATATTTCACAGGAGGATTTTGAAACCTTTTTCGAGTTTTCTCTCCACCGCACTGTTACGATCACCAGTTCAATAATAATTTTAGAAATTGAAATGGTGATTTTTCAGGACTTTCCTTTATGATCCACTCTCAGAACCGCTTTTAGGTTTATTGTTTTCAGTAATAAACCTATGAAATCGGGCCAGAAAAACAAATTATACCCCCCCCCCCCCCCCCCCAGTTAAAGTTTATGGTTTAAGTTTCAAAGTACCTACGTAGAGTCCAAAACGCTGCAAATCAATACACAACGATTTATAACTGTATGTTACTCGTCTGCAAAGAACACGGCTCTTCAATTATTAGTATTACCAGTCATATTATCACGCAGATTAACAATCAAAAGTTTATTATGACAGAAACTTCCTAAAACATTGTTATCTCAAAGTTGTGGGTGCCTTCAACTGATTTGATTCTTGGTTGTTAAGGAATCACGAGTGAGTGACGTGAAATTTTATTCGAACAAATGATGAAAGATCGCATTTGATCAGCCGATATTCGACTCAGTTCCGTCAGCGAAACTTCATGTGAGACATCATTAGTCCAACAGAACACAAAAAACTGAGACAACTTGACCAACCTTTTGAGAGAACTCAACAACCTTCTAAGGACCCGGGGCAGGTGGGACGGTCTGAGGGGATTTTGACCCTCACAGGCTAGGGTCTAATTAGTTTAATTTTTTTAGTTTTATATTTAATTTAATTTATATTAGTTATTTTTTAGTTTATTTATTTATTTTTTTTTTTCACAATTAACTCGTATTTAACTATTTTTGATCGTCTGGGTGGTATCATACGTTTCTGGAAATTGAACACTATTGATGAAAAAAGTCATGAAAATTCAGTAATTTGTAAGGTGTCAAACCATTCTAAAAAATCGTCACTATTTTAAATTACCTATGAAAAAACAATACATATATATCGAAAGTTGTCAAGCTTCAGCGTTTAGAGAATATTTTTTCCATTTTGCTTCCGAGTCTAGCAAGGTAGCGGAAGCTTTGTTTTCACTTTTCAAGGACGAAAAAAAAAGTTCTCCAAAATCAAAATTTTCACTCGCGTTTTGCGTTTTAGACCTTTCTGAACAATTTTGGTTCCGTGTCTGTGTGTCTGTCTGTCTGTCTGTCTGTCTTTCTGTCAGTCATGAATTCCTTGTAACGCGCATAACTATACGAAGTTATTGTCCGATTTCTATGAAATTTTCAGGGATTAGTATTTAGATGGTCCTCTATGAAAATCACCACCTTCGGATTGACAGTACCCACTGCGCATGCGCAAACGTGAATTCCTCGTAACAGCCAAAACTTCCACATTTTCTACCCGATTTCGATGACATTTTTAGGGATTACGCGGATTAGGTTGTAGACGGTCCCCAATGAAAATCAAGTCCTCAAAATTTACAGCAGCCTCTGCGCATGCGCATACGTAAATTCCTTGTAACAGCCATAACATTTACATTTTTCATCCGAATTTGATGAAATTTTCCTGGATTGACCAGATTAGCGTGTAGATGGTCCCCTATGAGGGTTGTGAAAGGTACTTTGAGATTGGTGTTTTGAGATTAACTACTATGCATCGGATCATCTATGTAATCGGGTTATGGATACGAGGAAGCTATGTGCCACACCCACTTGTTTTATACTTTGAAAATGACTGACAATAACCAAAATCTTCGCAGCACAACTAGATTCCAAATGGAGCCTATGTACCAAATTTCATCAAAATTACGGGGTACGGCGTGTTCAATTTGTAAGAACGAATGAAACTACCAAGCTGATCAACTATCGCTAAATGAGCAATTATTTTGCGATTTATCAGACTCACGTCTTGTGTCCCTTAGTGTTCCCCAATCATTGTCCTAATCAATCCCCTCCCTCCATTCCTTCTTTTTGGGTCTCTTCAGGCCATTACAGAGAGGTTCTTCTCTCCGTTACTCCGTTGGTTAGACGACTGATGAATCAGAAACACGCGTGTGAATCGCATATGAACGTTCACTGACGGAAGTGAGGGAAATTTCAGCTGTTTTCCTTCCTTCCTGTAGAGCTTTACGTCACTCATTTGTGCTTCCTTAGCATCCAAGAATCAAATTTTGTTATAAATATAAGAGCATCTATAACTAGATTAAAACTAGGTAGAAATAAAAAAAAGTCGTTAGCGCGAAACGTAACAGGAATATAAGAGTAGGTACCATTGAGTTAAATACTATGTATGTGTTCCAATACTATTAGTTAGTACATAGTTTGGATCAGTTTCATTACTGTGGATCAGTTTCTGTTCTGTAGATAATTTTCCGCACAGCAGATCAACTGCAATCACACCTATAATTTGAATTATGTTGAAGATGTGGCTATGTCCTATGTGAGCATGCAATGAGCTTTGTGCCACACCCACTAGGAAGACTATTCTCTCAAAAACCTTATTAAGAATTCCTTATTATTATTCGATTTTCTTCGAATTTGGTTGGGTTCTTGGTAGTTCTGACGAAAGCGTTTAAGATTGCTCTCTCAATCATGTTGTGGATGACGGAGGAAGTATGTGCCACACCTAATTGTTGGATTTTCCTCAAAGTTGGATGGATACTTGGAGTTCTGGTGATCTCCTTTGGAGTCACTCACTCAATTAAGTTAAGGGTGACGAGTAAGCTTTGTGTTACACAAATTTGGCAGAAGTACTCTCTTATTGATTGAATGTTTAATTTTTTATATGCTTGGTTGTGTACTTGGAGTTCTGATGACCTCCTATCAGATCGCCTAACGAATCTTGTTTTGGTTAACGAGAAAGCTATGTGCTACACCCACTTGGAGAGTACTCTCTCGTTAATTAATTGTTCTATTTTCCTTATATTTGGTAGAGTACTTGGTAGTTCCGACTACCCCCTATCAGATCACCTACACTATTCTTGATTTGAGATCTAGTAAAAATTCATAAGGAGTTTCCATAAAATGATACCTAACTAATCAATCTGCTTCCTTTGGAAAATGGAAGGAGGAGAACGTGTCGTTGAGCACTCTGTATTTTAATATGGAAAATAATAAAACACTGGAAAAGTTATTGCATTGATTTATCTTTAACTGGAATTTATCCACGAGTATCCTAAACCAAACTCAGTCATTTGAACTGGAAGAAAAGTTCCCGGAAATATTCAGTTGTTCCTTGATTTTTCCTGCTATACTTCCCTAATTCACTTTTTTCGTTCATTTCCATGAATGGAAGTTTCGTGTAAATTAACAGAAATAACAGACGCTCAGTATTTGCAGTTGAACCACTTTGGTAAACATTTACAGAGGCCGGTATTGTCAGTGTTTCTATTGAAGGGAGTTTAACGGAATATTCCAGTAATTAGATTTTAGCTAATGAATCCGTGCGGTCTTTCTCATCTTATACTGCGGACGTCTGTCCAATTACTTCCGTGATACACTTCGGCCGTTCGGACCAGCACGGAATTGGGAATGAACTCTGACCGGAGGAATGGTTAAGTTGATTAACTGCTCCTACGTTGCATTGGAGTCAGAACTGATGATGCTCATGAGTTACTTCATACACCGACGTGAAATGAATTATATGAACTGTCGGAACAATGACAAATGGAGACTTTCGTTTTTATACTCAATTAATTTCTTACCAACGGATTTTATACGTCCATGTTCTTATTTTTGAGGAAGCTACTTACTGGTGGTTTTCGCGTTACGTCACAGACTACCGATATGCTTCGAATTATAAATCTCCCTGCCTCCCTCGAATGTCCGCCATTGTTAACCAGTTATATGTTTACCCCAATATTATAATGAAATCAACCTACACTTCCTTACATCTGTTCAATAGGAGTACCTACGTGAAGACTAATACATAGTATCTACACAGGTATGTAGGCAACGTATATGTTTGAATTTGGAGAGAGCTTTACACTTTCCGGTACGCTTAATTCAGGAGAGTGGAACCTCCCAATTTGGATATTGATAACATTTCATAAGTTTGCTGAGATCTTCCACAACCCATTCCTACAGACCCTAAAGATCTGTTGGTTAGTCAACTGTGGGGCGCAAAACTCACTAGGATCTCAAGTTCAATTCAAAACCAACCATGATTGATTAGCTCAATTTAGTTCATTATTTTCAATAATGAACCTTTGGATTCGAGCAAGAAATGAAAAATGTTAAGCTCGACTCACGTTTCAAGGTACGAATAGAATTCAAACGAGTAGAATCCAAAAATCGAATGAACATTTTTCGTTCAGTTGCCAAAGACCGATTTTGTTGAAATTTGGGTCTAGTTGTGCCCCGAAGCTTTTGATAGTGTCAATCACTTCTAAGGGCTGAAAAAATGGGTAGTATATTTCAAAACGCCTTAGCTCAAAGTATTGGTTTTTCACAAAATTAAAATAGAATTGAAATTTTAGAATCTAATGAGACCATTCAGAGCTCTCTAGAAGGAACCTTTCACTTCCTATGAGGAGTCAAAAATAGCAAAAGACTGTTGAATGACGGATATAAGCTAACCTCTGTTCAAATTTTAGCTGATCAAAAATGCGATCATTGTTCGTTTCTTTTATTAAAGTTTCACGTCACTCAGTTCTTAGCGACCAAGAACCAAATTTCGTAATGAATACATCCACAGCTCTCGGATAGCGATGTTATTTCTAGTAGGATGTATTAAGGGGGTCTCAGTCGGTCGCCGTTCGTTTTTAGTATTTAGCGAAATTGAAGGCGCAAACACTTGAAAAGTTGTACCTAAATTTAAAATCTTGAAGGATTTTAGAAATTTATTAGTGCATGGGTCTAGGGAATTGAAAAACTGAAATATTGCCTGAAATATTGCTGAAAAAGAAAAATGGGAAAAACTACTGAATAAAAGGGTTTTTCCATGTTTTCCCCATATTTCTCTGGCAATTATTGTTCGATTTTGATGTTTCCAGCGAAAATCTTTCAGTTTTTTAATTCCCTAGAGCCGTGCACTAAAGAATTTCTAAAATCTTTTAAAATTTCCAATTTAGGTACAACTTTTTAAGTTTTTTCGCCTTCGATTTCGTGGAATAATGACCCGGAACGAGGAACGAACGGCGACCGACTGAGACCCCCGAGTTCTGTACAGGCGGGAGTAAGAACCTAAACAAAAACTAAACGAATCTTTGTAGGCTGTAGAACTAGGTATGAGATAAGAGACTGCTCAACTATGGCCGAAGTAACAGCGCCTATCGATATTACTTTTCGATTCGCTATGCTCAATAATCGATTATCGGAAAAACTACCCAAGCATTACACAATTTTTTTAGTGCTTGACTCACATCAATTTCCCTGACTTTCTGTAGTAGACTTTTAGTTATGTCTATAGAATCACCTTCTCGTGTCAGCCTTAACCTACGCCAGCATTTGAGAATTATCAGCTCTCTTGGAAGAACATTAAGTGTTCATCACCGAAGATATTTTTCGGTTTGGCATCCACTGCCAAATTAGAAGATGGAGGAAAATGGGTGGAGAAATTAAATACTCGTAAGTACTTTATCCTTTTCAAGCAGCTTTTTGGTCGTATCAAATTTCACTGATATGAATGTTGGGATATTTGATTCGCAGTGTTACATTTTGAGCTTTTCGTTCCATGGTTAATTTTTGACTTTGAATTTCGACAAACAGGAACCACCCTCTCCGTGTTCTCATTACGGGGTTTTTCGCAATCCTCCTACCGTCTCCTCAGACCTTCCATCTGTCTGACGAGAGGGAGGTGGCGGCTTTTAACAAAGACCCGTCGACCGGACAAAGGACGCCTCGACAGGAGGTTGGGTTTGTGCTTGGAAGCAAAACAAAAGCAGCGGAGAGGCGAACGCAAAAAGAAGCGGTAGACAATTCATCATCCAACCTGCACACCTCTTCCTCAATCACGTAATTGCGACGTCCTCTGCGAAAACCGCCTTCCTCTTCGCTTCTTCCTCTTCGCTTCCTGTTCTTCTATTGCCGTCGCTAACCCCTCCTCTCTCCCTTCAAGGCGTTGAAAAAGATCACAAGTGCAGGACACGAGTCCTCTCAACCGTTTACCTTAGTCTGCATCCCGTAATCCCGCCCTCTCTCTCATCCACTTTATTTCCTTCCCCGCGCTAATGGAAAATAGTAATTAGGTCGAGGAATGAAAATTCTTGATGTTTCCTTGTTATAAAAAGTGCGAGTACCACGGAAAAGTCGATTTGGTAAAGTACACAACTTTCAGTCAACGACGTTTTCAAGAATAATGGTTGATTTAATTAAAATTTCAATTAAGTCAGGTTACATAACGGAATGGTGCGCGAAATTTGACGTTCGAAGGACCAATTAACTAAAAGGGAAATAACATAAAATAAGATAGCAATGAACTAGAACAAGGATTAGACCCACTCGAGATGTAAAAAAAACCAAATAATTCAAACCGCTAAAACTCAAAATGCCCGTGTAAAATTCAAATAAATCAAATCAAATAAACTGAGGTCGAATAGATTTCAATGCCACAACGTCTCATCCGGATCCGAATAAAAAACATCGTCTAGCCCGTTTATTCCGAATAAAACAAGAAGATGAATACTCAACGTTGAGAAAAATAGCGGCTGGAGTACCTCAGGGAATGGACCGGTTTTGTACCTTCTGTACACAAGAGATCTTCCAGAACCAGGAGAAGCAGTCACAGCAACATTTGTAGACGTCGCAGCAATTTTAGCAATAGGAAACACAGCTGAGGAAGCCTCAACAAAACTGCGGTATTCAGTGAACTGTATCCTTAAATGGACCAAACAGTGGAGAATTAAACTAAATAAAACAAAGTCAACGGATGTAAACGTCTCATATCGGAAAGTAAACCCTAATCCTGCAAATACGGCGAAGTACTTAGGTGCTTAGGCACTCAGGTGGTTATCTTGGTTGCCAAACGTATGAAGAAGAAATCAACCTGAAATTTGAAAAAATGTACTAACTGTTGGGAAGAAACTCTCAGCTCCCTGTGCACAATAAAGTGCACAGGAAGCTACGGGCAAGTGATAAAGCCAGTATGGGTCTACAGCTGTCCCATATGAGGATGCAGAACAAAATATTCAGGAGTCTAGTTAATGCCCCCTGGTACATTCAAACAAATGACCTCCACAGCGGCCTCGAAGTTGAGATAGAGAATGAGGTCATACAAAGAAGAGCTGTGGACCACGAAACTCGGCTCCACAAACAACCAAACGTTGAAGTGTTGAATCTGCTGGACAACAACAGGAACATACGATGATTGAAGAGGACCAAGACCTTGGACCTTGTCACCAACCACTAGAACAGAAGTGTGTAATGTAATGTGGAATTAGGTAGAGATCTATGAACCACAGAACTGCGATTAGTACATATTAGAGAGAAATTACAGTTTATTATATATGTAGCCACCCCCACAGACAGTAGAGGCGTATCCAGGAATAAGGAGCTTCATGCCAAGCACCCTGGAAGAAGAGTGATGGCCCTGGGATCTCCCTAGATACTTTTTCAGTCGCCGGTCGGGTTCAGGACGAGCCAGTGAACTGACCGCATGGGGAGTTTTGGCGGTCTTGTACTATCTAGAGCTATGAAATCGATTTATAATCCGTTTTGAGCCAAGTTATTGTAGAATGCAGTTTTTTCTTTATACTCGAGTGATTTATGATCCTTACAACCAATTGGAAGAAGAGGAAATACCGGAGAATGGAATAAGAGTTATCCCATCTCCATAATATATATATATGTATATGTATTGTGTACAGTTTGTTATAATAATAAAAATTTCATTCAATTTGAAAACCCCTTCGAGCCTCACCTTACTGCTTAGAGTTTGGCAAAAATTCAAGAAACATGGAACAAGCTTTAGCCGCGCTTTTCGGCAGAGTAGGGATGGGGTGGACGGGTGGAGAATACCCACCCACCCCGCGTGACACTTTCGAGTCACCCTCTCTGCGTCGCCCTCCCGCGTGACGTTTTTCGAGTAGTTAGTCCAAGGCTGAATCATGTTCCACGATTACAAAAAACAACTTGATCTACAAATTTAATTTCATGAAAATTCGTCGAGAAAAAAGGTAATAAGTAGTGGCCGGTCAAAGAATCTGGTGCGAAATTAGCTTTATCGCTCACACAGCTAATTTGTCATTCCTGAATTACTTCCAGTAGTAATCCAGGGGGTAAGCAATAAATGACAGTGCTGTAGGGTGAACTCTAAGTGATCAATGAAATGCACTTCAGCTCGTCAAACTTGACCTGCGTACCAGGTTAAATGAAAATCAGATGAGAACCGAAGTTGAAGTGTTGGAAGGATAGATGGGTTGCAGAAGAAGGGTTTAAGAACTCTATAAGAGAAAGAAGTGAGTCCCAAAACATTCATTTGGATTGCTTTCGTTTGAAAGGGTATGAAGGGTACTTATCTCAATTTGTTAGTACCAGGAGACCTGAAGCACCTGAAAGTAGGAAGAAAAATGTTTTTGGATCAACAGGATCGAGAGATGGGTGGAGGTTAGGGATTCGATATACAATCATCTCGTTCTTAGAATAGCGAGACTAACGAATTGTTACCGCTGGATAATACCAATGAATACACTCAGGTTTCGCAAAAGGTTCACCGATTTCGAAAAGGCTTTACAGTGTGTTCATTCTTACGACGCCAGTACATTGGATGTGTAGAGCTCTTTGATCCTAAAAGAGTTTTTCTCCCCTCTCAGTGTCAAATATCAAAGAAAGGAACTCAGTGACGGATCACCGTGCGGGACCGAGCAGTTTCCCTTTTCATCCGTTTTTCTGAAGCCCTATCACACCCTCGCTCGTTTCTCCCCTTTTCTCATAATATACAAATGTATATCGTGAAGAGGGAAGAAGCCCGAGGAGCCGTGCATATCCGCCGCCGCACTCAGCTCTAAATGAAGGTTTCCGTGCTGAAGGGTTTCTCTCGCCTTAAGTTCGTCTTCACCTCAATGCTAAGAAAACGTATCTTCACCATCCGCTCCACGTGATACCCTCAGCAGCCATGGCAACGTTCAGATCGTATTTCCTCCAGTTTGGGGGGAATATTTGTTAACCTAACTATTTTGATTAATTTGTAACACAATTATTTATCTTACACAGGAGGTTTTCGAATTTGGAAACAGTTTGATACTGGAATGAAATAGTTTTGTTCTTCCAAACATCACTATGATTTTACAACTTAGTTTTTTCTGCAATCCCTCCAAATGTTGAAAACAAGTTCCGTTTTCCAACTGCAATTCTTTACTTTCCGATCTCGAGGTGAGGGAAGAGAGAAATAATTGTTTATGTGAATTGTTTTGTGAATGGAATATTCAACGGCACGTTTAGAAGACCAACTAGGAACATGATGTTGGTGCTCACGGTCTTGATAGCTCTCGTTTACGAGGCATAACGTGGGTGTAACGTATGGAGGTCATACATTCTATCTGCTCCCAGTATTTCATTTCACCCAACATTGTGAGAGTCTTCGCAAAACTCACCGTCGACCCCCACCTTCCCGATTTACACCCGAGCGTACGACTCGGCTCCTTTCCGCGGAGGAAATGAGCTCACGGCTCTCTCGCATTTCGAGTCAAAGTAGGACGACCTGTAATAAATTTATTGAAATTTGTGGTCCTTAAAACCGCTCAGTAATAGACAGTTTTGGAAATCCCCACGCCCAACAGGTGGAAAAGCAATAAGACAATATCCATGCGAATAAGAGAGATCTTGGGGAAATCCATTCCCACTTCAATCCTTACCCTGTAGACTTGAACAACTATTCCAAACAAACTATATTCTAAATTCCCAACAAACTATATATTTTTGAGCTGAACCGCAACAGTTCACCTTGATCTAACCAGTTTAAGGCATCGGAATTAAAGTATACAAATAATAATAATGTGACGAGGAGTTGATCCCTACCTAGGTTGGATCTCCAGAAAATCACAGATTGAATTTTCTTAGTATAGGTACTAAATTTGGAAAAGCTCTGTGGAAATTATCAAGTTGATACTGTGCAAATATATCAATTGTCCAGCCTCAATAGATGCCAACCACTGTTGTATATAAAGTTAGTTAGTTACTCCAGGAGTGCTCTTCTTCTTCTCCCGATCCGCGATCAATTTACTGTTGAGGTTCAGCTCAAATATTTTAGAAGCCGACGTGGATTGAATCTGTTACCTTGGGAACAACATATTTCAAGAGTTTCACTTTGGCTCCCCAAAGTCCACCAAATATGGGGTTTAAATGCCTGGAGAATGCCGAGGATATGGATTACTAAAGAATATTATCTTTGGTAGCCACCAGGCAAAGAAGTCTCGCAACACCAGTCTCTTGACACCAGGCAAAGAAGTCTCGCAACGTATGTGAAGCTCCGACAAAGTTGAACCCGCAGTCCCAATGTATCTCACCCATCATGGAATACTGTTACATCTCCAAAAACAACCTGTCGGGAAATGGATATTGAAATTTTTCGTAGTTTCATTCGGTTTTCCTACTACTGAAGTTCATTATTTTAGATTATTGTTTGAAATATTCTCTCCCCTCTTTTCTGCGGAAAGATAGGATATTCAATGAGTTTGTTGGCAGCATGTCATTAACCATAATGTGACATAATGGTGGTCTTCACTGCTCTTTATAAAGAATAGTTCAGAATGCCCCACCCACCTTATTCTCCGGTCTAGAGGAGTCAATATTGTTTCCTGATCGAGTGAACATTTTGTATGTTCTCGTCTGGGAGAGTTCTTTCAACTAGTGTCCTTGTTTTTCTCTGAGCTGAGCTTCAATTGCCTTGGCTGGAAGGGTGCTGCTCTCCTCTACTTTAGCCAGTGTGTCTGCCTGCTCGTTACCATGGATCCCGCAGTGGGTGGGTACCCTGGAGGTCATTTAGATTTGACTGACAGAAAGCATACAAGCTACAATATTCTTTGTATATGAAGGATGTCTCAGATTTATAGAACCCTAATGACTTCTCAGTGGACTATATTGTCCGACGACGAGTGTCTCCGTGAATTTAGATGTTCCAATTGGAAACTGAAGATTATGTATCTTTCATCTGCAAGATGGTTACCATTCTACAAATTAACGTACCGAAATATTGGAAAACTGTTTTCCTACGTAACTACAAGTATACCCAAATGCTTTCCGTTTGAAAGAAACTTTCGTCCTTCTTTCTCTTCTTGATTCCATCCCGTTTTGTAGGCAACTTTTCCGCTCTTAAAGTTGTTGGCTCATTCCGAGTGATCCCGTACACCGAAATCACTTGACTCAGGGAACAGTTTCCAGGTTGGGGGCACCGAAGGAGGGACCTTAAAGAAAACTTTTCAGAAAGGATGTAAGTAATTTAAGTTTGCAGACTTGTAATACGATATCGAAGTGAAGAGAAGGTGGATAAGGTAGAAGACTTGCTTACTTTACATGTAAAAGAAGGGGAGGAGCGTGGAAAAAGAGAGGTACTTCCACAGTAATCACAATGCCCTAATCCTCACAGTTGCAAGGGATTAAAATATCCCCTCTCGGAGTTTCTTAAAAGTCAGACAACCCCCCCCCCCCCTCTCACGGCGATCTCTTTCTGCTAGGAGTCGCCCAGTTCTGTTGGTCGGTCGTTGGAAGTTTTTCGGATTCTGTGTCTCTCAACTTGGAAAAGACTCGAAATTAAATTCAAGGCATGCTCGGCCCTGACGGCAGAGCAAACTCGGCATACCAAATAGGAGTCTCATTTACGCTTGATGGCAGCATTTTTCGAAGAATCCCGCGCCCATCGTCAATTAAAGGATTTGATATCCTGAAACGTTTGATGAGATTTTTTGTTTGACTCAGTTCGTCGTTATAATTGAATATTGACTCTTATTTAGTCGCAAGGATAAGGATAATTTCAGACAATTGTTGTGTTTATTTCATATTAATTAGGAAAACATTGCAAGTTTCGAGAGTTCGCCCCTTCGATTGCGAGGTTTTGTTTTATTGACCGACTTCAAATCACCCAAAAACAAGAAGGATCTCACAATCAATCAGGATCTCAATTTAATTTGTCAGGAATTCACTTTGCTTCCGAGACTAACAAAGTAGCGGACGCGGATTTAACTTTTCAACGTTAGAAAAAAGTTCTTCAAAATCAAAATGTCCACTCGCGTTTTACGTTTTAGGTAGGGATCCCAATCTTGAATCCTGCAACTGTACGATCCTGCAGGATCTTGCTGCTTTTTGGGTGGTGCCGATCCTGCAGGATTCGAGCGTGGATCCTGCAATCCTGCAAAAATGTGAAAAACAGTTTTCAGTGGAACTTTCCATTCTTGGCGGGGCGCTTCCCCCCTCCTTCAATGATCTTCTTCGTGAATCACAATTTCCTTCTGTTTCGAAAGATCTTTTCATCACCACAGAAACTGTATCAGGTCCCACCCCAGCTCCAGGTCCTAGTCCAAGTTCTGCATCATCTTCGACTGGATCAGGCTCAGGCCAGCTGAATACTTTAAGGTGGCCATTCACTACCGCTCCAACCGGCCAAATGGAGTGCTGGCGCGCCAAAGTGGTTGTGTGAATGGGGAAAACCACCGCGATTTCGATGGAGCGGTCGGCTGGGTCGGATATCCGGGCCGTCCAAAATCCACCGCGCCACGCCGTTTGGAGCGCCCGCCAATCCCACGTGAATGGGGAAACCAACGCGCCGCGCCGCGCCAGGATTCACCATTCACTATCACTCCAACGCTCCAAACTGTGGAACTTCGTGCAAAACTGTGAACCTAAAATATTATTACAAAAAGGTGGTGTTATTACAAAAAGGTTTTTCACTTTTCTCTATGAATCACTCGCCTGCAAAGAACACAGCTTTGCAATTGTCACTACCTATCAACCATATTTTCGCTTCACAATAAAGTTCATTTTGAAGAAATAAAGTCTTCACACTCAATTCGAATAAATAGGAAGTTATGGGTGCCTTCATCAGGAAATTTAATTACTGGTTGCTAAGGATGCAAAAATGAGTACAATTATTCGAAGAAGCGAATTATTCAAGCTCGCGTTTCTGTTTTATCGTAAGTCCAAGTCGTAAGTCGATTCTAAAAATTCAATACTATTTTAAATTTTTGAAAAAACAAAACCTTTATATCGAAAGTCTTTCTATTTGGGCGTTTTGAACATTTCAGCCCTTATTTGTCAACCCTTAGAAGTGATTGACATCAGCCAAACTCTTCGGGTTACAACTAGACTCCAAATGGAACCCCTATACCAAATTTCATGAAAATCGGTAACAAAATCTTTATTAGAGCCACATTTTTATTAGTTGTTTGGTTTCTACGTACCTTGGAACGTAAACTAACAAATTTTGAGGGAGGGTTAAAAAAAAATTTCTTGGTCGTTACCAAAGGTTTATTATTTCCTTCATTAAGGCTCATCATAGTTCATCCCTGTGGCTAAAAATCTCAGGGTAGCCACGAGCCTATCTTGAGATAATAAATTTCCTCATGGGTGTATCTTTCTTTTGAACCAATGGAGATATCAAACGAAGTTGGAGATGGTACGACTCCTCATCCATCCTCAAATAATTTTTCCAGGTTCGAGAACTAGGTCATTCAATAAGTTCACATTAGTGAACTTGTTTCTTTTGAGAAGCCATTGTTTCAAGAAGGAATACATTTATTTTCATTTCATTTCATTTTTTTTTTTTTTTTTTTTTTTTTGTCACCTATTTACTTTTGGGTTTTCTCTTCTTGATGATGAGAAAAACCGCTGAGTAGTTCAGGAGAGTATCGTTGTCCATGACAAGATTTTACGTATGCGCAACAGGTAACTACACAACACTTTGGAGTCAGATCACCACTGTTGGCGCGGCGTGGCGTGGCGTGATGGTGAATGGCTAAACAAATCTCCGACGATTTCTCACCGCTCCATTTGGAGCGGCGAACGACTCGCCACGCCATTTGGAGCGGTAGTGAATGGCCACCTTTACATTCCGCACATCTATCATTAAAAGAAGAACTTGAATTGAAACTTCAACAAGCTCAAACCTCCTTGGAAGAACGGGCTCTTTCCACTCTGGACTGTATTGAAGGAAGGAATGGCCTCATTCAACAATGACAACGTAAGAAGAAAATGTCTCACCATGGCCTTTTCTTTCCTGACAACGATACCACCCACCACTCTGAACGCATTATGCATGTTTCGGTCGTTATTTCAGACTAAGTAAAAACATCCAGTTTTCAATTCATACCATTTATAATTGTAACAGTCATACCTAATAATTATATTCTGTCATTATTATATACCTAAATATTTTAATTTAACCTACCTGCCTATTCCGGGTATTTTATCATGACTTAGCATTAAAAATTACTAATTATTTAATTAAATTTGTTTTCTCAACGGTACCCTCCTTTTCACTGTAAGCATTTACAGATTTATTTCAACCTTCTACAAATTATATTCAACTGTTTACAAATTATATTCAATTTTTTACAAATTCAATTCAACTTTTCACAAATTCAATTCAACCTTTTACAAAATATATTTAACCTTTTACAAATTATATCCGACTTTTTACAAATTATATTCAACTTCTTACAAATTCAATTCAACTTTCCACCAATTTAACACTCATCTCAACCATTCAACTGATCTCATGAAAAAAAAAATCGTAAACAGCGATACAGAAAACTAATGAGAAAGTTAACGCTTTCAAGGGCATGCAAACATAATATGTTTGCATATTATATGTCGCATATATGTCGCATATTATGCGATAGTCGCCATTGCACATAAAAGCAATTCTGACCATACATTAGTCATTGAATTAGCAAGGCGCTGAGGTCACTATGTACGTACTTTTTTTTTTAACTCCCCTTACGCCCAGGGCACACCCGACGCCGGCCTACACTCACTGCCTACCTTTTTTTTTTCTTTTTTTTTTTTTTTTTTTTTTTTTTTTTTTTCAAATCTCTCCTCAAAGACAAAATGTCTTTTGTAACGGAGAGGGCACGCCATAAAACAAAATAAATAAATAAATCAAATATAATGGGGAGGACGCCCAGGACTCACCCGACGCCGGCCCTAGGGATGAGGGATGATGAGGAAGGTGGGGGACCCACCGACGTGTAGCCTACAACTTATAATCCTAATCAATCAGCTACTTTCCATATCCATCGCCTCTGGTGGAGAGTTGAATTGAATTTGTAAAAGGTTTAAATGCATTTGTGAAAGGTTGAATTAAATCTGTAAATGCTATATATTCGGTCCCTTTATTTGCCGTTATTGAACTTAAAAGCAGAATTCAGTTATATTCGGTCCCTCGACTGGAAATACTGGTGAGGAAAACATGAAACAAATAATGTATTTAAAGCGATCGATATTAATTCAACTATAAAATTGTTATTGCAAATTAATATTTGAAACTCAAATGCAATTTCTGTGGAAACGTTCCGATAAAATTACTGTTGAATGGCTAAGCAACTTCGGAATTGGGAAAGTTGATATATTCCCCTCGACTCTAGAGCTTCTTCTCCTAGGTTTACCCTGCACGGGGGGTTGGATTTTGATAACCCCAATAACAGTTTAAACTGAGCTCGAACTTTCAAAACTTCAAGGGGTGTACGGCAAGACAAAATTTTCGCAGTAACGCGAGCGTGCGGTGTATTAAAGGAGACCATTCCGACATTCAAAGCTGTTATTAGTTTCTTCGTTGGGTATGTGAAGAAACTACCTTGTTACACACCTTGTGAATAGGTGTGTTCTGGTTTTATTAAGATAGTATAGGCAACTTTCCTCAAAGCTTACAGGTACTAAAATTTTCCTGCCTCACTACCACTAATAACAATTTGTTTCGAGAATAATAAATTTTAATTATTCACATAAGGTAATTATTTAGTAGGTATCTATAAATTATCAGATTTTGTACTATGACCATTTGAGTTTGGGGATAGCCTGCCTTCTATGTATTACATCTTCGTGCAGATTTCGACTGCTAAGCTTATTACTTAATTCAGCCGCCGTACATTTATTATTGTTATTATTATTGTATTATTAAAAAAACGTATACTTATTAATAGTTGTGATATATTTAATCATTACCAGGACACGTAATAGTAAGATTACTGCAATAGAATCAATATGGAGATTACTTGCTAACAATTCATTTTTAAAATTTTGATTTCTTTTTGTTTTGTAATTTTGTTATGTCCGACATTCTAGTTATTATTATTTAAAGTAGGCTAAGAAACTATGGCAACACCAAATGTTAACAGACGTGTTCATTTCTTGCATTCATTCTTAAAGATGATTGATATTTTCGTAACCTACTCAATAATAATCTTTCATTTTATAAATAATTGAAAACATTAAAAATTTTGTTATTTTTAGTCATTTTTTTGGCATTTAAAAGAAAATTTATTGCTTGTTTGTTACAGGTTGGGTGGCTGAAAGCAGAAGATCAAACGATACTGAGTATGCACACCAGAGTCGTCACTCACAACGCCAGGATCAGCGTGACTCACGAAAACCAGAGAACGTGGAGGCTGCACATCCGACAGCTCAAAGAGTCCGACAGAGGATGCTACATGTGTCAAATCAATACGAACGTCATGAAGAAGCAACTCGGCTGTGTCGATGTACAAGGTAAGCGTTCTAAGCCTGAACGTCTTTTGAGGAATCACTCCTTCCTACCCTTTTTCTTAGGGGGGGGGGGGGTCCTTTAAGAAAAATGCTGCAAATTATTACACAATGGTTTATTATTTTTATATAGATCACTCGTCTGCAAAGCCACCAACCATCCAACATGGAGAAAAACATCGATCGCATGTCGGTCAGCTTTAATTTGAACGGAGATTAGGCCTCTTTTGCGATTCACGGACGGTTTGTCCTACAGGGCTCCGCGTGATCTCAAAAATCCTAAAAATTCTATACTATCTTAAATAGAAAGAAAAACAATACCTTTATATCAAAATATTTTGAGTTAGGGCGTTTTCAAAATTTCAAAATTCATTTTTGAACCCTTAGAAGTGACCTTCATCAACCATGCCACCATGGAGCCTACATACCAAATTTCATCAAAATCAAGCAGAAACCGTGAGAACTGTGAGAATTTCATAAAAATTTACTTGAACATTTTTCAAGTAAATTATTGTTTTACTAATATTATTAGTAAAATATTTATTTTGGAAGATCTTAATTTGTTTTGTGCTGGTCGAATGGAAGGGTAGTGAAGATGCAACATAGAAAAGTTGCGATGCAGGCAAATAGGTAGTATATTGCTTGCAGGTCACGCAATATGAAAAGCGATGCAAATTATTACACAAAGGTTTATTATTTTTCTGTACAGATCACTCGCTTGCAAAGAACACAGCTTTGCCATTGTCACTAAATACCAACCATATAAAAATCTACAATCGTAAAATTTTTACCTTCACAATCAAGTTTATTTTGAAGAAATAAACGCTTCACACTCAATGCGAGGAAATAAGGAGTTGATTTTGGCTTCATTAGGAACTTTGATCACTACTTGCTAAGGACGCAAACCTGAGTAGTTCAACTCAAAGAAACGAACAACGATCGCATTTGGGTCATCTAAAATTTCAATGGAGATTAGCCTCTTTTGCGATTCACACATGTGTTCCTGATTTTTCGTAAGTCCGACCCTTCTCGTTGGGACCGAACGGTTTGTCCTACAGAGCTCCGGGTCGCCTCTGAAAATTCTAAAAATTCAATACTATTTCAAATTGGTAGAGAACAATATTTTTATTTCGAGAGTTTTCGAGCATTCTTGAAAATTTCAACCCTTATTTTTCACCCCTTAGAAGTGACTGATATCAACCAAAAGCGATGTGGCTACAAAATATTAGTAAAATTTTTATTTGGGATATCCTAATTTTCTTTGAGGGTAGTGAAGATGCAGCTGGTAGTGAAGGTTCAATGTAGGCATAGTAAATTACTTGCAGGTCATGCAATATAAAAAACCTGAAAATCCGAGAAAAGTCAGGCAATATTGTAAAAATAAAATCAGGGAAAGGTAAAAAGTCAAGCGATTTTGTCAGATCAACCATTTTGAAACAATTTGTTGTGTATTTTAAAGTTTATTCGTCCTAAATAATTACACATTATATAATTAGCTTTAATAAAAATTCTTTTCCCATGTTGTTCGAATAGAATTTCATGTCACTAACTTGTGCAACCAAAAATCAAATCAATAAATTGAAGTCACCCAAAACGTTGGGATAACGATGTTTAGCTGGTAGAAAATTTCTGTCAGAATAAACTTGAATGTTAACTCTGCGTGATATGAGTTTGGTATTCATGGAAAAGCTGAGTTCGTCGGAGAAGGGTGATCTTTACAGAAAATTAGGAACCATTTTGCAATAATTTGCAGCGCATTGACGTATATAAGAAAAAATTATGATGAATTGATTGGGTACTTTATGAATTCGTGGAGGCAAGTAGAGTAGAGTGAATATGGACTACTAAAATATTCAAAATACTCAGTGCATAAAGTGAACTTTGAAAATTCTCCTCTACCTTTGCTGCACGAATGGGATGTTTCCTACTTGCACGAGGCGTATCTGATGTCAAGACGTTAAATCCCCCTTCACGCATCTCTCCGCCTCAAAATATCTAGGAATGAAGGACTTTTTTTTCACGGAAACGGGGAGGTCGCAGCTTCCGCAGCCCTCGTCCTCTGCCAGGTTCACAGCCGTTGCCTTCTCTCTAAGAAACTCTGGTTTTTGCACATCCACCCGACCATCGATTCCTCCAATTTTTTGCCACCTTTCGGGAACCAGCTTTCTTAATCACCTCCGGACTTTTTGGAGTGGCGACCACGTCTCTCGGAGCCAACATGTGAAGGATACGTGATTAAAATACATCACAACGTGCGGTTCTACCGCAGCCTGCTTTTCCTCTCAGAAAAACGTTTTCTCTACCGTATACATACGTTTTTTGTCGTTAAACCCCATATTATTTCTCATATACAATATTGTAAGACAAGAAACTTCGCCTTCCGGCAACATTTTCGCTAATTGGCCGAGCTGAAGTACGGGAAATTAGGGTAAGACGACAAAATCGATTTTTGATGACAATGTTCTTCCATTCCTAATCACATGAAGTCTGCAGGGAAAGAAATTTCGATTTAGTCCTTTGAAGTTATGATATTGATGTTTTTTCGATGCATGTTTTCTTTTTTTTTAATAATATTTATGTTATGCAATGATTCAGGGTTGCCTTATCTTGAATTTAGGTGTGTATTCTTTTATTCAGACTATCAGACTACACAACGTTTCAACCCAGTAACTGGGTCCTACTCAAGTGAATCTAAGATGTACAAGAAAGAGATGTAATACAGTTACAGTTATTATCAAGAATGTGGTTCCAAATGGGACTATTAATAAGTTAGAAGCCCCACCAACATCATAGTTATTGTAACGAAAGACTTTAAAATTAACATCTGAAACTAAGGAGCATCAGGAAAGCAATTACTCAAGTAAACTCAATCTTTTTTTGACTACTAACCTAATAATAGTACCATTCAGAACCATATTCTTGGCAATTACCGTAACTGTAATAGAGATCTCTTGCTTCTCTTAGATTCACTTGAGTAGGGTTGAAATGTGGTGTAGTCTGAATAAAACAATGCACAACTGAATTCAAGTCAAACTACACATCCACAACCCTGAATGTTCGGAATATCCGTGATATACATCAAAAACCCAACTTTTCGGAAATCCTATTTAAAGATTATTACTTTGTTTCACAAAACTTTCGCACTAATCTCCTTTTTTTGCTTTTGATGCCATTATTTTCTTACTCCCAAACATATTTCTTGAAAAATGCCTATAAATTTATTCAGCTACTAGGTACCTGCTCTGAATTCGTTAAATTCCGATGATGTATCCCTGTGATTTCAAACATGCGAATATGCGTAAGCAAAGTGAACAGAATGTACAGGAAGTTAATTATCTATATACCTACATAAAACCCCAATTGTATGTACGTATGTCGTCCGAACGTGAGGGACCCGGGTTCGATTCCAGACCGTGACATAACATTTTTCTTTTAATAAATTACGTATTTATCTACGATTTGTTTTTGCCTGCTTTTAGCAGGCTTTTCAGCTAGTCTTTATATTTCGGCAAAATCCGTTTTCAGAAACTACATTGCTTACGTGTTACTTAGCTTTTCTTTTGATGTTGAGTCTTGGAGGAGTGAAGGTGTCTAGAACAGTGCAATGAGCTTTTTCTGACTGAAAAAGTGTGCTTCTTTATTCTTCTTTATTGATTTTTTCAAAAATTTTATGTTGAAACAATCGTCAAAGGTAGCATTATACGACATAGCATGGCGGCTCACAGGGGGATCATCCACTTTTCTCTCCTCAGACGATCTGTGGTTGTGGATCCTGAGGTTCAGCGGTGTCTCGATCTTCCATACCTGGAATGCTGGGTAGTTCTTGGAGAGCAGCTCATACACCCACCGTGTTTGGCACTCTGCTGACCCTTTGCATAATATGCAAAGGGTATACTTTGCATAATACATACATATTATGTATACGCATTAAGGTTGTTGCCCGACCTGAATACTTCCTCATCCACTATTAGGAGGCAAACTTTGCACCGAGACTTACCACATGGATGAAGTAAGAAAATTGTTTGAAAGCATTCTCTCCATCCACGAGTCATTGCAACGTTCCAGCCTTCACGTCTCCTGGACTCAACATCAAGAGATGAGCTAAGCGACAAACAAATACCGACAGGTCGAAATTCCCACTTTGTACCTCGTAACGTTTGAAAACGGCTTCCGCCGAAATATTTACAAACAGTTAACTTTCTTCAAATTCTGTTAATTTTGCTTTCACATGTATTATAGATATTCATTTGATATTATTCATTAATACCTTGATGTACAACGAGATCTCCTTTGATAATGAGGCGCAGTCAGGTTTGGATGAACTGCTAAGTATGGTATTTCGACGTTTTGATGGTTTATTTCATCATTTACAAGAATTTAAGTTGAGAAGGTTAGAGATTACTTTATGGTAAAAACAAACGCTTTTCTGAGGTGGTGAAATTTTAACTTCATTACTGATCAGTAAACTATACACTTGGGAGTCCTCTTTGACTTTCCAATTCTTCAGTTGTTGAAAACATTATTTTCAGAAGCGCTGGTAAAAAAATATTCATGCATTCTCTTTTTCCATAAAATTATTCATTCCCTGATGTGGACATCTCTTCTACTCTAATGCCAACCGAATTCCCGTTCATTTTGAATTGTCTCAGTTGGGCTAGTTTCTGGTCAATAGCAAGAACAACAAAACACAGGGTGATTTCAGGTTCCACAACAGACCTCGCCATTCCAACTTCGTAAGCTGAGTAAGATGGAGTCGGTCAATATTCCCTTTTCGAAGAACAACTTGAGTCGATCCTAACCGCGGGGGTTACGGGGAGAATTCAGAACTACAGCGACTTATGCTTTCTGGAAACCCTTGAGAAATTATTTTAACATCTAAATTCCATACCTCTCATTTCCATCTAATTCCATCCCTTCATTTCAAACCTCCTATTTTGGTTTATTATTTTGAATAATGAACAAATAGAATCGAACAAGAAACAAATTTTAACTCATCCTCAAGATAGATGTATTGCGTTTCAAAGTATTTAGAATCCGTCAGTCCGCCGTACTTTTCTTAGTTACTTACCACGGACCGATTTTGATGAAATTTTGTATATAGGCTCCATTTGGGGTCTAGTTGTGCCACGAAGCTTTTGGTTGACGTCTGTCACTTCTAAGGTGTGAAAATTGAGGGTTGAAATGTTCAAAAGTGCTGTACCTCGAAAACTCTCGAAATAAAGATATTGTTTTTTCACCAATTTGAAATAGTATTGAATTTTTAGAATCGATTGAGACCACCCGGAGCTCTGTAGGACAAAACTTACCCTTCAGTTCCTGAAGGGTTGAACTTACGATAAGTCAAGAACACGAGTGTGAGTCGCAAAAGAGGCGTGATCTCCAATCTTCCAGTTTCTTCCTGCACAGCTTCCTCGTATCCATAACACGATTGTATAGATTATCTGAAGCATAGTAGTTAATCTCAAAAAATCAATCTCTAAGTACCTTCCACTACCCTCTTAGAAGACCATCTACACGCGAATCCGAACAATCCTGAGAAATTTCGTCGAAATCGGATATAGAAGATATAGAAGACTTCTATATATAGTTCTATAGAAGACTTCTATAACTTAGTTATGGATGTTACAAGGAATTGACATTTGCGCATACGCAGTAGGCCACCATGATTCTGGGGACAATAATTTTCATAGAGGACCATCTTCAAATAAATTCGCATATTCCCTGAAAATTTCATCGAAATCGGATGAGAACCTTTTTATATTTGAATTATTGTTACTCAAAATTTAAGAAAAAATGTACTTTCATAATTAACCAGATTTTCAATTGTTTTCTAAATAAGCCTGTATAAGCCGTTTTCAAACATTTTGTTTTGTCTACAAATGAGAACCTATTAAAGTTTCCACTCAAATGTGCTGCCATCTATCCGAAAAAAACATTTTAAAATCGTGGACACAGCCATGTAACGATGCTATCTGCATATAGAGCTCGTCGAGATCTATCTGCCTGTAATTTCAATTCAAAATTCACGATTTTTGACTGGTCAAGGTCCTATTCTTGGGTGTAATTTATGAAAACTTTAAAATCGTTTTAGGATGTTACAAACGGATTTCAATTTTTTGAATGTTCTAAATTTGCCATGTTAAAATTTTTTAGTCTATTGCAGTAGCTCCATTTTCTTCAAAATATCGCTCATGAAACATACATATTTGAGGGCTGTAAACATTTTGACATGGATATTACTCTTGGCTGGGGGTCAAGGAAATTTTTCGTGACACTTTTTTTTGCCACAAAAAATGCAACGCTGCAACCAGTAAACAAAATCATTGCTACATATCGGTATGAACCAAGGTTCTCTCTCTAGAATACTGCAATATAATATATTGCAGTAATATTATTGCAATGTAATATAATATATTGCAGTAATATATTGCAATGTAATATTATTACGTGCGATCGGTTTTTTTAGAAAAAAATTCTGTTTATTAATTGAAAAAGTAATAGGTAGGGAGTTATCTTGAGTGTATTTTATGTCATCATTTAATTTTCAAAATACACCTACAACAATGGACATATCCATGATCTATTGTTTTTCCCTCAAAGGGAGAAATTTCTTTGTGTACTTTCGTTTACCTTCATTTCTGTACTATGGCATCTAATGGGTGAACATTTCAACCTAGAAAGTGCAAAAAACAATGCTGCCGCTACCTTGGTAGACTCAGAAGCACTAGGAACCGACATATAATTATTATGAAGTGCTTATCTAAGATTTAATGCAATAACATCATCAACTTTTTCGCTGACTAAAAAAAATTAATGTCATAATTTGACTTTTGATTTCTTCGAGTCCTAAAGTTTAAAATTAAAATAAAGAACTAAAAAGTTTTTTTTTTTCAAACTGTTCAACTGTTATTTCTAACTTGTTGTGGGTGTATGACGAGTTGCCACTCTGATTCGAGGTTATGAGAGGCTTCCAATTTTGCGGCAGGACCACGCGTCCCAATTGTAACACTCTCGCGGCACAAGGGTTCTCGGAATGCCGTCAATAAAGCAGCTCCGCTACAACAGACGAGCGCAATAATTACTCCTCTTCCAAGCAGGCACGTTCCGCAGAATCCGACCTAATAAACGCATAACATTCAATTGCTACCGCGGCTGCCCGCCTGCAGCGAACGCGTCTCCATTAATAATCCCTTTGCTGGAATTGCCCAATATAAATTACTTGGCGGTCAATGAATCGCAGCATATCAGTCGTGTGGGGCCGCAATGGGCGTTGGGCACTGGATTCCAGGATTAGCGCCTCGAACACACGGCGCGGCACCCCAGTGGAATCTCTTTCATCACCATTATATCGATAATTTATCGCGGATCCCCACTGCTCGAGGACGCATTCTCCACGTGCATTCACTCACCCCTGCCCTCTAGTGAGTGGGAAATGACATACGATTCAGGACAAATGAATCACTACTATGTCTATGCGTTCCCAGTTCAACTGACGTCAAATAATAAATAATAAAGTGTCCAAATTCGTCGTTTTAAAACTTTTTGAGAAGACATGTATTTGATCTTCAAGCAGTACGATATCCCTAACTGATTGCCCGATAACACGGCTAGGTGTAGGTGAATCTAACCGGCACAACGTTAGGATGATCAACCCGGCCCAGAACCGTTACATGATTATAAAAAGTAATCATTTTTAATTTTTTTAACTTTTTAATTAGTCGATTAATTTTTTGAATATTGTGAACAAGACGAGTTTGTGAACTAGAATAGGTGGTCTCTTGATCTGCCCTTATTATACTAACTAGGATAGGTGGCAGACGGGTGAAGGTAAGGGGCTTCCAGTCTCGACCAGGCATTTAGCTCGAGCTAACCACATTCCTTTGGTTTATTTGTGAAATCTTGAAAACCTAGGAGTACAAGACAGATGAAGTAAAGGAAATTTGATTCTGACTACCAATTCACCCTACATAAACCCCATGAATTTACATGGGAAACTTCCGGAATGTAAGGAATTCTTCCGGATTCTTTGTAAGGGAGCTATATTTCCCACCCCTTAGGTAGACTTTTTTACACATTTATATAAATTTGTAAATGTATACTTGATCATACTGAGCGGATTGCAATGTAATCAACGATCAATCGGTTTAACTCGTGATATCCTCCCAGTTTAGGCAAAATCGAGCTAGACACGCTTCAACTCTGAGAAAAGTAAAACATAACTAGCCCTTGCTAGAAAGATCACAAATACCGACGTAAGCTAGAATTTTGACAAATGCTTCCAACTCTGGACATTCAACTTGGGATGAGGTCGGACGAGGGAAACACAAAGGTTGAAAAAGCAAAAAATCTCATGCCACGTAACGGCCGACAACTTTTCGATAAGTGTTGCTCGTTTATTTTCCGAATAAACTTGAATAGCTCGCGTGCTTGGTCATCACCTGGTTGAATGGAAAGGCAGGGCGTGGGCACTTAGTCTGAACAGGAGAGACGTTGCTTCAGCAAACACAATGCCTTCCTCACTGAGTTATGGTTCCTCTCTCAAGACGGGCTTCTTTTGTTTGACTTCGAGGAAGTAAGGTTACATTAATAATAATTAATTATTCTAAAGAGGGGTTGCCCTCAAAGTCTCTAAATGAAAATACTCGGCCAAATGTCGCGTGGTCGTCGAATGGTTTTACCTTGAATAATGATACCATTGCGACTTACCGAAACTATCAAGATGGTCAGAAAATTGTACCTACTCATCAAAGAATTTAACTCATAGCATTGAGTATCATGGCCGGCTTCAGTCATAGGAGAGTTGGCAAGGTCACACGTCAATCATACAATTTGGCTTAGCAAGCAATACATCCCCACAAACTCGTCTGTTGGATAATGTTTATTCGAGGTTGATTTTCGAAATCCGAGTTTCTCTACCCAAATTAATGCTCCCAAGTCCCTACTTAGCTTCCATAAAGATAAGTAGTAGTAGAAGTAGTAAACAACCATTTCAGGTTGGATTTTCGTCCGACTGTCATTCCTGGCGTTGCGGAACTCATCAGCTGTCTTCCAAAGGGAAGATCTGAATTTGTTCTGATGATTTCGCTCATGGCTTCCCATTGCCTCACCGTCCTGAATTGGGACGAAGAGGGCGATGAAAGCCCCAGACGTACAAACATATTGTTTAGTAATGCATGCATTCCAGGGGACGTCCCATTGGATAAGCATTAGATCAGTTTAACCAGTTGTTAAGTGATAAAACTGTTTCACTCGATGTAATTTATTTATTACTTTAGGCAAGAAATACTGACCCCCCCCCCCACCATTATCCACCTTAACATTTCTAGCGGCATGGGAGCCTCGAATCTGAAGAGCATTTTAAAATCCATGATCTACGATACCCAACATGCGAATTCGAGTTCACCCCCCCCCCCCCCACCGCCACCGCAACGCCAACAATGGTGCCAGTCTGGCACCAAAGCGGAAATACGTCGTAACATTGAACTTTCATCTGTTAGTTTTGGTAGGCAGTCCGTCGAAGTTCACATCCGTATTCAAGGTGAAACACAAAAACAAAAAAAAAAACACGAAATAAGCGGTTTATGGCATCATGGCACCATATCCTAGCACCATGGTGGCACCACTATTAGTTCCATGGTGGTACAGAGAATAATTCATGAAAATCCAGAGGTATAATGAGAATTTTTCCACAATTTCAAAGCTTGGGTACAATTAGTAAGCAGTAAAGGAACCGAAATATTGAAAAATCGGATATTTTGTGAATATTATCCCCCACTCACCCCTTGCGAATTTTGGTACTCTGGTAAAATCATGTACAACTCGGAAGTTATTTGAGTCAAACAAAAAAAGAAACACGCAAATCGGTTGGAAATTGAGGCCTGGGCAGAGTTTACAAGATTATGCACGCAAACGCACGTTTTTTAAGCATGAACCCCCCCCTTTCCCCCTCTTAAAAAGCAAAATCCAAAATTCCGGCGCCGTAGTGCACAACTAGATAGTATTCCGCGTCAAACGAAAAAAGAACCACGAAAATCGTTTGAGAACTAAGGCCTGGGCAGAGTACACAAGATTATGCCCAAAAACGCACGTTTTTCGAGCATTAACCCCCCCTTTCCTCCTCTTAAAAGGCAAAATTCGAAATTCCGGCGACGTAGTGCACAACTAGATAGTTTTCCGCGACGAACAAAAAAAGAACCAGGAAAATCGGTTGAGAACTAAGGCCTGTGCAGAGTACACAAGATTTTATTACACACACACACACATACACACACACATACACACACACATACACACACACATACATACACACACACACAGACATACACCTATGGTTTTTTTCGCGGATTGGATTCAGAATGGTCTAAAACGGATTACTGTGTGGTTATTTTTTTTTTTCTATTGAGTGTTGTCCAACTTTACCCCAGATCGATCGCATAAGGACGCCCAAGTCTTACTGTGGGACGTCCTAAAAACGCACCCTCCCCCCGGTGAGACTCGAACCCACGATTCCGGCAGAAGTCGGTCCCAATTCCACCGCCAAAGATCGCTCGCCCCAGCGACCGTGGCCACACCGGACCTCCATAACCCACCATAAAGATAATGTTAAGTTGAAAAGTATGTTATAATGTATGAGTGACGGAATATTTCACAAGGGAATATTTACAGGTTTTATTGATTCACCAAACGATTCCATTTTTGGTAAACTTCTCAATGTCCGTTCGAGTTTGCTATGTAAAAACATAAATGTCCCGAAATACCTACCTCTCCCGCATAATTTACATGTTCGTAGGTATACGTAGCTGGCACCTACTTGTTGTGTGTACATGTCATATTTTCTTTATTTAATTTTTTTTAATTGGTGTATTTTTGAAGTTGGAATACCCAATTCGTTAACGTCCTCATCTTACACAAAGTTTCGCTCTGTATTTTGGATAGATAAGGTACCTACTGTTGATTCTAGTTATGTGCGATCATCGGTTCAATACTTATAGGCATCTCCTTTTAACTTAAGTACTTAGGTACAATAATTATATGTCATAGAATAATTCAGTTTTTTCTACAATACAATTCGTTGCATCACTCTTAACAAATTACTCGGGATAAATAATTCAGGTAGTCAAACATGGCTTCAGTAGCAGTGGCTAGTCTGAATGTTGAAGCAGTGCAGCGTTGCCAAATCTGGTGATGCGGCTCTCTATTGTAGCCACCCGTCGTTAAATACATCGATAGAAGTACCGAATAGCATTCGCAAGACTCCCACAGAACATTCGTTTGGGCTGTTCTAGATTTGAGAGTCCTGCTGCGCATTATTATTACCAGTGCTCTGAAGTGAGCTCCAAACATACCCTATAAAAGGTTCGAAGAGAGTAATTTTGTACTCAAATCAATCAGCGATACGATGGAGTCTCATCTCGATTCGGCGTAACGAGGGGATCATAGCAATGGACACAAAGAACATAATGGAGAAGCTAGAGAGGATGAATGATTAACGCGATTTGCCGTTGTAATCCCTTTTGCAATGGGTCAAGTTGACTGTTCCCATCCCCGGTTAGCGCTCTACTGAGCCCATGAAATATGTAAAGTGGTTCCAGCTCAAACACCCTGTCCCTTCGTAGCCCTTCTATCGTTTTCTGTGGTTTACTACCTAGTTTTCGTGTAACGAGTGGAGGGCACGTGAATTGACCGTACCGCAGCATCAAAGTCCTTTTGTCGCAAGGTTCGTACTCGTATTGGTTCAGGACTGGATGATTGAAACAATATTTATTAAGTTGAAAAGATAATCCGGATTACAGAAAAAACTCGATAAATGAGTGACAACTCAGAATTACGTAAGATTCAAATCAAAGTCAAAGTTGCTACCACATAGAGATTCACAACTAACTTGCGCTACAGCCCAGGGTGAGCCTCCATTAAGTAAGACACTTTTCCAACTTTCCCAATGAATAGACGAAACTCCTAAACCCCACAGAGATTCATAGGAAAATGGAATATTTTTGCAATTTGGATTCGCAAATTACGGTTGGTTGTTTTTACCCGAAAGGGCGTGGTTTAGCCATTCGTACGTGGTTCGTGAGTGATTCAGCAGTTTGGGCATTGATTGAACACGAAGTTTGTGCGTGGTTCAGCCATATGAGCGTGCTAATACATAGTTTGAATCTGATACTGCAGTTTGAATGTGGTTAAGCAGTTAGGGAAAGGTTCAACCGTTTGTTGGTTGTATTTTACATTTTGGCAAACACTTTGCATTCTCATAACTAGTTTCTAAACAATTTATTGTGTGACATTAAATGAGCACGTAGGTATATGAAAACTTCGAAAATAGTTCTAAAATGCTCAAATACTGATTTACTTTGACGAATTTTTAAACAATATTTGTCTATTCAACATTTTGGACTCAATAATTTAAATAAATACTCATTACTCATACATTTCATTGCTTGAATACTCATTTTCCCTCCAAATGTACAACCTCCTGGTTGGTAGAAAAATTAAAATTCACTAATGATGTTCTGTTTCATTATCACAGCTCCAAAAAATTAATATTCCAAAATGCGGCCAAAGAGAAGATCCTATGAGATCCTATGAGCTTGAAAATATTATAGATTGAACCACCTAGTCAAAAATCTATGGAAAATACGTTCAGTTCAGCGTGTTAGTGGGTTTTTCGTTTTCCGACGATTAATAATTAATCGTATAAATGATTTATACCTCTGTGCCATACCTCGTGTACCGTATTGTGTACTCTTGTTGAAAAAATATATATTTTCAATCGGGCTTGGTTTATTCACTTTATGATGAAAAACCGTGTCACAGACACAACCGGAATGGCGTTTCATTCGTCAAAATTCCCCTCGAAGATCCTCTATGCCGCATAGAGGTCACGACACACACTGCTAGGGAAAAGAATTATCTGTATAATATTTGTACGGGCTGCAAGGGAACTGGGATTGGATGGATCTAGAGGTTCCGTACCGAAGGAAAGGATTTGAGTCCAATCTTCCCTCCGCTTTCGAAGTGATTTCCTTGGGATTTCAACCTAATACGCCGGTTGACTTTCTTCCTGTTATAGGATTCCCGATGCAAACAGCCAAACTAAACACAACCGGTTCCCCAACTTTTTCCCCCTTCCAGGAACCCGTTCTCTGAACGGTGCGATACTTTCTGGTTCGCTGGATTCAGTAAGCCGATTTCAAATTGCTTCGCGATTCCGAATGACTCGACACCTGGTGGTAGAATCGCAAAGCGAATAATAACTCCCAAGAAGGAACGCAGATTGAAAAAAAAACCTCTTAGTAAAAAGACCGCCTAATTGGAAGGCATTCTAATTTCTTCACAAAGTAACTTTCGACGTATACGGAGTGTCCCTAAAGTTGGTTCAAAAATGAGAACAAATTGTTTTGGTAATTTTTGATCAAAAGTAGACATTTTCATTTAAACCTTATTTTGAGTTTTATGCCATTTTGATTTAGGTGGAGTTTTTTAATACATAAAACTGGAGTTTCAATTTTTTAAATCTTTTCTGAGCCAAAAATAAGTTGGTTGGACCGTTAGGAAGCTCATTAAAATTTCATTCAGTAAAGGCTGATTTGAAGAATTTTGGAGCTGTCTGAACTCTCCGAAATTCATGATAGAAAATCAACTGCCTACAACAAAAATGAAACATTTTCAAGGCTCTCTACCATTGATATCGACGCAGTGGACAAAAGTCCATTTTCGATTAATGCTTATAAAACATTTTTGGTCGCGTTTATACCTTATAATAAAGGTCTGTGAATAGTGTTTAGCCGTTTTTCCACAATAAGATGGATTTTTCGTTATGTTGTTTGAAAGTTTTTCTCCTAAATAACGGCAAAAATTTATTCGAAGACCTTTGATAAATATTGTGTATTTGTGATATATAATATAAATAGTGTATTCGTGATCATAATGTCTTGTATGGTTTCACCAGCTTTTCCTATAGAGAAACACCCATCAAATCAAGACAAAACCTTGTCAGGGAGATTCACGTCCCTGACTTATGCAGAGACGTATACACTATAGCGCATATGCCATAAACTATTTACTATCAGTAAACCGCAAACCATAGAGTTTTGACCAAGAGCCAGGACACCTAGCTTCTTCGTAGGAGGAATAGCGAGGTAGGCTCTCACCCTAGCGAGGACAGGCCTCCCTCTCCTGCCCTCATTATACTATAAGGCACTGACTAGCCATAAAGAATGAATCTCGTTCACCTAGGTCAAAAGTCACTTTCTCTTTCATCTTAGTCTCACTCTCTGTATAGCCAAATCACAGCCTAAGTCGATAAAGTCTCCTTCTCAAAAATTACCTGCTCGAACTTTGAAACAATAGTCGTTAAATATTCACCACCCTGCATAAGTGTCCGTCTCAATCAATTCTACAAGTTGAAAAATCTTCTTGCACAATCATAGGTTAAAATGGGACGCCAATAAGTGTCAATCCTTATCAACCTCCGATGGTAAATTTCTGCTCCCAAATTCAGAAAGAATGGCGCCACGTAACAGTCCCTAGCAAATTGTAGCAGCTATTCTCGTTTAACTTTTTGCAATAAAGTTGAGCGTTCTGAGTAGGTGTAGTGCCAAATTCTCCTGGTTTAAAATCGAAAATCCCTAGAGTCAGAACATACACATATAAATAGTGTAAAACTTTATAACTTTTTCTGTTAAATTTTTACAATGTCCATTCTAAGAAGTTATAGGTAATTTCAGTAACTGTATTTTCCTTTTAATAAATTGCTTAAATAAGCCAGAAGCGTTCAAAGCAACTTGATGTAGAAAAACATTACATTTTCATGAAATATGCGTGATAATGTATCGTAATACTATTAAATTATTAAATATTAAATATTCGTTAGATAAAAGTAAATATTAAAATATTAAATGTTCGTTTTATAATCAAAATAATCCTTGGAGATGCTGAAATTACGATAGAAGGTGTTGCAATGGCACCCGCTTAATGTTTCGTGGTGGAACTCTCACAATTAATCACAGAACCGCATGCGGTTACTTTGATGGTTTCAATGTTTCTTTTTGTCAATTTCCCAAAAGGGGTTTTCAAGACTTTAATGTTCTTTAGTGTTCTCGGTAAATCATGAGCCATGCCGTGAATTCCAGCTGTTCTTTTCCCCTCGGGTATTACTTAGAGATGAATGAAACAGTGCAGAGAAGACCTTCCGAGCTATGATATGAGGGTTACGCCTGCGGTTGTCACGCGAATCCTACCAAGGTGCCTGCTAATGGGGCCCAAAGAAACAGCTCGTCACGCCCTACCCTCTTACATTCCCATAGCGTTAGCATAAAGTACCATTTAAACACACCCCTCTGGTTAGTTATACTTCAGAGCTGGATTACGCTCCCCCTTGAACCACTAAATTGTCAATTGAGAGCTCTATTAATTCTCCCTGAACTGTATCCTCATGCGCAGTAAAGTAATTCCCAACTACCTTCTCTCAATTGTAAATTAGCTTCATCTCTTACGTCCCTCTCTCCTATTCAACTTTTCCTCACCCCATCAGCAAGAAGAACACTCCAGCTTTAGACATTCTCAAATCACAGATCGTTCTATTTGACTCACAATTAATAACATTCATGTTGAGTAGGTATGAAACTTCAGTTTTAAATAGATACGTTCAGAATAAACCAATGAGCTGTCTTGAAAGAAGGTGTTGATTACTTGTTTCTTTTGACGTGAGGGGGTTTCGGGAAGATTGATTCAGATAGATAGATAAAACATGCTTTATAAGGTAATTAATTTTAACAACTCAGTTGACAATTGATTACAAAGAGTCATGCTATAATCGAGGTCAGACATGAACGTCTGATGAGTTGAATTATAGATTCAATTATGATAGATCACATCATAATTAGCACCAAAGAGGTGGCATAATGGCGCCGTCTTCTGTTCAAAAGTGAAGTTTTGATTCATCCAATTATTAATGTTCACACATCAAACTATGTGAGAGGAAAGAATGTAGTGAAGTGAAACCGCCAATTTGAATTCAACTCCTCAGGAATACTGGCCTACTTACTCCAACTGGATTCCATTGTAGGCCTGCTACTTGTGGCGGCTTGTGTCGATGACCACAGAGGTAGCGTCCCGCTTACTCGTGGGGGTTGTGACGATTGTGGCGACACACCAGTTGTAAGCGGGATTTGCGTTCGACAGGGTTAAGGTTTCGATCCGCGGCGTAATTGGTAGCGGCCCGAGGTTGTGACGCCACGTGCCGATCCCAAGTTCACCGATTGATACAAAACCTAACGTGGCGAGCTCAGGTGGGAGGGGGAAGACAAACAAATATCGAAACAATTGTTAAATTTACAAGGGTAGCGTGTGGTATTTACCTGTGACGAGGCGGTGAAGCGGCCAGTCGGATTCCTCGGGATGATGCAATCTGAAATGTTTAGCCTTAAGGGCGTCCTACTAAGAAAATGGCGTCCGCCAAATGCGACGCTGCCGAAGGGGCCTACGACGGCTTCTGAGGGAAGCCTCGGAAAAGATGGCGGAGTGTGACGCGTCACCAAGCTCCGGTTTTCACACTGAGGAACCAGGTAAATGAGAAAAGCTATCAAATGCAAGATTACAACAATAAAAGGTAAGTTTATTAATTAAGCAATATGGTTTCTGACTAGGCACACCGAAGGGTGTGTCGAAAAGAAGCCTGATGGGCGCAACAACACAAGTAAGTATGGCACAAGATTAGAATGTTCAATATGATGGATTTTGCAATTAATATTTCAAATGTACAATTTAATAACTCCAATTTGACTTTGTGTTTCAGGTTTCCAGAGTATATCAGTTCAACGTTCCAGGTTTTCAACAAAGGTGAGTATGGTAAGTATAGGTTAGCTTTATGTTGCAGGTAAGTATTTAGCTTTAAGTTTACAACTTCTCAAATTACGACTTTTGTTCAAATGTTTCAGAATTACTTCTACGCACTGTCCTAACTGCATTGGCCAATGATTTAAAGGTAAGTTAATGTTTTCACTCACACTCGTCAGGGCCCTGAGGTATCCTTCCAGGTGTGATGTGGCGGTTGTGGTGGTTGTGGCGACGGACGTCCGGTGGATTCCAAGGGATCTTCAACCAGATTGTTCGGCGCAGGACGGCAATTTCGATGGTCAGGGATCTTACGAAATGCGTCTTGAAAGTATTTGGGGGCGGTTTGACTCTAACAGGCTCAAGTTCACGGGCTGCGGGGCTCACGGTGACTCTTACTGAATATCTGAGGGGGTCTGCCTGTGGAGGGGGCTGCTCGTTGGTTTTGTTCTGGATGGTCCCCCTCCGCTCCCTCGACGGACGGGCGCCTGCCAGGTGGAGTCTTCTGATTGGCTCCCTCCGCCGAGGGAGGGACGCTCTGGCTGGAGACGGCGTCTTCATGTTGAGGGGGGGGGGGGGGTGACGTCACCTTTTTGAGTTGACCACGGATCCGAATCTGACAATACTCGCCGCGGGTGGCTATGACAAATTCGGATCGGAAGGGAGTTAACGAATTAACCCAGTCTCTTCACTGGAAAGGTTCCCCAGTGAGTGGAGACTCACACCATGATTGCAACTAAGCCCTGTGTTGAGCAAAAAATGTAGTGTTTGGGTGAAAAGTGTTACTCTGAAAAGTGAACCCGAACTTTATCTCAAAACATGTGGTCTTTGAATGTTGGAATACTGTAATATTGATGGTTGCGGAATAAAAAATAATTAAAAAAAAGGCAGCGCCGTAGTATGTTGATGAGGCTACAACTAAATTGAATAAAGAATGGTGAGCCAAACAGTACCTTCCTAAAGCATGCCAAAGAATCGAATAGGAACTCGTATGATATTGACTACGTGGACGAATGTTCATTGGTCGGTGTCACTGACTTTTGATGATACCGTTTCCGGGCTTCTGGAGGTAGGATTCATACAAGCTTAGACTTCCTTATTTGCAGAGCTTGGTCACTGCAAATAACTGCTTTTGATGCGTGGACAGCTGCCTCGGTGAGGAAAACTCGTCTTCTTGAATGGGGAGGGGGGGAGGTTGACTTGCGGTAGCTTTGAAGAGACTGAAGGGAACTGGATCCTTGGGAAACACGATTCGGCAGAGGGGGAAGACATTTCGGAAGACGCTTTGTGAAGAGATTTTCCATTCACTTCAGACTTCAAGTACTTCACATGAATATTTCGAAGTGAACTGCACCTAGTATAAATATCTTAATGCTATGTGCTTACTTTGAAAACTGGTTGTCAGTATAGATTTGCAGTGTCCCTTCTTCTCACTAATTTCGTTTGATTATGGTCTTAGATGTATAGGTGTATCTGTCAATGCCATGTACTCAGCTTCACATGTTGACAAAGATACCTGAGTTGTTTTCTGAACTCCTAGGACGAAGCAGCTCTTTCGTATATAGAAATAATTTGGTCTAGATCCTCCAATAAATCTTGTGTATACCTTGTCCAGTTTGGCTTTTCCGGTTTACAGTGAACGAATTTTTGATTTTTGGCCTCTTAGAGATATAATAGCACGCTGCTGATGACCATTGTCCAATGCTTCTTTTCTTAGTACTAGGCGAACTTGCTCAACTGTACGACTAACTCTGCTACTGACTGAATCGGTAAATAGAATGATATTTTCATGTTCCATCACTGTCCTTAAGTGTGAGTTCAGTTCTTAGCGTTGAGCCAATTTTTTACGAAACTGCTGTTGTACAGAAGGAAAGTAGGGTTCTCGTAGTTGCAAATAACGCCAGTTGGACAAGCAGCGAGTGGTGTGAAGGAGAAAGTGAAGGAGAAACTACCCACTTTGCGAATCCCGCGTTTCCACGGCAGAGCTAGCAGACCGATTAAAGTACACAGCTTGGAAAAGGAAAGTCTGAGGAGCTCCTTAGGTGCTGCGCACATTAGGAAGAAAGTAGGGCTAGGGAAGAAGTATTTAGAGTGATAGACGCCAGGATTGTGGCGGAGAGGGGCGGCCCGCAATAGCCCAGCCCTTTAAAGTAGGAAACGACGAGGGGGAAGAGGCCACGGAGTTTACCGGTGAATTATTAGTTAGTAAGAAAAGGAAAAGGGAGAAGAGAGATTCGGATGGGAGCTGGAAGCGTTGTCCCGGAGCACGTAGGATAAGAACAATTACAGAGGTTCCCCAACCAGAAGGTCCGAGGTCGGCTCTTCCCTACATACTAACTGCCTGTAGGGACCTTTGTTTACTCAAGTAGCCTCTCCACCCCTTCCCTTGATTTACTGGGCCTTTTCTCCAACCTCTGTCAGCGCTGCTTTTCCTTCTTACCCCATCAAAACGTAGATTCTGAACGTCGTTTTTCCTCAAACGGACCCCATTACTTCCCTTCCATTTCATATATTGGTGGACACGTGAAAAGCGGGTCCATTGATTTCCTCCAAGTTTCTTTGCCGGCCTATCATGGTGAGCTTGGCGTTGCTTGAGTGATTCATGGCTGAAGTACTAACTGACTATACTAATTATTGCAATGAAGAATACAATGGAACCTATGCAAGGTGACGAAATTAAGTGATTTCAGAAAATTCTGGATGACTTCGGATTTATTCTTCTCTATGATTGGTTTAGATATAGGAGAACCTTGAAAGCCGTTAGACGCCGCAAAGGGTTCCAAAAATACCCAGCTAGGCAACGGTCAGTATAGTAGCCTGATGTCCCTAGGCCTTTGGCCTGTTCATGGCTTATGCTGTTGAGGAACTAGGGGTCAGGAGCAAATGGGTACCATGGATGCCCCCTCACCGATTAGGTACTGTTTAAAAATTTGCTGTTTGTCACTGATTAGAAAAATATTTTTTAAAAATTTCCCCCTAAAGAAGAAGGGAGTACACCATAAAAATAATGAGTGAATCAAATTTAATAATTTAATAATAACATTTAGGGTAAGGGAAAATGAGGAAGGGGGGAGAGAGGAATGAAAGTATGTGGCCCTATGAAGCGACCCCCAGTTTAGGCTGGTCGGGAGTGGTGATTCAACGGAGTACAAATGTCGAGATGCCCTAGTCGACAAACTCCGTGGCTCTTTTCCCACACCATACCCCACGCCATAAAATTGTTGCAACCACAACCCCGATGACGTTGGGTGCCACTCCTCTCAGCTCCAGCAACGTTTGCCGTATATCGTTTTTATCATTCTTTCTTCCTTCTCTTCTCTTTCTTTGTTGAAGTGATGGAGATATTGAACCCTGTGATCTTCATAGCCTGGTGTTCCCATTCTTCATTTATCTGATCATACTAGATGCTGTACTTGCATTAAATAAGGAGCAAGTCATCCGTCACCCGTTCAGACATCGTGAGACCTTAAGGGATGTGTCTAGAAGTGCCTTGCAGGACGTTGGTCAGCATAGTCTGGTGTCATTTAGTCCACTTCTGTGGTCATAGCAAATACTATACCTTTCCAATATCTCGTCATCGGACACCCAACCAGAGATCCTGGAACCTTGAGTGATGTGAGTGACTTGACATCCTGACAAGGTCTAAAAATGCCTAGCAAGGCAATGGTCACTTATGTCTGATCACACTAAATCTGTACTTGTACTGGGAATTAGGAGTAAGTGTCACTCGTTCAAAGATCCTGGAACCTGATCTGCAAGGCACTTCTAATCATATTGATTAGATCTAGTGGAGTAATCAGAATTGTGTCCTCCAACCAACGGATAGCGACCACAAACGTACCTAGAATCTATTACGTTAGAACAAGGAATAGTACTTTGCCAATTATATATTGATTGACTACCTATCGTCAAACTTTCCTTTGTTTCATAATAATCCGGTACATTTTCTCACAGTTGTAGATGAAAAAGGCCGAGAGGCATTCTTGTTATTTCTTGTTGAGAAAGCCTGTATCTCCACTTTTTCAGACACCACGAGATTTCTTCGGTCATAATTTATCACCCGGGGAACGACTGGTTCTGACGCGACACGACAAAACTTAGTTCATTTATTCCCCTCAAACCGTTCCTCGCCTTTAGAGGAAACGAAAAGGACCTTCTTTACGAATAACAGCTGCAAAACTTATTGAAAATGTCGGTTTAATAAAAACTGGTTCCTAGGTACCTACCTCAGTATTCAACCAAATAGTTACAAAATTAAAGGATTGTTCGTATCCATAACATGATTCCTAGATGATAATATCTGATTATATCTGATTATATTATAATCAAACCATCGATCACCAACTACATACCTTGTTCGAGCAAAAATAGACAGTTGTTGACAGTGAAAAACGCTGCAAATTATTACACAAAGGTTTATTATTTCTATATAGATCACTCGTCCGCAAAGAACACGGCTTTGCCATTGTCACCACCTACCAACCAAAAGTACTACCTACCTACTTCAAAATCAAGTTATTTTGGGAAAAATAAATGCTTCACACTCAATTTGAAAAAATAGGAAAACCCTTCATTGGGAAATATCATTAGGTACTGTTTGCTAAGGATGCAAAACTGAGGACAACTCGAAGATACGAACAACGATCGAATTTTGATCAGATAAAATTTGAACGGAGATTAGGCCTCTTTGCGATTCACTTATCGTAAGACCATTCTCTAAGTTTTCATAGGGAGCAGAGTTGGTCCTACAGAGCTGTGGGTGGTCTCCTTCGATTCTAAAAATTCAATAGGTACTATTTTAAATTGATGAAAAAACAATATTTTTGTATAGAAAATTTTTGAGCTAGAGCGTTTTGAAAATTTTAGCCCTTATTTTTCAACCCTTAGAAGTGACCTACAACAACCAAAATCTTTCCGGCACAACTAGACCCCAAATGGAGCCCATATATACCAAATTCCATCAAAATCGGTCCATAGAAACTAAGGAAAGTGCCGCGTATGGTGGATGGACGGCAAAATTTCTATTCGATTATTGGATTCTACGTATTTTGACACGTAAACCAACAAATTTTGACGGAGGGGTTAAAGTTCAGGCGCGGATCCAGGGGGGTGGTCACGGGGATCATGAACCCCCCCCCCCCCCCCAGAATCAGCCTGCATTTCAAAAAGCAGAGCTGAACGAATTGTTCACAAGCCCGAAAAAAAACCAAACGATCAAAACAAACCCAGTATTTGGGAAATCAAAAACTAAAAAGAAATGAGGTGTCAAATGACAGAAGTCAACTTATCTTATTGCTAAAACTAAAAACATTGGAAATGAAATGTATGAATAATAGCGACGATTGTTTTTGTTTCGTTTTCATTTCTGCCAAATTCAGTACAAAAAGATCCTGCATTCACTGAGATCAACAATATATTGTTGTGGTTCCAATGTTTTGGTTTGTTTGCTCTACGCTGCCATAAAAAGCACCATTTTGTTTGAAAACACGTTAGATAAATATTTTAAAAGAAAATTTGAAATAAATGCAATTATCAGCTTATTAATAATAAACAGTTTTTTTTTACACTAACAATGAATTTTATACACAAATACAATATTAGTTTTAAAGTAAGCTAATAGTTTAATGGGATCTCAGTCGGTCTTCGTTCGTTCATCTTGCCGGTTTTTCCGAGTATTTCCATAAATTGAAGCCGCTCAAACTTTAAAATTTATACCTAAATTTGAAATTTTCAAGGATTTTTGAAATTTGTTAGTGCAGCAGTCTAGGGAATTGAAAAGCTAAAAGTTTGCCGCTGGAATCACCAAATCGAACAATAATTTCTAGAGAAAAATAGGAAAATCTAACTGAATAAACGGTTTTACCCATTTTTCTCTAGCAATTATTGTTCAATTTTGACGATTCCAGCGGAAATCTTTCAGTTTTTCAAATCCCTAGGCCCAATGAATTTTTAAAATTCTTGAAAACTTCAAATTTAGCTACAACTTTTAAAGTTTTTGTCCCTACTATTTAGGGAAATATTAACCCACAAGGAGGAATGAACGGCGACGTGGTTTTGTCAGTCCGTTAAAAATTCTATTGGTATTTTTCGTTGGGTTATTATGTTTTTTGTTGTTGTTGTTTTGGTTTATCATTTCCAATAATGAACCTTTGGAATCTACCATGAAAAAATGTTTACCCCACCCCCCACTTCTCAAAATTTATTGGTTTACGTTTCAAGGTATACGTAGAATCCAAAAATCGAATAAACGTTTATTCCACTTTGCTTGCCTTCAATTGACAGATTTTGATAAAATTTGGTATATGCGCTCCATCTGGGGTCAAGTTGTGCCGCGAAGCGTTTGGTTGTCGTCAGTCACTTCTAAGGGTTGAAATTTCCAGGAGTGCCCTTGCTCGAAAATTCTCAAAATAAAGGTACCTATAGTTTTTTCATCAATTTGGAATAGTATGGAATTTTTAGAGGCCACCTAGGGCTCTGTATGACAAACCGTTCCCTCCCTATGAGAACTTAAGGGTTGGTCTCACGATAAATCAAAATCGCGAGTGTGAATCGCAAAAGAGGTCTAATCTCCGTTCAAATTTTAGCACCAAAATGTGATCGCTGTTCGAGTTGTATTCAGTTTTGCTTCCTTAGCAACCAGTAATCAAATTTCCTTAAGAAGGAACCTATTTTCTCGAATCGAGTGTGAAGCGTTTATTTCTTTCAAATAAACTTGATTATGAAGTAGGTAGTAGGTAGGTAGTGACAATGGCAAAGCCGTGTTCTTGGCAGACGAATGATCTATACAAAAAAATAAACCTTTGTGTAAAAATTTGTAGCGTTCTACCTTGTGACCCCCCCGGAAAAAAATTCTGGATCCGCCCGTTAAAGTATTCCTTCTTGGTCGATTCCAAAGGTTCATTATTGAAAATATTAAACGAAAAAGTACCTAAGATACGAAAGAAATTTAATAAAATAAATTGAACATTAATCTCCATAATCACGAGGAAGCGCTGGACATATACTAGCGACCCCTAGATCCTCCTCATTACATGGGGTAGTTTTGCTAGTCTCAAATATTTGAAGACCTAGTTTAAAATTCGGATCTTGAAAACTTCCTGAGGTGAGTCCAAGAAAACGCCGAGACTTGCAGAGGTTGGGGATCCCCTCTGATTCACCCTTCCACCATCTCATGGCTCGCTGTTACGGAAACTTCTAAAGAAGACGGGTGGAGGAAAGTGTTTTCTCCCGGGAGTTTAGATTCGAGGGCTGAAGTGGAGATGCGGAGAACGGAGGTCGGGCCCACCTACACTTGTTATGTATGAATGTAAATATGAACCACGAGGGAGGGACCCTCCGAACCTCTGTCTACTAACTCACATCTCGCGAGGTCTCCATTTTCACGCCAAGTTTCGAGGGAGTTGAACTCACACCTCTTCCACCCTTCTTTTTTTTCAATTTATACCGAATTGTTTGGAGGGGTAGCATGTGTATAGAGCAATCCAGAGGATAGACGGACCATACTGAAAGAGAAGATGGTTGGAGAACCGACTCGTCAAGAAAGTATACAACAACTAGTATACTTAGGTTAATAATGAGTTTTGTAAGTACCGATGCGAGCAACCAAATAAGTTATTCTTATGTTGAATTTATGTTCATCTTCAAGTAACAAAACCTTTAATTTTTGAAATAATCGCATTGAAACTAATGTGCTCCCATCAATATGATGAGTTGATAACTAGACAGGAAGACTTCGACTTCTCTGGTTTGATGATGGGAGGTTTTCAGTCCAACTCTTTGAGACCGATGATGTCGGCGTACTCTCTGAGGTACTGACGACAGAGGTTGAACCCGTATTCAATTATCTTGTTGAATTAATATTACCCGAATTGTTGTTGTTGTTGTTGTTTGTTGTTGTTGTTAGTTGTTTATTTTTGAAAATCATTTAAGTAACGAAAACTATGAATAACAGGAATACTAATAGTCATTTCATAAGTTTAAATAAATTTATATTTATGCTCAAATTATATGTTCAATACAACATATTTTCATTCATTTATCGCAATTTTTCTGCATCTCTTACGAATCTTAAGAGCTCCCTTGGTCCATTTTTCGAATACTGTGGTTCACAGTGGCTATCCTGAGGGCTGTAATTCACAGTTACCTCCTAGAAACTACCTCCATGCAGGACTTTACCCTCCTCTCTGTCCCACAACCGGCTCAGGAGTTAGTACGAGTCGCTTTATTGCACAAAACCGTGAAAGTGTCTAATCGCTCCACGATCTACCCTTTGCGTATTTTTATTATTATTGTTTTAATAATCTTGTAAATGACTGAGCGTTCTTATAACCTCCAATAATGGCTGCAGTGGCTTGGGATCAAATTCGGAATATTTCAACCCAAATTCAGACTTTTCCAATTCAATGTGAATTTTTATCATTCAATATTAAAATTCTTAAACTTTGTACCACCTTTCTCACCACTGTTAAATGCAACTGAGGGATATAAAAACGTTTAGTGAGCACAGCTGGAGTACATACAAGGGTAAAATTAACGTAATGGTAAAAAACCAATATTTACCATGACGCATTTCTGATTTTAATAAAAAACTGTTTTTACCAATATGTTTTTCATTGAACACCTTTAGACACACCAGGGAATGAGTTGAATATCACATTCAGACCAAAAGCTATTCAAAAATATGAAAAATATTGATTTACTCGGGAGAAAGTAGTAAGTTGTGGGATGAGAAGAGGTCTATCACTGGAGGGTTAATCGTTTTATCACCCCTGAAGTGTTAAAACGCTGCAAATTATTACACAATGGTTTATTATTTTTCTATACAGGGTGTCTACAAAACAGTTGTAAGGAATTCAAGGGGTCGATTCTACAACTAATTTCCAACAAAAAGTGTCTCCTAGAAATTTTTTTAAAAACGCCTCTTTAACCGACTTTTTTCACTTTCAAGTTTTTTTTCGTGTTTTCGACCTTACACCATTAAAACGGTCATAACTCTCTTAAATTACACTCAAAAATTAAAAATAAGGATACCGTTGGAAAGAGCGTCAAATTTCCTATCTCCCTGATACCAAATAACAAATTTTTAGTTGAATTACACGAGGAATGAAGCAACCTAAAAAGTGAACTTAGTAAATTTTCGAAAAATTCCCGTTTTTCAACGCCTATAAATCTAGATATTACCAGGTAAAGTTGTGTTGCCGGAAAGCCTAAAAACTGCGCCAGAATCTCAGCTTTCCAACGGTATAATCAAAACATATTTTACAACCGAATTTAGGGGAGAATTTCGTGTTTGAACGCGGAAAAACGTGCATTTTTTCAACGAAAACGGCGCTCTGGCCTCCTGTTTCCGGAGGCCTCGCGGTCACTGCGGCGCCGACTCACCCACTCTCATCGTCCGACCCCTCAGATCGACTAGGCGGAGCGCCGATTTCGTTGAAAAAATGCACGTTTTTCCGCGTTCAAACACAAAATTCTCCCCTAAATTCGGTTGTAAAATATGTTTTGATTATATCGTTGGAAAGCTGAGATTCTGGCGCAGTTTTTAGGCTTTCCGGCAACACAACTTTACCTGGTAATATCTAGATTTATAGGCGTTGAAAAACGGGAATTTTTCGAAAATTTACTAAGTTCACTTTTTAGGTTGCTTCATTCCTCGTGTAATTCAACTAAAAATTTGTTATTTGGTATCAGGGAGATAGGAAATTTGACGCTCTTTCCAACGGTATCCTTATTTTTAATTTTTGAGTGTAATTAAGGAGAGTTATGACCGTTTTAATGGTGTAAGGTCGAAAACACGAAAAAAAACTTGAAAGTGAAAAAAGTCGGTTAAAGAGGCGTTTTAAAAAAAATTTCTAAGAGACACTTTTTGTTGGAAATTAATTGTAGAATCGACCCCTTGAATTCCTTACAACTGTTTTGTAGACACCCTGTATAGATCACTCGTCTACTAAATCACCAACCATCCAATATGACGAGAAAAAAAAAAAAAAAAAATCAAAATCACCAACCATCGATTGCATTTCGGTCAGCTCTAATTTTAACGGAGATTAGGCCTCTTTTGCGATTCACACTCGTGTTTTGATTTATATATATATTTCAATATAAACCCTTAAATTTTCGTAGGGAGCAAACGGTTTGTCCTACAGACCTCCGCGTGGTCTCAAAAAATTTTAAAAATTCTATAGAATCTTAAATTGAAGGAAAAACAATACCTTTATATCGACATTTTTTGAGTTAGGGCGTTTTCAAAATTTCAAAATTGATTTTGGAACCCTTAGAAGTGACCTACATCAACCAAAAGCTTCGGGGCACAACTAGACCCCAAATGGAGCCTACATACCAAATTTCATCAAAATCGGTCAATGCTAAGTGGCAAAAGTGCCGCGTACGGCGTACGGCGGACGAACGACCAATTTTTTATTCGATTTTTGGATTCTACGTAGTACCTTGAAACGTAAACCATCAAATTTTGAGGGGGTGTTAAAATTTTTTTTTTCTTGGTCGATTCCAAAGGTTCATTATTGAAAATAATAAACCAAAATGCACCTCATTCTGGGTGATATGACGACCGAAGAAATTCGTTAATCCTCTGTAGCATTATTCCCATCGATCACTTCACATAAGGAATAATATTAAACTGGTGTGTAATAATTTGCGGATTTTTTTCTCTGTACCATCAGCAATGGAATCATACTGCGGGATCACTGTTTTTAGCTTGTATTTTGCGCCGATCCTACCCCAGTAATCAAAAGGGTTACAGCTCTTTGAAAAATTCGCGCGATAACAGAATATTGTAAAAGGAGAACGCCTTAGCTACGGTCGGAAGACAAAGGCTGAATAATAATGGAAAAGAAGGGAGAAAAAAAACTGGCGGTGAGAGGACTGAAAAGAAGGAGCGGATAAGTCTCAGACAATGAGAAATGAAATGGTTGGGTTCCAGAGCCGTAGGTTTTGCACGGGGAAAGGGTTAGTCCGAGAAAATGAAATTAACCTCACGATCCCCTCCAACTATTCGTTTTCTGCTTCTCACATCGTTTTCCTTCTCTCCCCACTCTTCCTCGAGGCGTTGGGAACTTAATCAAATTAAAGGGTTCGGGGTTTGAGACACTCGTTTTGAATTCTTAGCAGAAGCCTGGGGTTTGGGAGGGGAGGCTTCCTTGATTGGAACAGGCGAAGGTGGTAGGTTCGGATTCGTCCCTTCGTTCGTTAGGTGAATTTAATTAGGTGGGAGTTCCGTTGTTCTGGGCCTTCCTGCAATAACCAGAGAGAAGAGGAAACGAAAGGCAATTATTCCGCGATCAAAATGAATCTTGACATCATTTCTGCTCTACCCTGGCAATACTTGTAGTTTTCCATTATAGATGATTTGGTCTACCCATATGTTGTGATCTGTTGAAGGTTATTTTGAAAATCTGCTTACGATAGTTTCTTGTCTCAAAATACGATCGGGAATAGTAGATTTTGAAATTGAATTTATCATCTATTTATATTATTAAACATATTGTTTAGTAATTCATGCATTCCAGGGGACGTCCCATTGGATAAGCATTAGGTCAATTAATACCAGTTGGTAAGCGAAAAAACTTTTTCACTCTATGTAATTTATTAATTATTATACAGGGTGTAAGCCTTACTGGTCTGCCATACGGTACCAGTCGATTCTACAACTAATTTGCAACGAAAAATGTCCCCTAGCGATTTTTTTTAAACCCTTCGTTTTCAAGTTATTTTAACTTTAAACTTTTTTTCGTGATTTTGACCTTATGTCATTAAATTGGTCATAACTCCGTTAATTAGCTGTGTAAATTACAATTTGAGGATACCATTAGGAAGAGCATTAAATTTTCTATCGGATAGATGCCTTAACTTCTTTTTGAGTCAAGGTTCGAGACATAAAAACGTCCTCTAAAAAGAGTATTTTACGTAATTTTGGAAACCTCGCATTTTTTCCATCTCAAATTGAACTACGAGAACCCATACTTTTTCAAGATGCAAGAACAGTGAAAACTGCGCCAGAATCTCAGCTTTCCAATGGTATAATCAAAACATATTCTACAACCGTATTTAGGGGAGAAATTCGGGTTTGAACGCGGAAAAACGTGCATTTTTTCAACGAAATCGGCGCTCCGCCTAGACGATCTGAGGGGTCGGACGATGGGAGTGGGAGAGTGGGCGCCGCAGTGGACTGCGAGGTCTCCGGAAACAGGAGGCCAGAGCGCTGATTTCGTTGAAAAAATGCACGTTTTTCCGCGTTCAAACCCCAACTTCTCCCCTAAATACGGTTGTAGAATATGTTTTGATTATACCATTGGAAAGCTGAGATTTTGGCGCAGTTTTCACTGTTCTTGCATCTTGAAAAAGTATGGGTTCTCGTAGTTCAATTTGAGATGGAAAAAATGCGAGGTTTCCAAAATTACGTAAAATTCTCTTTTTAGAGGACGTTTTCATGTCTGAAACCTTGACTCAAAAAGAAGTTAAGGCATGTATCCGATAGGAAATTTAATGTTCTTTCCAACGCTATCCTCATATTGTAATTTACACAGCAAATTAAAGGAGTTATGACCGATTTAATGACATAAGGTCAAAATCACGAAAAAAATTTTAAAGTTGAAATAACTCGAAAACGAAGGGTTTTTTAAAAAATCGCTAAGGGACATTTTTTGTTGCAAATTAGTTGTAGAATCGACTGGTACCGTATGGCAGACCAGTTAGGCTTACACCCTGTATAGTGATCACCCCCCCCCCCCCCTCTCTCTCTCACCCATATCCACCACAACATTTCTAGCGGCATGGGAGCCTCGAATTTGAAGAGCATTTTGAAACCATGATCTACGATACCCAACATTCGAATTCGGGTCCCCCCCCCCCCAACCAACCACCACCAAAGTTGCCAGTCTGACACCAAAGTAATTTATAAGTGAATTAGTTATAGTTTATTAGTTATAAGTTATAAGTTAAGTAAGAGAGAGAGTTCAAAACATCGACCAGGAAAAAAATTTTAACCCTCCTCTCAAAATTTGTTGGTTTACGTTAATTTCCATATGGATTCCAAAATGAAGCGTTGAAATTTTCAAAAATGCCCAAGTAGGTACCTATGGTTGGTAGATAAAAAAACAAAAAAATAAATAAATAGTGACAAAGGCAAAGCTGTAATTTTTGCAGAAGAGTGATCTATGCAGGGAAATAATGAACCTTTGTTAAATAATTTGCAGCGTTTTTAAATGCAACTTCTGTTATTCATGTTTAAATCACTGAAAATTTACTACCTACATTTAGCGTCTCATGAATGATATAATTTTTGTTCTAGTTCCACCGGACATTGATGATGCAGTAACCAGCAGTGACGTCACGGTTCACGAAGGTGGAAATACAAGCCTCGTGTGCCAAGCGAGGGGACGACCACCTCCAAGGATCACTTGGAGGAGAGAAGACAACAAAGCTATTGTCCTCCGATCCTCAAAGGACGGCAAAGGTAAATGAAAATCTAAACTGTTCCTTTGACCTCCAATTTGCGGTGAGCTCGCGTATCATCTTAACAGGATCACCATCTCAAAGATACAGACGGTCATAGAGGCTAACGAGTGCGAGTGTGTACTCACACATATCCCTTACATAAACATACCTGCTTTCATTGAAAGCCTTTAAAGAAGATATCATGCCTTTAGTATTCAATAAACTCACTATTGAGAACGTTTGAGCGTAAAGTTCACCATTTTGTGAACCTTGGTAGAATGGTTCAGGTTTGATAAGAAATGAAACTCCTTGATCTCACTATTATAATTTAATATTATAATTTAATATTATAATTATAATTAAAATTTTAGCTGACTGAAATGCGATCGATGTTTTTCTTCATGTTGGTTGGTGGTGAAAGCCGTGTTCTTTGCAGACGAGTGATCTATACAGAAAAATAATAAACCTTAGTGAAATAATTTGCAGCGTTTTCAAGTCCGCATTCTGAACTGGCAGAAAATATCTTCTCGAATTACGAAAATCCGAGTAGTACCTATATTGATACTTTTTTACTGCAATGTATTCAAGTATCCCTGAATTTCTGAGTATGATATATTGTGAAAAGATCAATAATTTACATCAATCAACTTTGGGGTTTCACTTCATCATGTGTGCGCCACAGGATTGTCACACACAGGAGTTCCATGTCCCAATTAAACTAATAAAAATGAAAAAACCGAAGTATTTAACGGAAAAGGATATTTTTTTCTGTCTGAATAATAAATCCGCGGTGTTTAATCGAGACGAGAGCTCCAGTCGTGAAGCAAGTGGAAACTGATGCGAGTTATTACTCCTATCTCTCTTTTCCCCTCATATTTTTTCTCCTTTTTTTACTTTATTAGAACTCTAGCAACCAAACGAGGCAGCCTTCCACCCATCGCGGATAGAAAGGCCGAGCGAAATGCCCTATTTCAGGTCGGATAAAGGTTTTTATCTTTCCGCCCCGACAGGTAGCCGTTGAGGATAATTAACATTTTAGTTGGAGGAAATCACTTTTTCAAAAAACCCCTCTCTCTAATCCAACTTGTTCTTCCCCCCAGTAATTTTTTACTGCCAGCCCCTTTTTTCATCAGACAGTAGCTTCTCTATCAACCTTGTACCTTGACGTAGTATCTGGAATCGGTCAATCACTTTGTTTTTCGTTTGCTGTTTCGATTGGAACATTGACGGATACTTCTTTTCAACTTGTTTTTCTGTATAATCAACATTGAGAGAGGCAAATTACCGTACAGTAGGGTCTTTCTAGAACAGCAAAACTTTCCCAAATAAAAAAAAGGTACAGTCGAGTTCCGCTCAAATGTTCAAAGGATCGATTTTGCTTCCAACTCTACTAAAGAAGCGGAAGAATTGTTTTCACATTCAAGGTTAGGAAGAATTTCCTCCAAAATCAAAATTTCAGCTCGCTTTTCAAGTAAGGTGAGGGGGGAGGAAGAGTAGACCCTAAAAAACTCAAGTTCAACTATAGGAAACTATAAAATTTGACGACCTTGATTTTTTTTATTTTGCTACATTTTTTTCGTTGGATTCTCCAGTTTTGGTTTATTATTTTCAATAATGAACCTTTGGATTGAGCAAGAAAAAAATTTTGATCCCCCTCCAAATTTTATGGTTCACGTTTCAAGATAAGCAGAATCCGAAAATCGATTTTTAAGAACGTAGGAACGCGGCACTTCCCTTGGTTACCATGTACCGTTTTTGATAAAATTTGGTATAGGCTAGATTTTTCAGTCACTTCTAATGGGTGAATATTAAGGGTTGAAATTTTCAAGAGTGCCCTAACTCGAAAACTCTCGAAATAAAGGTTTTTTTTTTCACCAATTTGAAATAGTATTGAGTTTTCAGAGACCATCCGGAGCTCTGTAGGACAAACCGTTCGCTCCCTACGAGAACTTAAGGGTTGGACTTACGATACATCAGAATTAAGAGTGTGAATTGCCAAAGATGCCTAATCTCCGGTGAAATTTGAGCTGACCAAAAAGCGATCGTTGTTCGTTTCTTTGAGTTGTACTCAGTTTTGCGTCCTTAGCAACCACTATTCAAATTCCCCAATGAAGGCACCCTCAACTCCCTATCCTCTCCAATTTCAAAAGTATAGCTTTTATCTCGCCATCAAAGTTAGTCGCAAGGCGTCCCACTAGGCAGCAGATCTGGAAGTCACCGCAATAAACGTCAGCTCTTGCATTACTATTTGCTCCCGCTGCTGATCCATCTGTGAAGACAGAACAGCTGCGGAGTGGGAAGCGAGTGTCTATCGTTACAAGAGCAATGGCTCTCATCTCCATAGGTAGGAGAGGTCCTTGTTTCCTGGGTGCAACAGGTCGAGATAATGCTCAGCAGTCATCAGCAGTCGCTGACTGGCTGCACTTGGGAATGGTTGGCGAGAGTCAAAGTCCAAGTCCTCCTCTCCCAGAATTGCCACTGCTTTCGCTGTGAAAATTTTCTGCGTACCAAGTCTCTGAGGACTGGGCCAGTAAGTGGTCCAATATAGATCGACAACTCGCTTCACTCTCTCCATCAGGGGTAGGGCTAGCTGGTCTCGTCTTGTGCTCATGGGTTCGAGGCCCGTCTGGATCTGCATGGCTGCTGTTATAGTGCATCAGGGGCCTCCAGTGATCACTCGAAGAGCTTTGTTAATTTATGATGGTCGATTGATGGAGTGCTATTCTAAAAATGGTATCCATGCCATGATATCAAATGAATGTAGGTACTATAAAACGGAAAAAGATAAATTCAGTCCCACACATTCCTATACTATGACTTCATCTCACACTGTCATCACTTCTTTTTTAGGAGCTGAAAAATAAAGAACGAACCAAACTTTTGCATTCGATAAGAAATAAACCACTATAATAAATTCACTGTCATCATATTACAATCAGGACTAGGTATGAGATCCGTTAAAAAAGATTCACCCAATTTTCCCACCTCAGTCTCTTCTTCACTTTTGAGTTTGAGAGCCCCTTCAGTGAAATTGCGGTAATCTGCTCTCAAAAATTATTAAAACTAGTGAAACTAACCCCATTCATTTAATGCTCTCAAAAACTTCCTTTCTATTGTAAAAATAATTGAACAGCAGGTGGTGGCAGAAACAAGTAGAACTTGAGATGATGTTAGGAGGAAGTACAGTGGAGGCACAGACTTCTGAGCCACACGGGGGTCAGGAGACTTACATTGGAAAGCTCCTTGAGCCACACACGTCTCCTAGACCCCCTAGGTTTCGGAAGAAATTGTACGTCAGTGTAGGGTATGTTGGAGGAAGCAACAACTTTAAGCAGGTTCAAATGGTTGAGTTCCCGCAAATTCAAATTTATTCCATTTAGAATGAAAAGCCAGTGCAATATCAATAAATTTTTTGAACCTTTCCTTTGTTACAACCTTAGTTACGATCCGTGAAAATCGTTCACTACTGGGAAAGTACCATGGAAGTGTCTGATATTTTTTTAGTACGCCTTATCACGAAAGGTGTGGCAACTTCCCCCACCTACCAGTCGATGCTCCTACTTTCGCTCCTAGAAATTTACATTGGGGTCTCCAAAAAAGAGCGCACTCGGTTTTGCCAATATTCGGAAAGAAAATTTCCGAGTTGGTCTCCCAGAAACACACGAGGCCGTTAGGGTTAATACATTTTGTTTTATCGCTTACTGGTTCGAATTGAAAGTTCAACTCCCTCCAATGCTTTACTAAACAGTGTGCTTCTTAGGGAGTTGAAGAGCTAGCTTTCACTACAGTGATTCTTCAGCTCATCGGCTCACTTGCCAACTGCAGTTCTGAGGAAGCAAGCATTAATATACAGGCGTTTCACAAAGCCGAGAATATTACGCTTTTATTTCATTCATACTTTGCTTCCAAATGCGTGCGAAATGTTGAATTCTACCACTCCAAATTGCCTCTGTTCTGAGGGTAAGTATTCCTTTTGTTCGAAGAGAGTGCTTTCAGCTTCAACACGCTTTTGAGACTTCATTTTTATTCATCGGCCGAATATTCGCTTTGCCAGGCTGAGTCCGCGAGGCTACTTGAGTGTAGTGCCGCTGCGAACGACCGGACCGGGGAATGGTTCTGTATTTAGGGTTAAAACTGAGGAGGAAGAGGGCTGCCTCATTAGAATACAGTGTGCAGCTCTCCAACGAGCCTCCACTAAATGGAGGGTGCTACACCCCGGACCGCCTAGTCCGCCCTTCAGAGTCAAGTGGGCCACCTTTTACACGCCACTTCCCCAGCCGCCTCCCCTCGACCACTCGAGTTAACTTTTCCCCTTCATCATAATCCGCGCATTCCGTCCCTCAGTTGAGATTTTCCTTCAGTTTCTGCGTTTTCCGAGCCGTTCTCTGCCTTCCAAACGTCTTGAATAATAACAGCCTCCTAGTTAGTACAGCCTTTTCATTAAAAGTCCGATTCGGTGAAATCCATAAGGGACCACCTTAACTTCAAAAAGTTCATCCATGGTATGTGAGAAAGTACCTATGTAAGTACCTATGTGAGAAAATTGGACAAAGCCTGTCTACCCATCTTGGCAGACGTTTAAACGTATTATTTTCAATAATAAATCTTGGGAATCGAGTGAGAAAAAAGGGTTACCCTTCTCAAAATTTATTGGTTTACGCTTCAAGGTAGGTATATAAAATCCGGAAATCATTTTAAAATTCCCTTAGAAGGTGGTGTAAATTGGAAAAAATCCCATTCATGTAGAAAATTTTCAAAGAAATCTTCAAAGCTATGGTTAAGAAAGTCGAAATATTAGCTACATGAGAGAGTAGTCAGCCTTGTGGGTGTGGCACACGAATCGTTACAATTATACAATCAACCCTTTGGTTATAATTATTTTAAACCTCAAAAAAGTCAATTTATACATCATAAGCGAACTTCAATGAGCGAAGTCAATTTATACATCATGAGCGAATTTTTGTTGAAATCTTTAAAGCTTTAGGTAACAAATTCTAAAAAACTATTTGAGAGAGTACTTACCATATGGGAGTGACACATAGCACGAAGCGTTAACATTATACAATCAACCCCTTGGTTGAATTTTGCTTCCGAGTCTACCCAAGTAGCGGAAGCTTTGGTTTCACTTTTTAAGCTTGAAAAAAAAAATTTCTCCAAAATCGAAATTTCCAGTTGCATTTTACGTTTTAGACCTTCTTGAACGATTTTGTTCCCTTGTCTGTGTGTTTGTCATGAAATCCTTGTAACGGGTATTTTTTTTCGAAATTTTCAGGGAATATGCGAATTCGGTTATAGATGGTCCCTTATGAAAATCATTGTCCCCAGACTGATGGTAGCCACTGCGTATGCGCAAACGTCAATTCCTTGTAACTTCCATCTTCCATCCGATTTCGACGAAATTTTTCAAGATTAATTAGATTGGCGAGGTTGGTCCCCTATGAAGGTAGTGGAAGGTACTTAGAGATTGATGTTTTGAGATTAACTGTCTAACACTGATAATACTGTCTAACATGATTAAAATACACAAAAGTCCTAAATACGCAGCATGAGTGATTGAGCGAATTTATTTTTATTTTTTTCAATAATGAACCTTTGGAATCCACCGAGAAAATTTTTTTAACGCCCCTCAAAATTTTTCGGTTTACATTTCAAGGGACCTAGAATCCGAAAATCGAATAAAAATTTGATCGTCCGTCCGCCGTACGCGGTACTTTCCTTAGTTCCCATAGACCGATTTTGATGAAATTTGGTATAAGGGCTCCATTTGGGGTCTAGTTTTGCCCCGAGGCTTTTGGTTGATGTCAGTCACTTCTAGGAGTTGAAAAATAAGGGTGAAATTTTCAAAACGCCCTAGCTCAAAGATTTTCGATGTTAAGGTATTGTTTTTTCTTCAATTTGAAAGAGTATTGAATTTTTAAAATTGAGCGAGACCACCCAGAGCTTTGTAGGACCAACCGATTGCTCCCTATGAGAACTTGAGGGGTAGACTTTCAATAAATTGGAAACACGAGTGTGAATCGCAAAAGAGGCCTAATCTCCGTTCAAATTTTAGTTGACCAAAATACGATCGTTGTTCGTTTCTTTGAGTTGTACTCAGTATTGCGTCTTTGCAACCAGTATTCAAATTTCCTAATGAAGGCACCCGCAACTCCCTGTTTTTTCGCTTTGCGTGTGAAGCTTTATTTCTTCGATATAAACTTGATTGTGAAGGTAAAATATGATTGGTAGTTAGTGACAATGGCAAAGCTGTGATCTAAACAGAAAAAATAAACCTTTGTTTAATAATTTGCAGCGTTTTAACTGTGTAATGTAGATTATTCACGCTGATTCCAATATTTGGAATTTATATAAAATAAAAAATTAAAATTTAAAGATTTAAAATTTGGAATTTGGTATATTTAATATACCATACTGAAGTAATTTCAATATTTAAAACAGAGACGGCGTACTTTCGTGGAACACCCAGCTGTCGCCCGTTTGTGTATTCTGTTTCTATTTAATCATTTCCATATCATCGTTTTAACATGATTTCACTGACTTTATTATGTTTACAGTGGAGCAATACAAAGGACGTACTTTATCTCTGGTTAGAGTCGATCGAACGCAGATGGGAGCATATTTGTGCATCGCAACCAACGACGTTCCACCCGCAGTGAGCAAGAGGATCACTTTGAACGTGAACTGTAAGAGTCCTTGTAAAAGTTCAGTGCATGCCTGAAACACCACTTACTAGATTCATTTTGAGTTTTCTTCTTTCAACAATACTTGGTATCAGAAATTGATCCTTATAGAATTTATTTCTGCTAAATCCGAAAACGAAGTCCAATCCTAGCGATGACCTCTAGTTACTCGGAAAACCAGAGTTATAACTTGAAAAAACCCAAATTACTCATAAAACATCAAATGTAATATACTGTAAAACTGTACAACCCGTGTTGGTCCCAAACCAGTATTGGCCAGTACCCAATGTTCGTCCTTTATTCTCATCATGGTAAAATAATAATACATTTCCATCACCATAGGTAATGTCTATCCAAAATTAGTACCTACATCAAAAACCTCTCAAATGGGCATAAACTATTCTTTTACTATCACAGACTTAAACAGAGTTCTTCTTAATCTTTATACGGATCAAACATCACTAATTCAGAATAACACGGACAAGATATTACCCATTAGTCGCTTACGAGTTTTAATTTCTTTTTTTTTTTTGGTTTTTTTAACTTTTGGTTTTTACTTATTAATAGTCCAAAAACTCTTAAATTCGGAGGTTTTTATAATGAAGAAGGTTCTAAGGCGATTTCTTATTTTTTTAAACAAATACCTTCATGCATTTGCATTAGTATACTAACCACGGGGAAAGCAATTAAGCAGGAAAGCGTTCCATTTCTTGCCTCAGGAGGAACTATACAGAGTACATATAGGCCTAGAGTACATATAGGCCTAACTAGTCTGCCACACTGCACGAGTCAAATCTACAACTAATTTGCAACAAAAAGTTCCTCCTTGACATTTTAACACAGAATGTGTTTATTCGATTTTCGGATTCTACGTACCTTGAAACGTTAAACGTCAAATTTTGAGGAGGGGGGTTAAAATTATTTTTTTCTTGCTCGATTCCAAAGGCTTATTATTGAAAATAATAAACCAAAAGTAAGATTTTTTGGGAAAATTGTTAAAATGTTGAAACGCTTGCATACGAGTCTGCAACACATTGAAACATTTTCATGCTGATCTGGGAGCTCGATTTTCGACTCAGCTGATCTGGGAGCTCGATTTTTGACTCAGCTGATCTGGGAGCTCGATTTTCGACTCAGCTGATCTGGGAGCTCGATTTTCGACTCAGCTGATCTGGGAGCTCGATTTTCGACTCAGCTGATCTGGGAGCTCAATTTTCGACTCAGCTGATCTGGGAGCTCAATTTTCGACTCAGCTGATCTGGGAGCTCAATTTTCGACTCAGCTGATCTGGGAGCTTAATTTTCGACTCAGCTGATCTGGTAATATCAAACTGTAAAGTACCTACCTACCTAACAACTTCACTTCTGATGGTCATAATCATCATTGTGGCGACTTGGGACAAATTTCGTCGCATCAAATTTCGTTGCATCAAATTTCGTGACGATTTTTTTTTTATGTGCCATATGAAAGACATGAAAATGTCAAAAAAATCATCACGAAAAAGCGACAGAAAAAACCGTTACGCGCCTTTTATAATGATTTTCACGTGCAACCAAGCCGTTGGTAAGGAAATAGAACTCCCGCAGTGTTCATTGCACAGAAATTGTTCACCATTCGTTGGAAAGCTCTCAATTTATATAGTATTTTTCTTGTAGTTACATATTTATTTACATAACATTTATAGGGTTATATAACATTTATTATTGTTGTGTTTTATTTAACGGATGACTAGCATCGCAAAAACACATTCTGTGTTCCTATGATTTCATACAGAGTATGGAAAAAGAAATAATCCGGGGGGTGCAGGGGGGCGGAGCCCCCCGCCGAGGCGCAAAGCGCCGAGTTTTTAGATGCTTTGTTTCTGAGTTATTTCAATTTTTTGTTGTGATTTTGAACTTACGTCATCAAATTGGTTATGACTCCTTTAATTTGCAGTGATAATTACAATTTTGTTCTCGTAGTTCAATTTATAAAATTCGAGGTTTCCCAAATTACGTAAAAATGTATTATCAGTGGGTTTTTTCATGTCTTAAACCTTGATTAAAAAAAGTAAGGCATCTATCCGATATGAAATTTAATGCTCTTTCCAACGGTATCCTCAAATTGTAATTATCACAGCAAATTAACTGAGTTATGACCAATTTAATGACGTGAGGCCAAAATCACGAAAAAACTAATTAAAATTGAAATAACTCAGAAACGAAGCGTCTAAAAAAAACTTAAAGAGAAACTTTTTGTGCAAATTAGTTGTAGAATTAACTCGTGCAGTAGCAGATTTTTTTTTTTGTTATTGGAACGGGGGAAGTCCTTAGTCGCTTAGACCATAAGTTTGATCTATTGTGACAGGATTCCCTTTTCACTTAAGTGTCCGTTTGAAAACCTCTTCTTTCACAAAGTGAAGAAGTTTTTCGGGCCTTTCACGAGCAGTTTCGACCGGGACAGGAGTACCCTCACCGAAATGCCGGAATCTGGTAGATGCTACAGCAGGACACTCACTGAGGATGTGTTCTGCTGCCTCGATTCCTTTGCAGCAGAGCCGACATTTAACTGTCCTGGCCTTGCCCATCTTGTTGAGATGGTATCTCAGGGGGCAGTGGCCAGTCAGGAGACCCACTATGGTGCAAAGGTCCTTCCTCCTTAGTGACAGCAGAGCTTTTGCTTTTTTTTAGGGATGGTGATTAGCTGCTTGGCTTGCCTCTGCTTTGGAGTGTAGCGCCAGTATGTAGCTCTCTTGCTTGACCTGTTGAGTAATGAAGCTCTTAGTAACCCCGAGTAGGGGTTCAGGACCAAAACATTGGGATTCCTATCCCTGCTTAGCGAGTCGATCGGCTTCTTCATTGCCATCTACTCCTTCATTGTCAGGGACCCAGAGCAAAGTAAACTTATTGCCCCGAGCCGCAGCCTTCAGGGAGTCCAGACAATCCCAGGATAGTCTTCATGTTATTGAGTAGGCTGCAATGGCCTTTCAGGGCTGCCGTGCTATCAGACATTATGACATAATGAAAAAGAAATTTACATTGTAAATTCTCGCACCTTTGAGTCATGTCTTTGCTTTGGCACATGAACTGAAAAATCGTCACGGAAACTAAGCAAATGTTGCTCACGCAACCAATAAATAAAACAGACTCACTGTGTTGCGTAGAGAACAATCAACAACCTTACATTTTGCTTCGGCACATGAACTGAAAAATCGTCACGTAAACTTTGATGCTTGGGTAACTAACAACCTTACTTCACTACCTTGTTGTGTAGTGGTTGACATGAAAATGTCCCAATGTGTTGCAGACTCCTATGCAATCATTTAAAATTGAGTTTATGATTTCGAATCGAGTGTGAAGTTTGCTACCAAGCCGGGTAAATATGCTTGTAAGTATGTGATTTGGTCGACTACCTCACCGACTGCAAAGTAAAAAAAAAAAAAGGATAAGCAATGATTCTTTCTTAAAAACAAAATATGTACGTTTTAAAGTTTCCAAAACTAGAGAAAATTGAATCGTCAACATTTGTGAAAAAATTGAAGAAATTTGGATTGCCAATATTTGTGAAAAAAATAGAGAAAATTGGATTGTCAACATTTGTGAAAAAATTGAGGAAAATTGAATTGTCAACATACTCGTATTTGCAAAAAATTCAAGAGAGGAAACAAACAAATTATAATGGGAATAGTGAATAATTATAATAATAATTATAATTGTAATAATTTGTAATTATTACAAATACATGGTATCAATATATTACTCAACGTAGTCTTACTTTGAGGAAACTTATTCATTTTGATCCTAGTTATTGGTATTTTTTGATAATTGGCAGACGTAGTAACCCTCTCAATAGTGGTCAATATCCCACTTCCCTTTTCTTTCTTTTTTTCAGGTAGACCAGTTAGGCTTATACCCTGTATACGAAATAATGGTCCAATTATAATGACATTTTCAGGTGTTAGTTGGGTTAGGCTCTTGACATCCCCCTGTGAATTTCTTTGCCACTGCACCAAAGATACCGTTAGTGTACACGTAACAAATTTTGATTTTCCTGAAACATTTTACTTTGCTGAAATTCAAAAGATAGTCAGGAGTTGGCTTTACAGAAATCCTGATAAAATATTCTTGGAATTCATTGACATCAATGGGATAAAACCCTCAACTGTCTCCGAATTTAGAAACAAATAACCTATCTTGCAATATTCACGCTTTTAACTTTATGAAGATTTCATTACGTATTAGGGAATTAATAAGTTCTCCGATCAGTTCAATAATTTTTGCGCCCTTGAGTTCTCTACATTCATGTTTTTCTTGTGAGGAAGCTCTACTACCCACCCAACTTGGCAGGTGTATTTTGAAGTAGGTCAAAGGTGAAGGGGTTTCATGTGAGGCTACGTTAAAATACATATCTACCTACACAAAACACACACCATAGATACCGAGAAATTGAAAAACTCGCTCTATTTTCAACATCGGCGACTTTTTAAGCAAAAATTATTAGTTCGTCCCGCTATTTTTGTTTTTATTTTCAATTGGCACCGCTAGGTTTCTCCTGTATCTCATCGTAAATCAACTGACCGTCGGGATGTTTCAACAACTTGTTGACAGCCCCCAGGGTAGTCGAAGGGTAACTTTTTTCTCAATAACTTTCCTCCGCGTTATAAAAACTTATGACCTCTCTGAAACTCGAACCCGCTGCGGGTTGAGGTTTATTTCGTGCCGTCCGGTTAATTGAAACAAACGTGTTCATGGAGAAATTTTTTTTTTTTTTTTTTTTCAATCACGTTCCTCGGGTAAATATGTGTGAGTATTTACAATTACTCAATGTATCGGATTTTCAGGTCACGGACCATCTGGAAATCGATTCAAATAAATAATATCCTTAATAGCCACTCGGAAAAGCTACCAATTATCAAGGTGAAGCCTATGCCATAAAAATGAACGCACAAGTGACTGCTAGGAAACGACTCTAAGGTGCGAGAATTTGCATAATGTCTGATAGCAGGTAGCCTCAAAGGACGGCTAGGCTAATCTGGGATAGGGATGTCAGATTCTTCGAAATGAATCGATTTAAACCGAATCGATGTTTCAGAAAAAAATCTTAAAAAATCGATACAATTTTTCCAAAAATATCGATTTTTTCAAGAGTCGAGCAAAAAACATACTCGAGTAAAAATTACCAAAAGCTGTAGCTAACTTCTGATCCCTATGTATAAAAAGTTTATATTAATAGAATTTAAATTAATATGAAAGATGCAGGTGGTAGGATTTTTGAAACTTTATGTTTTTTTTTTGACAATTTATTTCACGTAAAAGGTGTATACCACCTCCTGCGTAAATGATAACCAACTAATTTTCTTCATGAACTGGGGATAGGTAACAGAATGACGTCATGAATTATCAGGATAAGTTGAGGCGGTGTTTCTCATTATTTGTGATCATTAGGTTGTAATAATCAATGATCTTCATCAATTTTCCTTCCCCATTGAGGTTGTGTTGGTTGTTGATTTATTTCCCTTAATCAGCTAATGAAAAGATTAGGACCGATTTTCGAATTTTTGAATCGATTCTCCGATTCTTCGTAGGAAAAAAGTTATATAAAAATAGTTTGTTTTTTTTCTCAAAAGAATCGATTTTTAAAGGATCGTTACTTTTTTGCCATCCCTAATCTGGGATTGTCCAGACTCCCGGCTGACTTTGCTCTGAGTTCTGGGCCACGAGGGAATTGACGGCAATTAGTGATTAGTGATTGCTGAGAGCTTCATTACACAATTGGTCCAGAATCTGGAGGATAAGATAGGAGCTGCATATTGGCCTAATACTCCAAGAAAAGAGTACAAGGACTGCTATCATCGAGGCGGAAAGACCTTAACAGGCCTCCTCACTGGCCAGTTGAAATAGAGTTGGAAATAATCAGATGGAATAACCAACTCGTATGGTTACTCTACCCAATGATTTAAATTTAATTTAATGTTAATAAATAACTAAAATATAATTACAAATTGGGTATGGGTCAAGTACAAATTGGAATAATAATTTAATAATGATCGGAATAATAATTTACTGATAATAATTAAATAATGAATAATAATCGGAATAATTTTATAATGATCGGAGTAACAATTTAATAAAAATCGGAATAATAATGTGGCAAGCGGGGGGTAAGTTCTTTTTTTTGGTGAAAATCGAGATATCTTCACTGTATTTTGTGTCAGCTTTCGTTTGCGAGTATCAGCGTAAGTCTACCATGCTTCCTATTGGCTGGGGCGTTGGTGATTATTTGGTTAACTCTCATTCCCGAAATTTCTGTTTGGAGCACAGACCGGTAGCTGAGCTTATCTACCTACTTTTCCCCAGTGTACTAAATTGTGCTTAACCAGGCAAGTAGGTTTTCTTATGGTGGGTGAGCAGGTAAGTCTGAAAATTCGGTTGCTCGTAACAAGTAAGTATGGAAATTAGACTGTACGTAACCAGGTAACTCGACAATTTAAAAAAACCATTGAATTTACCCTTAAGATGTAATTTGATGGGCATTTCGAGCTATCATTTCGGTTTTAGGATACTTTCGTGAAAAAAGACAGGGTTAAGTTTTTTAGGTTTTGTATCACTTATTGTGGATTCCTGAATTAGGAATAAAATTTGAAACTTTAAAATGCTCTCCTGTAAAATTCCATTTTTTGTACTTACCAGCCTTTGTACTTACCTCTTCCTCTTCCTCACTGTTACGTAACAGTACGAGCGGCGTAACAGAGCTGCGAGCAGCTCGCAGAACTGTTACACAGTTTATCATCTCAACAAAATGGGCGAGGCCAGGGCAATTGATCGACGACTCTATTGCGAAGGAGTCGAGACAGCAGAACACATAATCGATGGGTTCCCTGCTGTCGCATCTATTTGACAACGTCTACTAGACAGACATCCGACATTTTGTTAAGGGTATCCTTGTTCCAGCCGAATTTGCTCGGGAACCTCCTTCACTTTTTGAAAGAAAAGGTCTTTAAACGGGTATTTGATTGAATGGGGAGTTACACAGGTCAACCTTAGTCTCAATTATTTTAAACATAAGATTCTTCTTTTTTTCGACTTCATAACCAACGCACAATATTTGGCCAGTGAAATGGCTCGCGTTCTGACTGATCGCAAATCTGAATAATTTGCATAAACGTTATGCAGGGAAATTCAACCTAGGTGGGTCGTAGTTCGTCGTTATCAAGCACCCGAGGGAACATAATATGCGATGGTGGTTTCAAGTCTGTTCTCTCTTCTCTGTCATAATAACATCATGGTAACTCTATCTCGTAACGTTTATGCAACCGTCCTACTGCTCTGAACTCTCTGTTGTACGAGAACAGAACTTCGGTACAACTATAACAAAATAAATACGAGTGAGCTCCAAAACAGCACATCTGACAACTTCGAATAATTATTTCTGCAATAAGAAGTACTGCGAGTTTTCCAATCAAATTTTTTCACGCAAGCTGAGAACGTAAAAAATTACGCCAAAGTAAAAATTTTGTCAAATTTACCTTTTTTGTTGAGGTTCACAGTATTCCCAAACGATATATTCACCCATTCCCGAAATTTCTTCTCTTTGGAAAAAAATATCAGCAATTCAGCTACTTTCCAGCCGCATGTTGAAATTTTTATCTGCCTAATTTCCTCAGAAAACGACGTTTAAAAACAAAAAAACTGAATTTTGTTGAGCGAAATCGCGGGCTTGGCTCGATACATGATATTTTTTTCAGGTCATTAAGAGGTAAAGGGTGTATCTGGACGACATTCTAATAAGCAGAAAAGAAATGTAATGCACTTTCCATTGGTGCCCTCAAATTGCTGATTACAATCAGCAAGCTGTCTTGAGAACTCGTGAACCAAATTTCGCCATTCCAGGAGTTCCTGCGATCCTTCGGGAACACAAACACTGTCTTTCGAGGAATGGGGAAGGAGACAGGGGGACAGTGCGGCATGCTGCTGTTTTCCCGTGAAAAGGCCTAATCCTGCGATAATTAGATCGAACCCTCTGGACCCGGATCACCCACACCTGGGTTCGTTAAGTGGAACGGTGGTCATGGGTAAGCGTGTAAGGGTGGAAAGGGTTGATAGGGAGTGTCCAGTCTTATCGGCTACACACATCACGGTGCTGCGTTCGTTTTAAGCCCTACGGTATCGTCTCGTTGCCCTCGTTGACCTTTATCATCCGGAATTAAGGGCTACTTCCCTCAGGACAAACAAGCTATCTTTCCTTAGGTACTTTCATCGTCATACATTCCATAAAACGTCACAAGAATGATACATTCACTTTTTTGAAATTTATTAGATCGTACTCTTATGTCAAAGAATATCTGCCTACTTCAAGCTCACAACCTGGACATGATGAATACCTATTACTGTTTTATTTGTTTCTACTTGGAAGTAATCCTTCCTGAAGGTAACCTATAGAGGTCCCATTAGAGGTTTTCATGAGTCAGGAAACATCGAAAATCATACGTCCGACGAAAAAAACTCCTGTTTCATGACCTGGTCCAAAGTGACATGGGATGCTTTCTGTCGGATGTTGATGAAATTAGTAAGGAATTATTTTGAGTACAGTTTCTATGAACCCTCCCAATAATGGTAGAATCGAACCATTTGATAGTTGGAAAATGGATGCTTGAAATATCGCAAGGGAAATCATAAATAAGTAGTTCAATGGTACCTAATCAAATTGTCAGGGCACCATAGATACGTGATGAAATAAGCACAATTGTTCTTAAAGATCTAAAACGCCAAATGCGAGTGAAAATTTCCATTTTTTGAGAGACCATTCTTTCTTGCTGCACGAATACAAAGCTTCCCTACCTGCAGTAGGGAGGAAGCAAAATCGTACGGAAAACTGCAATCCCAATGCAAACTGAGAGAGGTTCAACCGAGATTTATTAGCTCTGCTACATCATTTCAGGGACTACCTAGTATACAGGTAAGGTAGTTCTCCATTATAGGTTAAATTTTCGTCCAACTGCCATCCTTTTTCAAAAAATTAACGTTATGAGCTGTCTTCCAAAGGAAAAATCAAACTTATTAGTAAGCGATAAGTGATAAAACTATTCCACTCGACGTAATTTATTTAGTATTTCAGGCAAGTAATAGTCTCCCCTCCCCCTTCACCATTATCCACCATAACATTTCTAGAGGCATGGGAGACTCGAATCTGACGAGCATTTTGAAATCCATGATCTACGATACCCAACATACGAATTTGAGTCCCCCCCCCTCCACCCACCAATGGTCACCAATGGTCTGGCACCAAAGCGGAAACATCTTGTAACGTTGAACTTTCATCTATTAGTTTTGGTAGGCAGTCCGTCGAAGTTCACATCCGTATTCAAGGTGAAACACCAAAAAAAAAAAAAAAAAAAAAAACACGAAATATGCGGTTTATGATGTCCTGGTGGTCGGTATTAGTTCCGTGGTGGTACAGAGAATAATTCATGAAAATCCGGAGGTATAATGAGAAATTTTCCTTAATTTCAAAGCTTGGGTACAGTCAGTAAGCTATAAAGAAACTGAAATATTGAAAAATCTGATATTTTGTGAATAGTATCCCCCCACTCGCCCTTTTCCATGCTAATTTTGATACATGTGAATTTTAGAAGTGTGCAATTTGGAAGATTTGAATCGAACAAAAAAAAAAAAAGAAACACGCAAATCGGTTGGAAATTGAGGTCTGGGCAGAGTTTACAAGATTATGCCCGCAAATATGCACGTTTTTTTGTAAAGCAATAAAAACCCCCTTCCCCCCCCTAAAATTCAAAATTCAAAATTCCGGCAACGTAGTGCACAACTAGATAGATTTCTGGATCGAATAAAAAAAGAACCACGAAAATCGATTGGAAATTGAGGTCTGGGCAGAATACACAAGATTAAACCCAAAAACCCACGTTTTTTGAGCATTAACCCCCCTTTCCCCCCTTGAAAGGCAAAATTCGAAATTCCGGCAATGTAGTACATAAATAGATAGTTTTCCGCGTCGAACAAAAAAAGAACCACGAAAATCGATTGAAAACTAAGGCCTGGGCAGAGTACACAAGATTTTGACACACACACACAGACATTTACCTAGGTTTCTTTGCGGATTGGGATTCAGAATGGTTTACAACGGATTAGTGTGTGTTTTTTTTTTTGTTTTTTTTTTTAATAAGTGTTGTCTAACTTTACCTCAGATTAATCGCATAAGGACGCCCAAGTCTTACTGTGGGACGTCCTGAAAAGGTACGGCAGTTCAGTGGCTCATCTCTCGGACTTCCTACTTTCCTAACCTGACAACGAAGGAGTGTACTCAGAAGCTAGCTCTTGTTTTATCAAACGTCCAAGTGTAGAGTGAGTAAACAGACGTGTCTGTAGAGCTTGATAGTATACTTAGCGAGGTTATGACTCCGATACATTTACCGTTTTATGACCTCGTGGTTTCTCTATAAGTTCCCAGTTCATGACGCCGTAATGATGAATAGGTACTTATTCAATTCGAATTACCTACTCAACTCCCTATCACAAACGAAACAACCAGAATAATACCTTCGTTGCTTTCTGGCACCGACGGAAAGTACCAAAAAGGCACTCCATCGAGCGTTGTTCTATGCAAGAAGGGCGTAGGGTCCTCATGCAAAAATAGGATCCGATTAGGTGAGAGAGAGAAAGAAAAAACACTTCATTGAACATTGTAGAAGGAATAAAGGTGGACAAGAACAAGTTGAGTAGTTGTCGAAACGTAATGGATTTGCCGAAAGTTCAAATAGAAACGCCAAAAGTTCAAATTGGTATGCCAAAAGTTTGCCAAAAATTCAAATTAAATTATGCATAAAGGGTTTTTTTTTGCTCTTGAAACTCTTGATTATCATTCATTGAAAAGGCTCAAAATCATCTTCAATCACTGAGCCATAATGTAATTTTTATGGTAAAATGTAGCCAAATTTGTTCCATTTTTGGTTAATTATTTAAAGGCTCAAAATTATCTTCAATCACTGAGCCATAATGTAATTTTTATGGTGAAATGTAGCCAAATTTGTTCAATTTTGGTTAATTATTTTTAATAAGGAACCTTTGGAATTGAGCAAAAAAAAGGTGAATTGGATCATTCACAAAATTCAAAACTCAAAATTTGATGGTTTACGTTCAAATGTAGAGTCTGAAAATCGAATAACAATTTTTCTGACCGTCCACCGTACGCGGCACTTTGCCGAAATCCCGCAACCGATTTTGATGAAATTTGGGATACCGGCTCCATTTTAAAACTTGTGAAGGTAAATATGGTTGGTTGTCAGTGTCATTGGCAAAGCTGTGTTGTTTTCTGGGAGTGATCTGCACAGAAAAATAATAAGCCTTTGTGTAATAATTTGCAGCGTTTTTACTTTGAATTTTAAGCTCACCCACCTGAATGTCTAATTCTCACACTGCACCCTCCAGGGCAAAATTAAAAAGTAGGCAGGCTAGGCTATCAACCTGTCGAAAAATCGTCAACATGGTTGGGAACAACATTCATCAACATTGTTGATGTTCGTCAATTCATACAACTAATTTTAAATTATATACCTGATATTCTGTATGGAAAAGCTAAATTGCACAACCAACTGTCAAAATCATCTTTGAATGAAAAATTAATAAAATGAACTGATATGAAAAATCTCTTTTTCAGTTGCTCCGGTCGTCAAAGTTCCAAATCACGTGTTGGGATCTCCAAGTGGCAATAACGTGACGATGATCTGTCTCGTCGAAGCGTACCCGAACACCATCAACTACTGGCTACTTAACAGGACACAAATGCTCCTGAATGGGTAATAATATTGACATTTCCCAACGCTCATTTCATCACTTCTCTTGTTGCGTATGCCATTTTGAACGTCGTTGTCCATGATCGTTGGTTTTGCAAGCAGGGCTAAGCATCTTGTGGAGGAACTCCGCCACTCCTACAGAGTCACCCTGAAGCTGACAGTGAGAAGGTTCTCTGAAAAGGACTCCGGAATATACACCTGCGTGGCCACCAATTCTCTGGGTAAAGCCGAAGGATCGATACGACTATATGGTGAGGCAAATATGATTATGATGTCCGCTCGCTTTTCTCGTTCATCCAATTGGATGCATAGATAAAACGACAGTAATTAACCCGTTAACGGCTCACAGTGGGTGAAATGTGGGTATTTCACGACATTTCTATTTCATGATTATTTCAATAAACTTAACGCTGATTTCAACAACAAAACTTGATAATACATTTAGAGCTCCGTGTGCAACATGAATTTTCAAGTCATTTTACCCTGAACTCAATTTACTTACCACGAGATACAGCGTGGCTCCACCAGGCGTTTGAAAATGATACAGTGATAACGGAGGCATATCAGAATTGAATGAAACGTTTTGTACCTATCGTGTCTGGTCTGTACGGATCCCTAATAATTAGAACTGCATATCTGCATAATCTGCACTGTGCTTAGGAGAAAGGTGAACTCCAAGGAAAATTAAAAAGTAGCCGTCATACATTGTATTGTTTCAAAATATCACTATCAAGTAGGTATACTTAGTGACTACATTAGTGTCTGCAGCACGGTTTGTCAGAAGGACGTTAAAGAAAATTGTGTACGAAAAATAGAAAGACTTCCTTCTCTATGCCACCGAACATCAGAGGCATGAGACCTGTGAATCTACGTAAAACTAAGAATATTTCAAACAAACGTCTCACTTCTTGGCTCACTGAGTAATATACATATACATATGTTAATACACATACCTGTATGTTTTACAGAATATACAAATCTGTATGTTTTACAGGTGACAGTTTCCGACCTAGCTTTTTGATGATCAAGGATGAAGATATATTTAGTTGAACTCTAGTATTATAAGACAAGCATTGCAGGTTAAGTAGGGATCACGATTGTCTTCTCCACTGGACAGCACTAAGGGTGGGGAGAGAACTTCAGGACTAGGGACATGCGCAGACTAAATTTCTGGACACTCAGCGGTGACTCCACCACTGAAACAACAGGGGCTTTATGTGCGAACACTGAAGTTTGTTGAGAAAAATATTCTGAATTGTTGGCTCCAGCACAGTTGGACAGGGCTGAAAATCTGACAAGCTGGAGAGTGGGGAGGGCCAGAGCTGGGCTACCACCCATCAACCGCGGTGCTGTAGCATCTTCACTGTAACCCTTCCTCATGGATTTCTTGGAAGATGGTTTTGATGGAAATGGTGAGAGGAAGCTGCAGGCCAATGGTTGTTCCTCCACCGGTAACAGGCCACTTTGACCCTGTAGCAGGGAAAAAGGTGAGCCCTGATGGCTCAAAATAATAATTTTATCGTTTTTAGGTATTCTCATGCTTAAACAATTTCAATCTTTACTAAACATCTCAAAACACCTGTTTTTCAAGAAATTTTTGGATTTAAAATTTGACTTTGGCTAATAAACTCATCTTCAAATCTAGAAAATTATTTTTTCTTGATCAAGTCTAAATGTTTATTATTGAAAACAAATCAAAATAAGGTTCATTCAAGATTATGTAATTACAAAATTATTTCCGTACCTGTTGAAATCTGGGTGAAATTGTAATGAGTTCTTATCCGTTAATCAACAAAGATAGGAGGAGTAAATGAGGTAGTGAAGCACGCAAATTAATACTAAAACTAGATGTCAACCTAACTATTTACAGCAAAATTTCAGTGAAATACGATCTTGTTTTGCCTAATATACTTGAACGTACCTACTGTTTTCACTTTCGTAGGTATGTAGGACATCGTGTTATCACATGCAATATGGTAAGCCCGTTGATCTACAGTCCTCCAGTTGCGCTAATTACAGACCCTTGAGGCATGTTGGCGGCTATGGGCACTCATGAGTTAATTGACTGCTTCAGTTGTTTCGATTCACGGCGGCGGTTTAATTATTATGATTAGCATGATCAACTATCACGCTACATTTGATTTCCAATACGTTAATTATTACTAAAGTCTCATTTGCCGCGTTGATGCAATAATGCGTACCTCAACATTTTACCTGATGTAAACAGTATGCACTCACGAGATTGGTGAATAGTACACAGCACATTCGAATCCATTCTCTTCTTCTAATTATGTTTCAACTGTCGAATTATCAAAAGTTCACCAAACATGACAAAAAAGTCAACCAACTTGGGTTGAGCTTACTCCACAGAATCACATAGACGTACAAATTAGTTGCTGTAAGAATGCTTGATTATATTATTGAGCAATATAGAATTTGATTTTCACTGTCATGTTGATGGTTTTCGGAATTGCCAAACAGCAACATGATTGGGAAGTCGTTCACAAGGGGCACCGAAATCAATTATTCAATTTTCGCTTCTTTCTCGATCAAGTCGTCTGATTTTGATGCTGCTTGCGGTAACAATCTTGTTATTTGAATCTCAGAAGGCATCAGGAGTTAATATCTTTAAATTCAAATATCCCAAATTTTATTACACTTTAATTTATTACCACGTTTTAATACAATTAAAAAAATTAAATTGTACTGTCAATACGTTTAAAATTTTATTGATGCCTCTAGAGAATTTAAAGATAGAAAGAATGCCACAATCTGCATCGAAATCACCCGAAAACTGATCGAGAAAATCTATTCAAAGCAGAAATAATAACGAGTAATTGGGGAGACGGGGTTCATAATTTTTGTCAAGTCATTTTAAATAGTAATAATATTACTATCATATTATGACTATAATAGTGAGGATTTTTTTTCAACAGCTGTGATACTTGCATATTATAAAATATTATTAAAGCTCCTCACCTTTAATAATTTCATCACCATCCGATCAGTAGAAATAACAGTATTTGTGGAAAGACGAAAAGAATTTCATTGGTACAGCTGAATAAATGAGCGATTTTTCTAAGTTTCACTTTTCTACTTCAAAAATATTGTGCTCCCTCTGTTCTTAGAGTACCCATACGTGAACATTCATTTAATTTTTTTTTATTTTTCAATAAACCATACTGTTCTGAAAGTAGAGATAGCTAGATCATCGAAAACCTTAGACAAGGCTTTATTAAGCATAAATCCCAACATAGAAAATAAAACAACACTCCATCCTACTCCAAATCCTCCCGTCAAACCGTCAATTTCGTTGAAAAAAAATCACGTTTTTACGCATTCAAGCGCGGTTTTTTCAACTAATAAAAATATTGGAAGCAATATTCTAATTTCAAACCTTCATTTCCATTCAGTTGGTGGTTGGGGTTGAAATTTTCAAAAATGCCCTAGCATGGTAGTAGGTACCAACGGTTGGTAGGGAGGGATCTATACAGAAAATAATAAACCTTAGGGCAATGATTTGCAGCGTTTTGGAGTTGTATTGATCTCAAACATACCATAATATAATATATTATGGTATATTTGAGATCAATTCATTTCTAAGGTTTATTGAAGTTTTTCCCACGTAAACTTCAAAAAACCTTAGAAACAAATTTTTTGACAGTATCATTTGACCCTCCTTATAATATTGAAAAATTGAATCTGACCTAGAAAAAATGGTTAGCGCTCCGAAAAACTCAAAAAGTTGTTTTTTAATCCTAAACATTGACAAATGGACGTCTGCCGTTTACTGAACGAGTTACATCGAACCCGAAAATTTATTTTCGAAAATATCAACCAAAATCAACTTTATGCTTCTCCAACAGACGAAACTACCAATAAAGCGAGTTCCTACCTAGTTTGGGACCAGTTGGGAATAAACGGCGGTGACGGTTGAGAGAGTGTGGATACGGCGTTAAGCAGAAAACTGGTAAAGCTGGACGAGCGGCTGGTAGGTTTTATTGGCCTCTCTAAAGGTAAAGTGTCGCGATAACTTAACACAAATGCCCCTGAGAGAGGGGGAAAACCGTACCCTATTTGTCGGAGTTATTGACACTGAATCGCTCCCGAGTACAGTCCTAACAGCCCTTTTACCGGCTACGTCGCCCTCCGATAATGCGTTTCAGGCTAATTCCTCCTTTTCTTCCGTTTCCTTGGAAGAAAACTTGGGACCATTGCTAGTGTTAACGGTTCCGATTTATTTCCGAGGGGTATTAGGATGCGTCAAACTAAGGAGAAAGAAGGATTCATTCGTGTTGACGAATCGTGATCCAAAGCTAACAAATGAAAGATGTGCAAAAACTATATTGGATTCTATTGCTTCTGGGTCCACCTAGGTGGGGTAAGCAATGATTTCACTGTTCAAGGTTGAAAAAAAAAATTCTCCAAAATCAAAATTCCCAATCGCGTTTTACGTGTTAGGCCTTCCTGAACAATTTTGGTTCAGTGTCTGTCTGTCTGCCGCGAAATCCTTGAAACGGCCAAAACAATATGAATTTATAGTCTGATTTCGATGAAATTATCAGACATTGTTCGGATTGGCGTGTAGATGGTTCCTTATGAAAATCATCGCCCCCGGACTGATTGTAGCCAGTGCTCATGCGCAAACGTGATATTCCTTGTAACTTGTAACATTCCATCCAAAATCGATGAAATTTTGAGGCTATGGCACATAGCTTGTGGATAGCTTGTATGGCACACACCCACTTGGCAGACCTTTTTGACATGGATACCTACATGACCTACATATCGGTACCTACATATGGTCGGACCTACATGGATACGACCTGTATGTCTTTGGGGTCAAGGAATTTTTTGCGACACTTTTTCTTGCCTCATAAAATGCAATGCGATACCAGTAAACATCATAGCTACATATCGGTAGCTATGAAGCAAGGTTCTCTAGAACACTGCGATATATTACGTGCGATCGGAGAGTCTTTTTTTGGTTTATTATTTTCAATAATAAGCCTTTGGAATCGAGCAAGAAAAAAAAAATTTTAACCCCCCCTCAAAATTTGATGTTTTACGTTTCAAGGTACGTAGAATACGAAAATCGAATAAAAAAATTTCCGTCCGTCCGCCGTACGCCGTACGCCGTACGCGGCACTTTTCTTAGCAACACTGGACCGATTTGGTTCAAATTTGGTATATGGGCTCCATTTGGGGTCTAGTTGTGCCGCGAAGCTTTTGGTTGATGTAGGTCACTTATAAGGGGTGAAAATTAAGGATTGAAATTTTCAAGAGTGCCCTAGCTCGAAAACTCTCGAAATGAAGGTATCGTTTTTTCACCAATTTTAAATAGTATTGAATTTTTAAAAATTTTTGAGACCACCCGGAGCTCTGTAGGACAAACCGTTCGGTCCCTACGAGTACTTGAAGGTTTTCCTTCGATAAAACAGAATCATGAGTGTGAATCGCAAAAGAGGTCTAATCTCCATTCAAATTTTATCGGACTAAAACGCGATCGCTGTTCATTTCTTCGATTTGTATACAGTTTTGCCTTCTGCCCAGTAATCAAATTTCCATAAGAAGCTTTCTATTTTTCCAATCGAGTGTGAAGCGTTTAGTTCTTTCTAATAAACTTGATTGTGAAGGTGTGAAGCCAGTATGGTGTGGTAGGTAGTACCTAGCTGGTAGGTAAAAAAAAGTTGGTAGGTAAATAAAATGTTGGTGGGTAGAAAACGCTGGATCAAAGGCTTCTTCACTCTTCAGATCACTGATCAGCTGAGTGAGCTCCGAAGCCATTTTCAATACTTTTGAATGGAAGTGCTCTTCCAGCCGTCTCCAGCATTCGAGGAGATCTTCTTCACTCTTCAAATCACTGATCAGCTGAGTGAGCTCCAAAACCATTTTTACTCCTATTGAATGGAAGTGCTCTTCCAAGCGTCTCCAGCATTCGAGGAGATCTTCTTCACTCCTCAGATCACTGATCAGCTGAGTGAGCTGCAAAGCCATTTTTACTCCTATTGAATGGAAGTGCTCTTCCAGGCGTCTCCAGCATTCGAGAAGATCTTCTTCACTCTTCAGATCACTGATCAGCTGAGCGAGCTCCAAAACCATTTTTACTCCTATTGAATGGAAGTGCTCTTCCAAGCGTCTCCAGCATTCGAGGAGATCTTCTTCACTCTTCAGATCACTGATCAGCTGAGCGAGCTCCAAAACCATTTTTACTCCTATTGAATGGAAGTGCTCTTCCAAGCGTCTCCAGCATTCGAGGAGATCTTCTTCACTCTTCAGATCACTGATCAGCTGAGTGAGCTCCGAAGCCATTTTCAATCCTATTGAACGCAGGAAGCTGAAATTTGAGAGGGAAGGTCAAGGGAGAATACAGATGGTGGTAGGTGCTATTGATGGAGAACCAGTGATCTATACAAAAGGGTGATCTATACAGAAAATAATAAACCTTTGAGCAATGATTTGCAGCGTTTTCAGAAAAAAAATTCTGTTTAAGTATTCATAGAAACAATGGATATATCAATGATCTATTGTTTTTCCCTCTAAGGGAGAAATTATTTCTTCTTGTAGCTCTTTTCCAATGGTTCATTATTGAAAATAATAAAACCGTTTCTCATATCCTCTTGGATTTAAATATGAAATAATTTATTCTATGTTGGAACATAGTTCCATAATCTGAAATAAAAAACTGTCCAATGTATTTCAGGTCTTCCCTCCATTTTTGTGCTTTAAAAATTGTGTGGTTTTCAGGGAGAAAATGGGTTGTTTTACGTAATGATTGCTATCGGGGCATTCGGGAACGCATTGTTTACTGTTTTTTTTTTTTTTTTTTTTTTCATTGTGTATAGGAATGTTAGGGTTAGGAGGTCAAACAGTCAAAGAGGGTTTTCGTCTGAAAGTGTTCTTAGTAGCCTACAAAATACTATGATGTAAATGGATGGATAATTTCTATGATAAAGGTATATTGTGAAATATTAGAAAGTCATTTTCGAGAATATGTAATAGTTTCGCCTTCAAGTTTTGCTTGGAGCTGCCTCGCAGTTCTTGAAGAAAATGTGACACACTTTCGGATGGAATTGGGGAAATAATACCGCGAAGTTGAAACTTGTAATATTCACCAGAGAATCCCTCTAATGGGTGTGTTCAGAAGTTCTCCACGATTCGCAGTTCATTTGTGAAAGTGCTTTGAAAACTTGTAACCAGCGAGTTTTCACCCCGAGGTGAGGCTGTAAACACTATTAAGGACTAACGACAGACAGTTAAATGCTCATTGAATACCATATTATACTAGATGACGAGGTTAGAACGTCTCTTTTGAAATGGTCTTCATGCAACACAATTCAAATTAAAAAATATTTTAAAATGCTGGAAACATTGGCGGAAATATTCCTATTTCGATAATACGAGTAGATTTATAACTCATATAAGAAAATATTTATAAGCTTATAACTTAGATTGAGGGTTGTAATTTGTTATTTCTGACCTCAAATTCGTATTCAGCACATTTGATACTCTTGCACTTCGATTTTCAGCTCTGAAATCCGAATCATTTGGAAGAAATAAGGGAGAATAGAAGCGCGTAGGAAAGGTATGACGTAAAAGCTTCAAATCTCCTTTCTACTCACACGTGTGGGAGAGAAATGGAGATTGTTCCACTCTGACGTCAATTCGTTTTCCAGGCTTTTTCCTTTGCCAATTTCACACACTTCCGGTCGTTTCCGACCCGTCATATTGCTCCTTTTTGTAAAGCTCTCCGTATGAACTATAAGTTGGATACATTTTTAAAATTGTTTTTTTTTTAAACAGTCCAGGAAGTTCTCCATTATGAGTAGAACGGCTTGTGTCTTCTAATATAATGCTGTGTGATATTAGGAGCTAGTTATGCCACATGGCTGTGGGACTCTTCCATCTGCCAAGTTTGGTCCGGATAATAATACTTACTTCTACTACATAAATTAATAGTAAATAGTAATTTTTGGAAGAAAGCTATGGAAGAATAAAAGACAGAACTCGTAATTTTGATTTTCTTTTAAATGTTGTAGACAAAGCAAAAATTTCAGTCATGAGTAACCATTTTATTGAGAAAACGTCTGCCAAGTGGGTGTGGCACATAGCTTCCTCGTATCCATAACCCGATTATATAGATGATCCGATGCATAGTAGTTAATCTGAGAACACCAATCTCTAAGTACCTTTCACTACCCTCATAGGGGACCATCTACACGCTAATCTGGAAAATCCTAGAAAATTTCATCAAATTCGGACGAAAAATGTAAGTGCGGTAGTGATGAGATCAAAAAATTTTTAGCTTGACTAGGATTCGAACCTGGGACTCCTGAGTGGGAATCTATAGCATTGCTGACTGACCTATCAAGGGGATGGTTGAATGGGGTTTGAGATCCTCAGCTCACACGCCACTGTTACGGCTGTTACAAGGATTTTACGTTTGCGCATGCGCAGAGGCTACTGTAAATTTTAAGGCCTTGATTTTTATTGGGGACCATCTACAACCTAATCCGCGTAATCCCTGAAAATTTCATTGAAATCGGATGGAAAATGTGGAAGTTACGGCCGTTACAAGGAAATTCACTTTTGGGCATGCGCAGTCGCTTCTATCAGTCCGAGGATGATGATTTTCATAGGGGACCGTCTACACACCAACCCGCACAATCCCTGAAAATTTCATCGAACTCGAATGAAAAACGCTGCAAATCATTGCTCAAAGGTTTATTATTTTCTGTATAGATCACCCTTCTGTATAGATCACTGGTTCTCCATCAATAGCACCTACCAACATCTGTATTCTCCCTTGACCTTCCCTCTCAAATTTCAGTTTCCTGCGTTCAATAGGATTGAAAATGGCTTCGGAGCTCACTCAGCTGATCAGTAATCTGAAGAGTGAAGGAGATCTCCTCGAATGCTGGAGACGCCTGGAAGAGCAGTTCCATTCAATAGGAGTGAAAATGGTTTTGGAGCTCACTCAGCTGATCAGTGATCTGAAGAGTGAAGAAGATCTCCTCGAATGCTGGAGACGCCTGGAAGAGCACTTCCATTCAATAGGAATGAAAATGGCTTCGGAGCTCACTCAGCTGATCAGTGATCTGAAGAGTGAAGAAGCCTTTGAGCAATGATTTGCAGCGTTTTTTACCCACCAACATTTTTTTTACCTACCAACTTTTTTTTACCTACCAGCTAGGTACTACCTACCACACCATACTGCTTCACACCTTCACAATCAAGTTTATTAGAAAGAACTAAACGCTTCACACTCGATTGGAAAAATAGAAAGCTTCATATGGAAATTTGATTACTGGTTACGCAGAAGGCAAAACTGTATACAAATCGAAGAAATGAACAGCGATCGCATTTTAGTCCGATAAAATTTGAATGGAGATTAGACCTCTTTTGCGATTCACACTCATGATTCTGTTTTATCGAAGGAAAACCTTCAAGTACTCGTAGGGACCGAACGGTTTGTCCTACAGAGCTCCGGGTGGTCTCAAAAATTTTTGAAAATTCAATACTATTTAAAATTGGTAAAAAAACGATACCTTTATTTCGAGAGTTTTCGAGCTAGGGCACTCTTGAAAATTTCAACCCTTAATTTTCACCCCTTAGAAGTGACCTACATCAACCAAAAGCTTCGCGGCACAACTAGACCCCAAATGGAGCCCATATACCGAATTTGAACCAAATCGGTCCAGTGTTGCTAAGAAAAGTGCCGCGTACGGCGTACGGCGTACGGCGTACGGCGTACGGCGTACGGCGTACGGCGTACGGCGTACGGCGGACGGACGGAAATTTTTTTATTCGATTTTCGTATTCTACGTACCTTGAAACGTAAAACATCAAATTTTGAGGGGGGGTTAAAATTTTTTTTTTCTTGCTCGATTCCAAAGGCTTATTATTGAAAATAATAAACCAAAATATAGAAGTTATGGCCGTTACAAGGAATTAATGTTTGCGCATGCGCAGTCGCTTCTGTCAGTTCGAGGATGATGATTTTCATAGGGGACCGTCTACACATCAACCCGCACAATCCCTGAAAATTTCATCGAAATCGGATGGAAAATGTAGAAGTTATGGCCGTTACAAGGAATTCACGTTTGCGCATGCGCAGTCGCTTCTATCAGTCGGAGGATGATGATTTTCATAGGGGACCGTCTACACACCAACCCGCACAATCCCTGAAAATTTCATCGAAATCGGACAATAACTTCGTATAGTTATGCGCGTTACAAGGAATTCATGACAGACACACAGACACACGGACACACAGACACACAGACACGGAACCAAAATTGTTCAGAAAGGTCTAAAACGCAAAACGCGAGTGAAAATTTTGATTTTGGAGAACTTTTTTTTTTCGTCCTTGAAAAGTGAAAACAAAGCTTCCGCTACCTTGGTAGACTCGGAAGCAAAAAATTGTCAACAATCCAAAATATTATAATAACATTTATGAAAATGGATGTATTTACTAGCAAATCAGCAGATATTTCTATCAAAAATTGTTTTCGTCCTGCTCCCATGTTGTTCTGGTATTTTTGCCAACTGACGCGCACAGTATCTTCTTTTGCTCTTTTTCGAGCTATAACGGCTATATGAGAAGCAATATGTTTCCCAGATGCAAGTAAGCGAAAACTGCGCCAAAATCTCAACTTTCCGACGGTAAAGTCATTTTTATTTTTAAAGTTTTGCTTAATACGGAAATTCGTGATTGAACGCTTAAAAACGCGAATTGTTCCAACCAAATCAGCGTTCCGGCTCCGAGGTGTTTCGGGAGGCCTCGCTGTCTACTGATCCCATCGTCAAACCCCTCAAATCGTTGCCGGAACGCTGATTCCGTTGGAACAATTCACGTTTTTCCGCGTTCAAACACGAATTTCCGTAATAAGACCCACTTTAAAAATAGAAATGACTATACCGTCGGAAAGCTGAGATTTTGGAGCAGTTTTTAATGCTCTTGCTTTTTGGAAATATATTGCTTCTCATAGTTTTATTTCCAATTGAAAAAACTCAAGGTTTCCCAAATTAGGTAAACTTTTCATTTCAGAGGGCTTTTTCATATATCAAACCTTGACTCAAAGAAAAGATCAGGCATCTAACCGATAGGAAATTTAGTGCTTTTCCATCTGTATGTTCAAATTTAATTTTACAAAACCAATTAATGGAGTTATGACCAATTCAGTAACGTAAGGTCAAAACCACGAAAAAATCATGAAATAAAAAAAAAATGGAAGAACAGAGGGTTAAAAAAATGTTAGGAGACATTTTTTGTTGCAGATTAGTTGCAGAATTTACTCCTGCAGATTGGCAGACCTGTTTGGTTTACACCCTGTACGAGTATACTCGTTTTTCTCAAGAGAGAATAAAAACGTCTGCCAAGTGGGTGTGGCACATAGCTTCCTCGTACCCATAACCCGATTATATAGATGATCCGATGCATAGTAGTTAATCTCAAAACACCAATCTCTTAGTACCTTTCACTACCCTCATAGGGGACCATCTACACACTAATCTGGACAATCCTAGAAAATGTCATCAAATTCGGATGAAAAATGTAAGTGAGTAGATGTATGTAATTGGATCAAAAAAATGCTTGGCCTCTACTGGGATTCGAACCCGGGACCCCTTGGGGATAATTCCATGCGCTACCAACTGAGCTATTGAAGCCTAGTGATGCAATGAATAGGATTTGAGATTCTCACAGGGGACCATCACTCTATGAATGAATCGCTCTACGAAGAACCATTCTCTATGATTTTCATCTAAACACTACTCAGTAACATCCCTGAAAATTTCATCGAAATCGGGTAGAAAATGTGGAAGTTATGGCCGTTACAAGGGATTCACGATTGCGCATGCGCAGCGGCTACTATCAGTCCGGGGGTGATGATCTTCATTGGAGATCATCTACAACTTAATCCGCATAATCCCTGAAAATTTCATCGAAATCGGATGGAAAATGTGGAAGTTATGTTCATTATTTTTTTTTTCTTTTTTTTTTAGGAAATTCACGTTTGCGCATGCGCAGTGGCTACTATCAGTCCGAAGGTGGTGATTTTCATAGGGGACCATTTAAATACCAATTTGTAACATCCCTGAAAATTTCATTGAAATCGAATGGAAAATGTAGAAGTTATGGCCGTTACAAGGAATTCACGTTTGCGCATGCGCAGTCGCTTCTATGAGTTCGGGGATGATGATTTTCATAGGGGACCGTCTACACACCAACCCGCACAATCCCTGAAAATTTCATAGAAATCGGACAATAACTTCGTATAGTTATGCGCGTTACAAGGAATTCACGACAGACACACAGACACGGAACCAAAATTGTTCAGAAAGGTCTAAAACGCAAAACGCGAGTGAAAATTTTGATTTTGGAGAACTTTTTTATTACGTCCTTGAAAAGTGAAAACAAAGCTTCCGCTACCTTGGTAGACTCGGAAGCAAAATAATAATAATTTCTCCTATAATTAATGTTGGTAACTTTTCCTATCATAATTTCTATTGATTAAAATTACTATCGTCCTCAAAATATTTTACTCTTTTGTGTAGAAACCTCAGAATAACCAATATCCTGTAACTAAACATAGTGAGTGAGTAAAGCTTACCTCTCGAGAGCTCAGGAACAGCCGCGGTACTTGTCAATCAATCCAGAGCAAATGAAAATATTTCCAAATTTATTATTATCCAAAATTATTCCAAATTTACGGTAAAACTTGAAAAGATGAAACGGTTTCACAAGAAAATCGTAAAACGCATAATAGAGTAGATTTCTTTTAGGTATTGTCTTTTAATCCTATCAGTTCGCCTCGTGCGATTTTACCTTTTAACGAATAGTTCCTTTCAAAAAGAGGAGAAAACGATTAAAAACTATGAGTCAAGTTTAAAGTACTCTTCGTGGAGAAAGAGATCGCTTGTTCAGAAGAGAGATCGACATCTCGAGATGACTTTTGAAGAGCTCCAACCTTTTTAGAACCTATTAGCTTTGTCGTTTTTTCATCTTCCTGAGAAGATGATTACATTTCGCCTGTAACCCACCATTCTTTTTCCAATCTTTCCTTGTGACTGGCTTGAAGAGTCAATCCAGCTCGAACCCCTTTTAGTTATTCAATTGCATTTCTGAGATAGTCTGGCGCTGATAACAATTGCAGCGCGTATCTCACTAGAATGAGCCGTAAAATCGTCTAAAAGGGTTCTCGTACTGCGAGATAAATAATTTTACTTCATGTACTTTGTAACAATAAATGGACCTAGGTGAATTGGAGCATTCAATCTTGTGCCAACTTTCTGTGAACTAGCACTTGTGGTTATTGTCAACGTATCACTAATTGGAGAATCCATCGTTATCAGCAAAGAAAACTCTCTCAAAGGCCTTGATGATGATGTCCTTACATCAAAAACGCTCGCCTCCTGTTCTCTTCTTGCTGGTTACGACGGATTCAAAATCATTTCACCAATAAGTTTCGTTAACAATAATTTTATTCTTCCAACTAGCAAACCTGACCCCATATATTTAAGGCCAAGTGTCGTCCCATAAGAGTTTTTCCGCCGAATGGCAGCATTTTCTAGGAAACTTTTTAAATCGTTCCTTATTAAAAAAAAATTATAACATTGTTTTTTTTATTTAATTTAACCTTAAATCCTGTTTATTGAATTATTAGTCAAAATTTATGAAAAATTTGACAAACATAATTAACCACAATTTTAATGGCTTTCTTAATTGTGGTTAATTATGTTTGTCAATTTTTTCACAAATTTTGACTAATAATTCAATAAACAGGATTTAAGGCTAAATTTTGGAAAACCCAGCGTAAAGGAATTTGCGGGCTTAATTTGATCATCAGGTTTGGAAACTAAACCTGGAGCACTCAGCCTTAATACTCGTACAAGCACTTGAGTCTCGTATTAGGATGTCAGATCATACGGTGGCTTGAAAAACAGCTAGATGAAAATGTTCCTAAATTCCAATATAATATTTAATGTATACTCTTCCCCCAGATACCCCAAGATTTACTCATTTGGGACTACACTACCATTGGTTTGAAGTTCTCATGTGGAAATGAGGGATCAATCTTATAGGATAGAAACTCAAAAAAGTACTACCTACCTATCTAAATATTTGAATGGTTCGAAATTAAAATGTTTTGATTCATGAAAAATTTACATACTTACCTGCCACAATTCCATTTTGAATGAAAATGTTCATTGTTCAAATGCCTATTACGAATTCGCTCATCTGCATTAGAAGATCGTATCGTTTAGTATATAAAACCAGGACTCTCTTTGAGGTGTATGAGAAAAACACAGAGAGTTCAGAGTAGTTCTATATTCACGTTTTACAATCGACTGACTCGATGATAACCCCGAGCCCCGAGGTACTACTAGGAGAGGGAACGACAGGTAGTATCCTGCATTCCTCCTCATTTAAATTTGACTACATTTAAATGGGGAGGAATGCAGGATGGTACCTGTCGTTCCCTCTCTTTTTCTCACCAAATCAACCACTTTTTTCCGCAAATCGTCGATAGGTATAGATTCAATATTCGGTATCTGGAACGTAGACAAAAGTTCAATCAACTGCGGTTTGGTCAGCCCGTACACCCACGAAACTCGAATAGTATCAGCGCTTGGATCCGACATACACACGTAATAACGTTCGATCACACAGCGCAACAAACGCACGCTTTTATCCCATCCTCGTCGCCAGTTGAGGTATATGAGAAAAACACAGAGAGTTCAGAGTAGTTCTATATTCACGATTTTCAATCGACTGACTCGATGATAACCCCGTGTTATGATATTATTACTACCCATCTCCTGGGTGAACTTATTCTGTTTACTTTAGAAAGTTGGTCACTAACTGAATTCTTTACATTCGGAATTTTTCTCAATAAAGCCTTCATCTTTCGCTAAAGGTTTATCTCAATTTATTGAGCAAAATATGGATAAATTCCTGAAGCCTGAGAGACTAGCAGTTGACCCATCAACAGCAGACGCAACGTCCAAATGGCGACACTGGAAAAGAACTTTCGACGACTTCTTAGCATCAAGTACTGAGGAACCTTCTGTTGGTGTAAAGTTGAAAGTTCTCAATAATTATATATCTCATACACTGTATGCATATATTTCTTCGAGCTCAACATACAATGAAGCACTTGAAATACTTGAAGCCCTATATGTCAAGCCTACAAATGTGATATATGCCCGTCATTCTCTAGCAACTCGTTCTCAGAAAATCGGGGAGACGTTAGATCAGTATTATCAGGCATTGAAGACCTTGAGTATTGACTGTGATTTCAAGGCAGTAACAGCAGAGGTAAATAAGGACGAAAGTATTAGAGATGCCTTCATTACAGGTATAAATTCTCCATCTATTCGTCAGAGATTACTGGAAAATACCACGCTCACTATGCAACAGGCATTTGATCAAGCCAGAGCATTAGATATGGCACAACAACATTCTCTTTCATATCAGTCAACAGGTGCTCCATCTGTGAGTGCGATTGTAGGACGAGAGGAGTCTTCAACAGAGCTTGAGCCTCTTGGCGCAATGACTAGGAATGCAACGTGTTATTTTTGTGGTGGGAAAAGACACCCTAGGAAGTTATGCCCAGCTATCGACAATGTTTGTAAGAGTTGTGGAAAGAAAGGGCCAATCCAAAAGTCTACCTTTCAAACAAACGGCCATTGCAAAGTACATCTGCTATGGGGTCACTTGCAGTAATAGCCCCATCATTGATGAAATCAACAGTTGAAGTAAGACTCAATGGACTGAATGCTCACGCGTTGATCGACACAGGAAGTTCATTGAACTTCATTAACGAATCTTTTGTAGAAATGAATACTATACGTAAATCCTCATTTAGTGGTCAGATTACTATGGCTTCGGTTTCATTAGCCACAAAAATCACCTCATTCTGCACTGGAACAATTGAAATGAAGGGCTGTACATACAAAAACATACGCCTCTATGTAATGAAAGATTTATGCTCAGACATCATATTAGGCCATGAGATGCTGTGCTCTCATGAGTCAGTCGAATTCTCCTTTGGAGGAAAACGACCTCCTCTAAAAATTTGTGGCAGTGTGGAAGCAGCACTAGTACGACCAATACGAATTTTCAGTCATCTTACCAAATACTGTAAGCCAATCGCCATTCGTTCTCGTAGACATACAAAAGAGGATCTTGAATTTATGAAATCCGAAATTGATGATCTGTTGAAAGGGGGAATACTCGAAACAAGTGATTCCCCGTGGAGAGCACAAGCATTAGTCGTTACTAATTCACGAAAAAAGAGAATGGTCATTGATTATTCACAAACAATAAACAAATTTACGCTTCTAGATGCATTCCCTATTCCTAGAATAGAAGATATAGTGGAAAACGTTGCAAAATACAACATTAAATGTTGTATAAATAAATTTTATGGCCAACTCGATTTGAAAAGTGCGTACCATCAAGTTCCAATTGCCGACGAAGACAAGATTTACACAGCTTTTGAAGCTGGAGGCCAACTGTACCAATTCAATCGACTACCATTTGGCGTAACGAACGGAGTACCTGCATTTCAAAAGTTCATTTCAACCATCATCAGACAAGAAAAATTGGAAGCTACTTTCGCCTATTTAGATGATGTGACTGTGTGTGGAACTGATGAGGAAGAACATGAACAAAATTTACAAAACTTTCTCGCTGTAGCAAAAAGGTATAATTTAACACTGAACATGGAGAAAAGCACATTTCATGCAAAATCTATCAAGCTCCTTGGGTACGAAGTTTCAAGTGGAAAATACAAGCCAGATCCTGACAGACTTCGCCCATTATTGGACCTTTCACCTCCCAAAAATGCAGCTTCATTGCAGAAGATTTTAGGTATGTTTTCACACTACTCAAAATGGGTTAGCCGGTTCTCAGACAAAGTATATCCTCTAGCACACACACACAAATTTCCAATAAGTTCGGAAGCAATGCAATCTTTCGAAAGTCTGAAGAAAGACATAGCAAACTCGGCAATACAGTCAATTGACCCAAATCTCATGCTCACAGTAGAAACTGATGCTTCGGACTACGCACTTTCGGCGGTTCTCAGCCAACATGGGAGGCCCGTTGCATTCTTTTCTCGAACGTTGAATGCATCTGAACGTAATCATTCTATTATTGAAAAAGAATCGTATGCAATATTTGAATCAATCCGCAAATGGCGACATCTCCTGATAGGTCGGCACTTCCAGCTAATCACCGATCAGCAGAGTGTTTCCTTTATGTTTGATAGGAAACACAGTAGCAAAATTAAAAATGAAAAGGTAATGCGATGGAGGCTCGAACTATCAGCATATTCTTATGACATCATTTATCGGCCTGGAAAAGAAAATGTCGTAGCAGACGCCTTATCACGTATATGTTCAGCAACAAATATAGCAACTATAACGGACCTAATAAGCCTGCATGAAGCCCTATGCCACCCAGGTGTCACCTGACTATATCATTGGGTGAAAGCCAAAAACTTGCCTTTTTCAATAGATGATGTCCGGAAGATTACATCTTCATGTACAATCTGCTCAGAGTTGAAGCCCAGATTCTTCAAGCCCGGAGAAGCATCTCACTTGATAAAGGCTACGAAACCGTTTGAACGATTAAATATTGACTTCAAGGGACCCTTACCCACTGCCTCAGGAAGGCCCTATCTACTTGTGATTGTGGACGAGTACTCGCGATTTCCTTTTGCTATTCCTTGCCATGACTTGAGCGCTGCAACACTCATCGGTAACTTGAAGCATTTATTCTCTGTTTTTGGTATGCCTTCTTACATGCATTCAGATAGGGGCTCAACTTTCATGTCCAGAGAACTGAAAACATTTCTACATTCAAATGGCATTGCAACCAGTCGCACAACGCCCTATAACCCACAAGGAAATGGACAAGTTGAGCGTTATAATGGGATACTGTGGAAGGCAATCCAATTAGCATCAAAAAACCTCAATCTGCCATCAGAACCTTGGGAGGAGGTATTGCAACAAGCGTTACACTCAATCCGGTCTCTCCTATGCACAGCCACAAACAAGACTCCCCATGAAATGATATTCCTTCACCCACGCAAATCTTCATGCGGAGAAGCTCTTCCGACGTGGCTCTTGGAACCTGGGAAGGTTCTACTCCGCAGAAATGTGAGAAGTAGCAAGTACGACCCACTCGTAGATGAAGTCGAGCTTCTGGAGGCGAACCCAAATTACGCTCATGTTCGATATCCAGATGGACGAGAATCTACAGTCTCAACCCGTCATTTGGTACCAATAGGAGGTAGTAGAGAAGTAGTTGAATGCACTTCCAACTATACTCCTGCAGCAAGCCAACTAGTTCCACAGCCAACACCCAATTTACAAGAATCAACAGTTCAACCAGAGGATGACTTTGACGAACCGTCTTCACAAGACTTTAGAACACTACCTCCGCAAACGATCGAAGAGTCGTCACCACCACCCGGACAATCAACTGAAGAAGCCGAGTCAAATAACCAGTTTCCAGATGCTCAGATCAATGGTAGCATTAGAAGAAGCGAGAGAGTTAAGCGATCCCCAGCTTATCTCGCAGACTATGTTACGAACTGAAGATCGTGGGGGAAAATGTTATGATATTATTACTACCCATCTCCTGGGCGAACTTATTCTGTTTACTTTAGAAAGTTGGTCACTAACTGAATTCTTTACATTCGGAATTTTGCTCAATAAAGCCTTCATCTTTCGCTAAAGGTTTATCTCACCCCGAGCCCCGAGGTACTACTAGGAGAGGGAACGACAGGTAGTATCCTGCACTCTTGTCTTCGAACATTGAAATTAGCTGCAAATTTGTCACAAGGATCATTAAAAAAGGTCTTAAGTTTTCAAAACTTAAGCTCTTTATATGAAAATGGAAAATTGGTGTGACGCAGGACAAAGGGCACGCAGTGGTATCAAAAATGTTTAGAACAGGCTGGTGACTACGAGTACGTTGAGAAGTGATGTGACCCTAAAGTACCTATGTAAATAAATTTTTAATTTAATTTTTCTCGATGCGTTAAGAAATGTTAGAACTCTTTTAAACTTACTCTTGGTCTAATCCTCGTACTTTGTGCCAAAACAAACTGGATCGCTAAACTTTCGTGTTGGTGGGTGCTAGTCATAGACCTAGTTTCCCTAGAGGATATTCCATGGTGCTATTTATGGAAAAGACGTGTTTTTCACAGACGAGTGATCTACACGGAAAAAACGCTGCATATGATTTCAAACCATTTATTATTTCCTGTATAGATCACCCGACTCCATAAAACACAGCTTTACTTAACAGGGTCCTAAGCCAGAATGAGTGCGATAAAATAACACTAGATTACAAAATTTAGGGGTGGTCTGGCTGCCTTGTTCTTTCACCACTTTTCTTATGGTATTTGGTGCGCTGAATCCGAATCTGACGTCAGTTTTTTTTTTCCACGTCGGATTTTCAAGATATAGCTAGTTTTACGATTTTTCTAGTTCTCAATTTTCTTCATTTTTTAGTGAGCACTCATCTTGCTCAAATCTCCTCAAAAAGTACTCAGACTTATAGGAAATGTTATGTAGAATCCGAATATGTACTTAGTTTTTAAGTAAAGTTGTGTTAAACCCCCTATTTTCCACAAAACGTATCAAAAAACACCGGTTCTCAACGTTTTTCTTCGGGTTTCCCCTTACACTTTGCCACTTGAAAAAAAAATTAAGGCTACAAAAAATGTTCTCGGGCTTTTACTTTGTAGGGGGGACACCCCAGAGGAGAATGAGACCAATCGCAGCCTCCTAAACCCATTAATATCGAAGGAATGAGCTTTTTTTTCATGGCACTGAGATGAAAATTCACAAAAACCGTTAATTAATTTTTCGAGATAAGTATGTGCGTTCCTAAATCTGTTTTCCTCAAATGGATTTTTCTTTCTTCTACATTTTTTATACTTGTCACCTAATAAGAGTAAGATCGAAAATAGGTACTCATAGGGGGAGTAAATCATAATTGGGAAACTCTTGTGATTTTAATTCAGTTTTACAACACAATTAACTGCAGAAAAGTTAACGGTGTAAATCTGTTGCATGAAGGCTCAGATGAATCAATAGTTGGTACAATGTTTGGTTATTCCTCCACCTCAGAGGTTTCACCAAGATATGAAAACCATGGAAGAACGGTACAAAGGGTATTGGGACGTTCACATGATGGCGGACTATTGTTGGACCTTAAAAAGAGATTTACCTCAGGCGGCGAAGTTTTCTCTACATAGATGCCGGCGATGAAACCTCTGAGGTGGAGGAATAACCAAACATTGTACCAACTATTGATTCATCTGAGCCTTCATGCAACAGATTTACACCGTTAACTTTTCTGCAGTTAATTGTGTTGTAAAACTGAATTAAAATCACAAGAGTTTCCCAATTATGATTTACTCCCCCTATGAGTACCTATTTTCGATCTTACTCTTATTAGGTGACAAGTATAAAAAATGTAGAAGAAAGAAAAATCCATTTGAGGAAAACAGATTTAGGAACGCACATAGGGGAAAGGTGCCTATTATGGGGGTATCCTTAGTATGGGGAGGCGCGAGTTTCCCTGCTCTACGGCGATTCCGGTAGGTGGGGGTGACCTCAGTGTGTTCCCTAGTTGCAGCCCTTCGGTCAGAGCGAACATGTGGCGTCCACTGACGTAGCTTTCGGATACTGTAAGTCAAACAGTTAATTCTTCATTTCAAAAACAATATTTGACCTTGCTTACGAAACCTGTAGCAAATTTAGCTTAAGAATGAATAATTGTGTCAGTGTGAATGTATTTAGAGGCGTTCTTTCTGCATCTTTTAAGCGGTAGTAGACGTTTCTAGCTCTCGATTTGCGGCCAAGACGCCATGTTTTCTGAAAAGTAATGTGTCCCCGAATACGGGGAGTGAATATGTCTTTTGCAATTTCCTAAACATGTTCATAATAAATGAATGTTCAAGTCCATTCTATGGAATTAAAGAAGTCTGATTTATAATGGTTGTGAAAAATAGTTTTATTAGGACGTTATGCATGGACTTTGAAGTCTGAATCAAGTATTTTAGTGACGTAGTCATTTGTAAAGGCTGTTTTTGTAAGTTCCTAACGCAATTTTGAGAAAATAAACAGTTGAAACCATTTTCTATGATTTATTTGCCCCCTCTACTTAATTTATGTTGTTATTTCATGAAAATATCTGGAAGATTTAGTGATATTCTAAGAATTAAAGCCCCAAAATAGAGCTCCCCATCCACCTGCCCCCTCTCTCCAGTGTAGCTGACCTATCCCTTCATACAACCTGAATGGTTGCGTGGTATGGGGAGATTTAACTTTTTTCAAAAATTGTGTTATACTTCAGCCCCAAATGAACATTTCAAAAAACTTTGGTGTGGATCACTTAGCTAGATAAATTTGCTGCATTTTGGTTCACAAAGGAATCTGAAAAACTGAAATAAGCAAAACTTTATGGGCTAAAAACCATGACCCTCCCCATACCAGGCACCTTTCCCCTACTTATCTCGAAAAATTAATTAACGGTTTTTGTGAATTTTCATCTGTGCCATGAAAAAAAAGCTCATTCCTTCGATATTAATGGGTTTAGGAGGCTGCGATTGGTCTCATTCTCCTCTGGGGTCTCCCCCCTACAAAGTAAAAGCCCGAGAACATTTTTTTTAGCCTTAATTTTTTTTTCAAGTGGCAAAGTGTAAGGGAAAACCCGAAGAAAAACGTTAAGAACCGGTGTTTTTTTATACGTTTTGTGGAAAATAGGGGGTTTAACACAACTTTACTTAAAAACTAAGTACATATTCGGATTCTACATAAAATTTCCTATAAGTCTGAGTACTTTTTGAGGAGATTGGAGCAAGATGAGTGCTCACTAAAAAATGAAGAAAATTGAGAACTAGAAAAATCGTAAAACTAGCTATATCTTGAAAATCCGACGTGGAAAAAAAAAACTGACGTCAGATTCGGATTCAGCGCACCAAATACCATAAGAAAAGTGGTGAAAGAACAAGGCAGCCAGACCACCCCTAAATTTTGTAATCTAGTGTAATCTACACGAAACCAAACTGTGATAGACGAGCCCTGAAATGCCTGCGTTACCTAACAATATGTTTTACTCTTAGTTTCGTCCAGACACCAGTTCTAGAACTTCTGTTGAATAGTTTCTGAAGAGAGTGGTTGTGTTGTTCAAACTTACCTTTATTCCTTGTTTCAGAAATCAAAATCCCCACAACAACTACAACTACAACAACTACTACTACCACGGAAATACCAACTACTACTACAGGTACAATGATATATTTACTCCTAATTATTGTGATTTTTAATCATGTAAAAGGCTTCAGTATACACAGGGGCTTAAGTATACAGGGTATACATAAACTAGTAATATTTACCCGACCCAAAAATAAAAACAAAGCGTGGAAGTACCAGTGCAGTAAAAATCTTCAAATTCACCTATTCCGATTCGAATTTAGGACGTTGTATCTTCATGAGACGCTCTAATATATCATCTCGAACCTCAAGAAAAGGACTGTGAGAAGTCGAAAATCCCAACTTTCAGGAAAACATTTGGGGCTCTGAGTTCCGAAAATTGCCCATGAAATCGAAATTTTTTCAAAGGTATTTAGCCATCCTCTCCACCAACAATAAAAGCAAAATGAAATCTGGAGCCAAGTTGTGGCATGTTTTTTTTTGTTTTTTTTTTTTAATTGATTTATCACGGTGCTATCCCGGCAGAATTGAATTATTGCCTAAAGCCTCACGCCGGCTTTTGTACAAGCAGCTCGTAAAGTAACTCAGTTGTCCTACAGGGCTCCGCGTGGTCTCAAAAAAGTACTAAATATCAAAGTACTAAATTGATGGATAGTACATGGATAGAGACTATCCTAAACAATACCTTTATATCAAAATTTTTTGAGTTGGGGCATTTTCAAAATTTCAACCCTTAGAAGTGGCCTACATCAACCAAAAGCTTCGGGGCACAACTAGAGCCCAAATGGAGCCCATATTTCATCAAAATCGGTCAATGCTAACTGAGGAAACGGCGAACGAACGGCCAAATTTTTATTCGATTTTGGGATTCTAAATACCTTGGAACGCAAACCAAAAAATTTTGAGGGAGGGTTAAACAACTGTTTTTCTTGGTCTATTCCAAAGGTTCATTATTTAAATTTATAAACCAAAAGACGCTTAACACTGTGAAAACAAAAAGATGTGAAATAGGAACTTAAGTGATTGGATTCTTTAGGAACAAAGGTATGTGTGGAATGCTACCGCACCGGCTGAGGTGTCCCGACTGGCCCGGACCCACCCATCATGGCGGGCTCGCTGGGCTTTATTTATGCGATTGTGAATTTTGAATAAATAGTACTTTTTCGCCTAAATTGATACGATGCTAAATTGTTGAAGAGCGCATCATTTCTGCCAATGTAAAACTCTCAAAAACGAATTTTTCATAATTTTATTGTCACACTACTATTCTTGAGGTGCGATATCTTATCCAACACCCTACCTGTAGTTTTCCTGCACCCTTCATCACCCCTCAGTTGTTGGAAGTTTATTGACTCATTCTGACTAGCAAAGATAATACCATTTATGTATGTTTCAGAACTGGTAACAACTGTGACGACGCTCCCTCCAGTACAGACTACAAGTAAGGAATTCGGTCGAACAATCGTATTTTCAACTTAAACCACAGTAGAAGGAAGAAAAAAAGTAACATTGAAAACTATTTTTTTCCGCATTTTTCTCAACTATTGGTCCTAGAAGAAGCCCAGAAAAATATTGAAAAATTTCGTCCCCCCTCACAGTACCCAGAAGCAGGTGTTACTCTGTGTCACGCTAGTCCTTACAGGGGGGACTAGGGAAGTTTTATAGTAGGAAACTGAGGATGGAAAAAAACTGCTTGTGTTTTGATCGTTTTACTTCAAAAAGTAAAACGATCGGTTCGTTTTAATTCTCTAAGTGAGAAAAGCCATTTTAGATAACCATCTAAAAACCAGTATTTTATGGAACAATAAAACAAACACAAACGGAATGGGTATAAAAAAACAAAAATCCCAGGTACTAGTTGAGACAGAATCATAATTATTTAGTGTGGTAGGTATTTGGCGTTGCAGTGGACGCACACTGCATTGCCACACTGCATTTTATGCACATCGTAAAAACTGTACCCCTTCGTCACCCAATCTCTTTCAGTTTTGAACAGTCATGACGTGATTTTTCCATAAAATCTGATATTCTATTTTCCTCCAAAAAGTCCTCCATACAATTTTTTTTTCTAATTTTCTGTTTTCTTCAAATTTTTACGTGTTTTTTGACATGGATATATCTTTTGGCTGGGGGTCAAGTAATTTTTTGCGACCCTTTTTTTGCAACGCTGCAACCAGTAAACAAAAGCATAGCTACATAATATGTATATTATGTATATTATACATAATATGTATATGTATATGTATGATATACTATATATGATATACTATATAAGATATTTATTACGTGCGATCAGAGAGTTCTTTTTTTGAAAAGAAAAAAAAACTGTTCATTCTTAGAAACAATGGACATATCCTTGATCTATTGTTTTCCCTCTAAGGGAGAAATTTCATTTGCTTCGAACTTTCACCATTCACATTGAGTTTTCTTCAAAATTGTTCCTTTTTAATCCTACGCCTCAAAACACTGGAAAACCTTGTGTAGTGTCACCAACTTCGCAGTTTAGTGCATTTTCAAATAAACATGTACGAAAACCGGCGCCACTCTGACGTCTGACTAGAATATAATCATGTGCTTTGGAGAGAGAGGGGGAGATTTACTGTATTCACGAACGGAAAACCACGTTCTTTCCAAATGGGTGATCTTTTAAAAGAACAATAGGTGAACCGTTCTGTAATAATTTGCTGCCTTTTTGGTGGATTTCACAATTTAATGTATCATTGTTTTTAGTAATTCTAAGCTTCAAGAATTTCTTTATTTCAAGTAATTCTGGAATCAACGCAAAATTACCCTTAAAAATACTTTACCGCGAAATGAAAATTTCATGTGTTCAAATATCGCTAAAAATTGCTTAAAACGATCCTTCGAAAACTCGCTCAATAGTTCATACTGCTTTTTATTTATTTTACAAATTATTTATGTACAACAAAGTGACTTATGAAAATTTTGTTTTATAAGTGTTTCTTCAATTTTTTATTGAGTTTTTCTGCCTTTTTTTAGATTTTTTTTCTTATGAGAATTCATTGCAAGTACTCATGAATTATCGATACTTTTCATTCGGTATTTTAGTAGTATCGAATATTCCCATACAAGTACTGGAATAAGTTCTGGTAACGATACTTCGGCAGTGTACAGGGTGTCCCAGTAACTACGCTCCCTCCACTTATTTTCTGTAATTGTGAACGAAAAAAAAATCGGACCAACACTTCATGTATTTTTGCATAGAATTCAAAAATGACAAAATTGCGCTACCATGCGCAACCAAGATCAACTTTTTAAAAAACCATTTTTTATTGCAGATTCGGATTCTACGTCAAATTTTATGAACTTATTACGTCGAAAACCTTTTTTTTTTTGAACGCGCGCAATACGCTCAAAGAACAAAGATTGTCCCAAAATTGAGATGAATGTTGACCTCAAGTGCAAATTACTTAGCACTGTTTTTCTACGCTGAATCGAGTGGTGATATCCCTTTCTTGATTTGATTTCATTTTAACGCATTTACAGCCAAAAAAAGTCACCTTTTGAGGAAGAAATCATCGATTTTTCCAATGAAGGGTATAATGATCCAATTCCAATAAGTGTTAAAAAAATGTAAAATTTATAAAATCGTGAAATAACAGATATTAAATTCTACGTATCACAAAATTTCGCAAGAAGAAATTTTAGGAATAATTGATAATAAATCGACGATTTCGGTGACTTTTCGGCTGTAAATGCGTTAAAATGAACTCAAACCAAGAATGGGATATCACCACTCGATTCAGCGTCGAAAAACAGTGCTAAGTAATGTGCCACAATTGAGGTCAACCATCATCTGAATTTTGGCACAAGGGTTGCACATCTTTGAGCGGATTGCGCGCGTTCAAAAAAAGTTATTGAAGTAAAATGTGAACACATTTTTGACGCAGAATCCGAATCTGCAATAAAACATTTGGGTTGCCATTTGAAAAAACAAAGTTGAGCACAATTTTGTAATTTTTGAATTCTACGCAAAACATTACGAAGAATAGCGTTGGTCCGATTTTTTCGTACACGATTAGAGGAAATAAGTGGGGGAAGCGTAGTTACTGGGACACCCTGTAGAAGGTCCCGAGGTACACCTTTCCACTTAATTTTTCCTACATATTCAAAATTCTTTTCACAATTTTTTTTTCAGACTTTTACGACGCCGTCGAAAGAGACGAAATAAACGAAGTAGACACGAGCAGCAGCGTCCAGAGTGGAGGAAGGAACAGCAGGAGGAGGCAGCAGATGGGCTTCCCAAATAACTCCGCTTTGCTCCTCAGACTCCAATCAGCGTCGCAAATTTTGTACTGTTATTCAGTCCTTGTCGCACTGAGATGATTCTACTAAATGTTGTGAGGGTTCATAAGACTGAAGTTGTTTTCATCCACCGTACTGATAGTGTTGTTTTATAATGTTACTATTAACTACCTTATAGTTTCATCGCCCATTGCCATACAGAGCGGCGTTCAACGCGCACACCCCTTCATTTCCCCGAGATCTGAAAAATTCGAAAAAAATTTAGCCCCATTTTGGTTTATTATTTTCAATAATGAACCTTTGAAATCGACCAAGGAAAAAAGTTTACTCCCCCTCAAAATCTGTTGGTTTACGTCTCAAGGTTCGTAGAATCCAAAAATCGAATAAAAATTTGGCCGTCCGTACGCGGCACTTTCCTCACTTAGCATTGACAGATTTTGATGAAATTTGGTATGTAGGCTCCATTTGGGCTCTAGTTGTGCCCCGAAGCTTTTGGTTGATGAAGGTCACTTCTGAGGGTTGAAAAATAATGTTTGAAATTTTGAAAACGCCCTAACTCGAAAAATTTTGATATAAAGGTATTTTTTTCCATCAATTTAAGATAGTATTGAATTTTTAAAGACCACGCGGAGCCCTGTAGGACAAACGGTTTGCTCCCTACGAGAATTTAAGGGTTGGACTTAGCTAAATCAGAAACATGAGGGAGAATCGCAAAAGAGGCCTAATCTCCGTTCAAATTTTAGCTGACCGAAATGCGATCGATGTTTTTCTTCTTGTTGGTTGATGGTAGACGAGTGATCTATATAGAATAATAATAAACCTTTGTGATATAATTTGCAGCGTTTCGTATGTCAGATTCAGATTCTCTGTAAAGTATCATCAATAAATTACACTTCACGTGAACTTTTTCGAGTACCCAAAAATGTCCGCACTGTGTGCGCATTTTCGATTATTGTACCAAAATATTGTTTTCCCAAACTTGGCAATATTTTTTAACGATGAACCGTGATGTTAATTTTTACTTGTCTTTTCAACTGTCCTGATTAATCCTTGAAGAACTCAAGAATCGTTGAATCTAAATAAATGAAACTAATCTAAATTAACCTCGTGATTTAGCGTTAATTAAAAACCTGAAAAAAGGTGCGTTAAGCACCTTGACTGTCGCTATTCAAAAGCACTTGATTCTCAGCAAGAAAACTAATTTTAGTACAATTTTTAAACAATTCATTCAACAATATACAATAATAATACATCGAATTTGACATTAATAATTTCAATAAACAACAAGAACACGATAAAATCTTGTATAATAATCTTGCACAATAATGTATACAATTGTATCATACTTAGTAGTGATGAACCCCCAACAAACAACGTTTTTGCATTTCGCGCTTCTGAAAATTTCGGGTGAGGAGTAAATGTTTCATTAAATTTACGTACAATCCGAATTTCCCATGTGAAACTGGGGTTCTCCAGTGAAAAAAACGAAGTTAGGGGGCAAAAATGTTTTATTGGAATTCTACGAAAAAGTAAGGGAGTTTGATATTGAACTTATCCCAGCAACTCTTGATCAGGAAGAAATGGAGGGGGGAAATATGGTTGTTGAATGGACTACCCAGTACGCTTTGGGATGCCGCTGAGAAATGTGTTGAAATTGCGTACTTGCAACAGAGGAAAAACGTTTGGAGGATTGAGGTGGAGAGTGCAAACCAATCATTATTATGAGAGGTAGGTAGGTATTTGTCCCAGTTAAAAATTCGTTACTCAGTTGAATCGTTGTCAATTCAAAGAGGAGCCGAGCAAGACGAGGGTGATGACGCCACGAAGTGCTGCTGCAGAAGTTCCTAAATCACGTAACTCCCCTGGACACGGTCAAGATCGCTGCCACCCCTGTAAGCTCTTGTCTGTACTATCTTGTCTACCATATAAGATTTGACACATTCCCGTGTGTTACCCTGTTTAGAAAATTACACGCCTCGGAGGTGTCCGCAAATTCGCTAACGAACTTGGCTTTTCTTTTGATATCCTCAATTTGAACCATTTTTGGTTGAGTTAAATGCCGTTGTCATGCAAAAAGAAACTAATTAAATAACACAAATTTTCGAACTGCTTCTTTCTTTTTTATTATTGTGTTAATGGTGTGTATGACTTTGTTTTAAATTAATTTTTTCAAGTACGACCGAATCGAAAATTATGAATTTAAAAGCATACCCCTTCAAGTTAGGGAGTTCATCAAAGGAATTAAGGAAAACTGAGATGAGGGTTTTTTGTCAAAGTGATTTGTTCGTCATCCGACCCCGAATGGGATGTGCGCATGGGTCGGAAAAACTGTTTATTGTTATTTTTATCTAAACTCTCAAACATAAATAATCTAAACTCATTCTAATGACCCAGTCTAATTATTTTCGATAATGAACCTTTGGAATCGACCAAGAAAAAATCTCTGTTCAATTTCTCCCTTGCGAGGGAAAAACATTAAATCATGTTTAATGTTTTTCCCTCGCAAGGGAGAAATTAGATTGCCGATCACTCAGCTGATCAGTGACCACTCAGGCGCCTTCAGCATTCTCCATTGACCCTGCTTCTCAAATTTCAGCTTCCTGCGTTCAACAGGAGAGAAAATGGCCTTGGAGCTCACTCAGCTGATCAGTGACCATCTTGGTACAACTAGACCCCAAATGGAGCCGATATAACGTGGTAACTAAGAAATCGGTCCGTGGTAACTAAGAAAAAAAAACGTTGCAGATTTGCGTGTCGGAATTCACAGAACGACCCCCAGCCCTAAAACATTAAACATGTTAAAAATTTTTTAACACCCCCTCAAAATTTGATGGTTTACGTTTCAAGGTACGTAGAATCCAAAAATCGAATAAAAATTTGGCCGTCCGTCCGCCGTACGCGGCACTTTTGCCACTTAGCATTGACCGATTTTGATGAAATTTGGTATGTAGGCTCCATTTAGGGTCTAGTTGTGCCCCGAAGATTTTGGTAGATGTAGGTCACTTCTAAGGGTTCCAAAATGAATTTTGAAATTTTGAAAACGCCCTGACTCAAAAAATTTTGATATAAGGTATTGTTTTTCCTTCAATTTAAGATTCTATAGAATTTTTTTCTCCGTTCAAATTTTAGCTGACCGAAATGTTATCGATGTTTTTCTTCATGTTGGATGGTTGGCGACTTTGCAGACGAGTGATCTTTATAGAAAAATAATAAACCATTGTGTAATTATTTGCAGCTTTTTTTTTCATATGTTCAAAAATAACTTCCCTTCAAAATGATGAAGCGCGAGAGGGGCGTGTGAAGTCATAAACATTCGAAACTTTGAAAAATCATAGAAAAAAATATACTCATCCAAAAAGATAACGGCTGGTGTCAAAATTCTCAGAATAAACTCTACTTTCGATTAAACATTTTTAAAAAAATCAGGCGCACCCTCCATTTATTGTGTTTTTTCATCTGTTCAAAAATAACTTCCCTTCAAAATGATGAAAAGCCATCCTGATTCAACGTGGTACCTACCTATCTACCTACTCATTTTGCAAGAAAAAGCAAGGAATCCATCATTATCTATTTCGAGGTTTTGATTGTATCTTAACTCCTATTTTAAACAGCAATATGAAGATTTTTAATGCGAAATTGACATAATAATAGGTAGCTAATGTTAAAGATCCATTCAATACTTATTAACTACCTATATTAAAAAGAAATGTTCCAATATAAACAACTTTGAAGTGAGTTCTTAGAAGGTACCTTTTAAGTTGTAGAATAAGGTACATAACTGTCTACTTCGAATTTTTGGGTACCGATTAATATTGCTGCTGCCTCGATGTCAGACGTTATCATCGATGAACGCTCAGTCAATCAAGCTTACTTATTGAGCATTCCTTGAAAAAGTAATGCAATTTGTAAATAATAATGATATTATTTACTGACGATCATGTGCCAAGATAGTGACAAAACAAGATACTTAGGTGAGTAAACCGGGATGCAAATCTCATTAAAAAAATATACCTACTCCTTGTGGAGTTTGTACATATTGTACATAATATTTTATTGTATACCTGTGTACATATCATTATATACCTGTTATTAGCATATCATACGCCCTCAGCATCTTGGGACTCTCGAGGTGCGCCTATTGATGATTATTTACCCTTTGTTCTCGCTGTTATAAACCAATCGTGGCATCAGTTATTGAACACAAGTCGAAGCTTGATGATTTTGTTTTAAAATGTGATGATCCATGAAAATAATAAACTTCCGAAAAGAAAATGTTTCGTCCGTCGTTTTACTTTTTCACTAAGACCTCATAGAACGTCGACGACTGTTCGCGAGTTGTGACGTTTATCCACGACTGCTCATGATCAGACGGAGAACGAAAATTCCCATTCAAAAGTCCCGTTCAAGAATCATGAATGAGTGAGCGAATTTTTGAAGACCATTTTGGGGATCTAATTCAAATTTATGCTAAGGGACAAATTCGGCTTTCCGGAAGATTCCTTTTTTCTAACTATGGATGATAATGAATGAATGAATGTTTTTTTCTGCCATTTCACACAGAGTGTATTGACAATTTGCGGACGATTTATGCTTGCTATCTCAGCGCTTCACCGATCTCCAGGCCAAACTACCGACCCTGGATCGTACGGCTGTAGTAGCATGTTTGAAGATGAACACCGCCAAAACAAAAGAAATGCGCGTCAAAGCATGGTGTTACGAACCACTCAAATTAGGAGACAAAAACGTTGAGCGGGTGGAGACATTTGTATATTTGGGAAGCATAGTAACCGGGGTTTTGCATGAAGGGGGAAAGCCAATGAGTCTACGAATTAATGAAAGCAAAACTAAATACCTCAGGAAATCTCCCCCGAGCCGTGTCCAGCGGGTGCCCAAAGGTGTGACGTTTGGTTCTTATACGTTTGATGAAGTCAAGTCCTTCACCTATCTGAGGAGCTTGGTCACGAATAGAAATCAAGTACAGGATGAAATGTGCTCACGAATAATGGCAAGCAGCCGAGCATTTTATGCCAATATAAAACTCTTCAAGAGCCGTGTGATCTCCAGATCAACGAAGATGAGGCTATATACATCCCTAGTGCGGCCTGTGGTTTGTTATGGATCAGAGGCTTGGACCATGCGGGCTGAGGATGAGGCTAGACTGCGAATATTTGAGAGAAGGATTATAAAAAGGATCTATGGAGCGGTCAGGGAGGGCCAAGGGTGGAGAGCAAGACAGAATGCAGAAATTGATGAATTATTGAAACATGAAGAGATAGTCCGATTCATCAAAGGGTGCATCCAATAGCTGGGGCATGTCGACAGCATGCCAGTGGAGGCCTGCCCGAGAATGATGCTGCGAGCTAGGATGGAAACTATGGATGGAGACGAAGAGGTCGTCCTCGGAGTCGCTGGCTTGACGATGTCTTGAGGGACCTCCGGGTGGTGGGATTGCGAAGGTCTCAGGCGGGTGACCATGCCCAGTGGCGCAAGGGAGTTCGGGAAGCCAAGGGCCACATCGGCTGTAGTGCTGTGTAGTTAGTTAGTTAGTGACTGAGGGGGGAGACAGTGACCAGGATGTTGAATTCGAGAAGTTAATTCGAAGAAGAATTCGAAAAGTAAATGTAGCGTTTGTGCAACTTTATCAAGTGTGGAAGAGCAGTCACATTTCCAGTCGTATGAAGCTCAGAATCTTCAATGCCAACGTAAAGCCCGTGCTCTTGTACGGCTGTGAGACCTGGAAGGTAACCCCCAAAATCACAAAACGCCTGTAGGTTTTTGTCAATAGGTGCCTTCAGCGAATCATGCAGATCTGGTGGCCTGAAACCATATGCAATGTGGAGCTCTGGCAACTCACTGGGCAGGAGCAAGTAAACATTGAGATCCTACAGAGAAAATGGAGATGAATAGGTCATGTACTCCGAAGAGAAGAAGCCATCGAGAAGGATGCACTGGAGTGGAGCCCCAAGGGCAAACGGAAACAGGGGAGGAGTTTGGAGACGATCCATTGAGAGGGAGGCAAGAAGTGTTGTAAAGACCTGGTGAGAAGTGAAAAGACTTGCGCCTGATCGGGATAGATGGAGAAGATTTGTAGAGGCCCTTTGCTCCTCAAGACTTAATTAAGGGTTGTTGTGGAGAAAGAAGCAGAGGACGTCAATATACTCTTTTCAACATTTATTTGGCTAGCGCTATCGGGTCAAACTATGGCCCCTTTCTCAAGCCTACAAGAAAAAACAAATAATTGAAGACTACAAAATTAACCTCTAACATGAAATCACAGTTGGTATAACCAACCAGTCAAAAAAAATTTATGTCAAAAAACGTTATTACTTAATAATTAATTTCCATTGAAACCATTAAAAAATATGAGCCACCAAGATATTGACGTCCTCTGCTTCTTTCTCCACAACAACCAAGAAAATGACTACAGCAGGAGTACAGAACAACGACTTAATAAAGTTAATACTTTAACTTTATTAACAATAATCAAGAATAAATACTTAATTCAGGTAGGGACAAATAATAACACTTTAATAAAAATAAAAAAACAGAAGAAGAAAAGGAAACCCCCGATGCACAAAGGCAGCGGAGCCCAGCAGGGAGGTACCAAGCCAGGCCCGAACCCAACCACCATGGCTTATACCCATACCTGGGAACGGCCAAGACTCCCCGACCCGGACACTACAGCCAACTCCCACAAACCGGAAAGTAGGTAATCAAAAACTGAAAAGGTGAGGGAAGGTTGAGCAGGTAGCTAGGTAGGTACAATAGGTACATACATTACACCATTTAGTGTCTAAGAATTCATTAAACGAATTTGCTCTCTAAAAATATCATCTAATATGAATAAAATTGATTGATTTGATCAAATACGACAAACGTTAGTTCAAATGTATGATCTCCCCTATCTAACTGTGCTACGGTAACATCAATAGAATACACAGCCTTCCTTCGGTAAAACCTTATCCTTTAAAATCTCATATTTTTCTCGACTAAAACAAATCGTAAAATTCAAGTTTCAGTACATTACCCTTAGATTAGCAGAGACTGACTTCTTTTTCTTTATAAACGAACATTATTATAAATTTACTTTTTTCTCAGTAAGTAGGTTAGTAGGCTATTGCACTTTTGGTTTATTATTTTCAATAATAAGCCTTTGGAATCGAGCAAGAAAAAAAAAATTTTAACCCCCCCTCAAAATTTGATGTTTTACGTTTCAGGGTACGTAGAATACGAAAATCGAATAAAAAAATTTCCGTCCGTCCGCCGTACGTCGTACGCCGTACGCGGCACTTTTCTTAGCAACACTGGACCGATTTGGTTCAAATTTGGTATATGGGCTCCATTTGGGGTCTAGTTGTGCCGCGAAGCTTTTGGTTGATGTAGGTCACTTCTAAGGGGTGAAAATTAAGGGTTGAAATTTTCAAGAGTGCCCTAGCTCGAAAACTCTCGAAATAAAGGTATCGTTTTTTCACCAATTTTAAATAGTATTGAATTTTTAAAAATTTTTGAGACCACCCGGAGCTCTGTAGGACAAACTGTTCGGTCCCTACGAGTACTTGAAGGTTTTCCTTCGATAAAACAGCATCATGATTGTGAATCGCAAAAGAGGTCTAATCTCCATTCAAATTTTATCGGACTAAAATGCGATCGCTGTTCATTTCTTCGATTTGTATACAGTTTTGCCTTCTGCGTAACCAGTAATCAAATTTCCATAATATTAGGAAGCTTTCTATTTTTCCAATCGAGTGTGAAGCGTTTAGTTCTTTCTAATAAACTTGATTGTGAAGGTGTGAAGCCAGTATGGTGTGGTAGGTAGTACCTAGCTGGTAGGTAAAAAAAAGTTGGTAGGTAAAAAAAATGTTGGTGGGTAAAAACCGCTGCAAATTATTGCTCAAAGGCTCTTCAGATCACTGATCAGCTGAGTGAGCTCCGAAGCCAATCTCAATCCTTTTGAATGGAAGTGCTCTTCCAGGCGTCTCCAGCATTCGAGGAGATCTTCTTCACTCTTCAGATCACTGATCAGCTGAGTGAGCTCCAAAGCCAATTTTTACTCCTATTGAATGGAAGTGCTCTTCCAGGCTTCTCCAGCATTCGAGAAGATCTTCTTCACTCTTCAGATCACTGATCAGCTGAGTGAGCTCCAAAACCATTTTTACTCCTATTGAATGGAAGTGCTCTTCCAGGCGTCTCCAGCATTCGAGGAGATCTTCTTCACTCTTCAGATCACTGATCAGCTGAGTGAGCTCCGAAGCCATTTTCAATCCTTTTGAATGGAAGTGCTCTTCCAGGCGTCTCCAGCATTCGATGAGATCTTCTTCCTCTTCAGATCACTGATCAGCTGAGTGAGCTCCAAAGCCAATTTTTACTCCTATTGAATGGAAGTGCTCTTCCAGGCTTCTCCAGCATTCGAGAAGATCTTCTTCACTCTTCAGATCGATGATCAGCTGAGTTGTAATGGTGTGTTTTCCTAGTGGAGGCCGACTTAATTAGGAGTTGAAGACTCACCAAAACAATACCTTGCGCTTACGAACTAGTAATATTTCAGGGCACTTACTGTTTTTCGTGGTTCACTGGAATCGGTTGGTAGCCGTGGCGTTGGTAGCGTTGACTAGGTTTCCCTTGTGGGATAACCGAAAAATGTTACCTTCGTCTGAGTTATTCTGGTAAGTATGATTCTTTATTATTACTGTATATTGTGTATAATTTGCTATAATTCAATTTTTAACTCTTTTTCTTGTTTCAGGTACTATGTGACTCAGCGAATGCAGGTAAGTGAATTTAAATTACGTTAATTTAAAGGTGATTCTATGTTTGCTTCAAATAAGGTAAGTATTTAAGGTAAGTATTAAATTGAATTACTTTACTTTTGATTCTAATACGCTCCAGGAAAATGCTCAGGTAAGTATTCAATAATGGAACACCAATTTCAGAACAAAGGATAGAAAATCTCTATTTGAATGAAAAACAAACTTCAAATTATCAATAAGGTGGTAGAAACGAACAAATGACTTTAAAATCAAGTTACTAAATAAGAAAGGTAAGTATTCTGGTCGGAGGTTCCTGATGGGACTAACCTCAAAGTGACCACGTGGAAATGTTCCGAAACATGAACATGAGATAACAAACGGAACGTCCTTTGGACAACGAGAACAAAAGAAACACCTAGAACCTAGGAGGAACAATATCAAAATTTATACAAAATGACTTCTAAATTTACCGTGATGGACTAGTTGAGAGAGAGAGTTCGTTGGATGGTCCTTGGGATCGCGGGGGTCTTCCAGAATCGTCGTTAGAGTACTTCGGGAGGGCGAAATCGTGCACCGTAAGTCTCAGGCTATTTCGATGAAACTGCTTCCAAATGATCAAAAGTTCTTGGCTCTAATTCACTGACTTGACTACAAAACTGATTCACGTACTGGTTACTCTGTTACTGACTTGATCCCTGATTGAAGTATACACTCTTGATAGTGGCCGATACAACATCGACAGGGTGAGAGGTGTGTAGATCTGTCTCAGCTCAGCACACGACTGACGCCTCAAGATGGCGTAGTCCCGACCGTTCCTTCCGTCACGTGACTTCCCCACTCTCCTCCATTCTGCAGTACAGGTCCATCAGGTGCTGCCTCCTGTCGGCGCACTCACAAGCTCCACCTCCATGCCCTCCTCCTCGTATGGAAGGCTTTTCCTTATCCTTAGCCTCGAGATCCCAGCTGGCGGTGCGGACATAGGTCTTTGTGACAACCCGTCACAATCCTCCCTTCTCCGGAGGCTGATGCCCTCATCAGCTTTATGCTTCCCCTTGGGAGTTACCGGTGGCAGCGGCAGTGGCAGGCTGGGTCCGGCCTCAAGTAATGCTTGCTTGTAACGCCAACGGCGGCACCCGGTACATTCTGCAGGTCGAGCCCTCCTGTGTTTCCCTGTCCTCCTGGCCACACTCCACTTCTGAGTCCTGGTTTGATGGTTCGGGCGTCGAAATAGCGTTGGTCAGCGGCGGCGGTTGAGCCTCGGCATGTGATTCTGGTAGTTCCGGTACGTAGCGTGACAGCTCTTGTACAGTTCGCCAGTCGAGTCCTGCAGTCAGTTACAACGGCCAGTTGTCGCAGCCTTCCCCTCAAGCAGTTTCACTGTTCCCCGATGGCAATCACTGCCTCCAAGGTCCGGCGTCTCTCTACAGCATCTTCCTCCATCCATTCCACCTAGTTATCTAGTCCTGGCATAGCCACAGCAACCTAACTCATTTCCTCCTGAACAGAATAGAGCCGTAGCCATTACCTCACCACACTCGCATTCTCCTCTCTCTCTCTTTTCAGGTTGTCCTCGGGTCCACCCGGAAGATTCCGCGCGGGCTCGAAACCCGCTGGATGGCGGTTGCCGTCCGAACCCGGAAATTTCCCCATCACCGGTTCGACAAGGACCGACCAGTATCGCGGCTCCCCTCCCAGTAGGGTCACAGGTATTCGGACAACATTTCCAGGTAAGTTTTGTTTCTTTCTTTATTATATTTGTTCCTTCTGAGTTACATTGTACGTTCATTCGTTTACATTTTATTTTTTTCTTATTACTAATTTATACAAATTTTATTTACAGGTGAGTTGGTGACTTCGGGTCTAATCCGACCCGCGGTGCATTCGTGCATAATCCACCCGTGGCTTGCGTCGCAGGTTGTACCCCGGGGCGACGGGTTGGGAGGACACCTGGGGTTCGCTGGTTCCAGCCTCGGCCTGATTCGCGCCCCCTGGCGTTGTCTCTCCCGGTGGCTGCATCACTGTATCCGGTTCCGCGTCGAAGAACACATCTTCGTCTCCCAGCTCCATCCACTCCGGTTCTTCATCACCCCCTCCTTCGGGGCCTGCATCCTCGACGGTGTCCGGGGCGCGTGTCGCCTCAGGTACAGGGTCGCGGGTAGTAGCCTCGTCGGGCACATCATTCGTGAAGGCAGGTTTGAGCCTGCTCAGGTGATACCGTGTCACCACTCCCAACGAGTCTTCCACCTCGTAGTTGACGTCGGTCAATTTCTTCTTTACTGTCAGTGGTCCAATCCATGGACTCCAGAACTTCTTGATGGTGCCCGGCGGGGCCAACATTTGTCGTGCGTACACCTTCTGTCCCTCCCGAAATTCGCGAAGGTGTCGTCGTTTATTAATCGCCTGCTCCCGCAAGTGCCATGCCCGCCGCAGCTGTCCCTCCGCCAACTTCTGGACTCGCCGCAATTCTCCCGCCTGTCGATCATTGGAGGTTGCTGGGACAGTGTCCAGCCCAATCTCCGCCACGTGTGGCAGTCTCAGCTCTCTTCCATACATTAACCGATTCGGCGAGTAGCCAGTGCTGTGATGGGGAAGGCCGCGGTAAGCCGCCAAGGCTATAGGCAGCGCCATCTCCCAGTTTGGTGTTTCCGCCTGGATTTTGGCCACGATATTGGCCAACGTTCTATGAAAGCGCTCGCAGACTCCATTCGCTTGCGGATGGTAGGCCGAAGTGCGCACCTGACGGATCCGCCACACCTGGCACAACTTCTGCAGCAGACTCGACACAAAGGCCGCCCCCCTGTCAGAGACCAGCTGCTCCGGGGCCCCGTAAATTGGGATGTAGCGGGTCGACAAGATCCTTGCGGTCGTGGCCGCCGTGCAGTTCGTGGTCACATGCGCCTCGGCGTATTTGGAAAAGTGATCCACGACAGTGAGCAGGTAGCGCGTGCCGGTCTCTCCCATTATTGGTCCGACAAAGTCTATTCCGACTATCTGCCCGACACGGGATGGCAACTCGGGGCGCTGTATCGGCGGTTCCAATCCATTTGGTGTGTTGCGCCGCTGGCATGCGGGGCACTTCCGCACAAATTCCTCGACGTCCCGCATCATGTGTCTCCAATACCCGTAGCGCCGCGCCACTCGCTTGGTCGTGTCAATCCCCGGATGTCCGGCCCAGCCACTATCATGACAATTCGACAGGTACCAGGACCGGAGAGTGGCGGGTATCAACGGCACCAATTCTGTCCCCTCGTCGCGAGGCACCTCGATCTTCCAGACCCCGCCGTCCCGCCTGACCTTTCCGCCCTCGTGTGCCTTTACCATTGATTGCACCCACGGGTCGAGGGTCTGTCCCGCAATCAGCAGCTCCCGCGGCAGGCTCAGCACGGTTACAGCACCCACCCTCAGCCGGCTCAAGCCATCGGCGTGGGCCATCTGGGTTCCCGGCCGGTACCTTGCCTCATACTCATACTCCGTCAAACGCAGAATCCACCTGCCGTTTCGTGAGGTGGGGTCCCGGACATTCATGGCAGCAGTCAGTGCCGCGTGATCCGTCTGCAGCACAAATTTTCTTCCCAGGAGAAACTCCTGGAAGTGGCCCGTCGCCCAAACTACAGCGAGCAGCTCTCGCTCCGTGGTGGAGTAGCGAGTTTCTGCGTCCTTCAGTGTCCTGCTGGCGAACGCGACAGGGTGCTCCCCATCTGGGAACTCCTGGGACAACACTGCCCCCAGTGCGGTTCCGGACGCGTCGGTCGCCAGCACAAAAGGTCTTTCAAAATCCGGGTAAGCCAGCACGGGCTTGGTGGCCAGCGCTCGCTTCAGCTCCCCGAAGGCCCTCTGCTGCTCTGCGTTCCACACGAAAGGAGTTTCCTTTCTGAGCAGCTGTGTAAGAGGACGACTGATGGCCGAGTATCCCTGGATAAATCTTCTATAGAATCCCGACAAGCCCAGGAAGGCCCGCAACTCCCGTGCGTTCGTCGGTGCCACTTGATCGTTGACGGCACTCACCTTCTCGGGGTCCATCTCCACACCATCTTCCGAAACAACGTGACCCAAGTAGTTGACTCGGGATTTCATGAAGGAACACTTCTTCAAGTTGAGCCGGAATCCGGCCTCTTCGAATCTCCGAAGTACAGCTCGAAGAAGTTCAATGTGGGAGTCGGCGTCCCGCGTGAACAATATCACGTCGTCCAGGTATATAAGGCACCCCTCTCCAATGAGGCCGTCCAAAGTGTCGTTCATGGCAGCCTGGAATGTGGCCGGGGCATTTTTCAGCCCAAAAGGCATACGAGCACATTCGAAATGCCTGTTCATCGCCGTGAAGGCCGTTTTCTCCTGGGCGTCTGGGGCCACCGGAATCTGGTGGTAGCCCATCGTCAAATCCAAGGTGGTGAACCACCTACTTCCCCCCATCATGAACAGGGTCTCCTGTAACCTGGGGATAGGGTACTTATTCCCCTTTGTGACCCCATTCAATCCACGATAGTCAATGCAGAAACGCCATCGTTGGGGCTCCCCGGCTGGCGTCTTCTTCTTTGCCATGACAATCGGCGAGTTCCAAGGACTCTTGGACGGTACAATCACCCCATCCGCCAACATGTCGTGGACCTGCCCCTCCACGAAGTCGCGCAATGCGTGGGGCACAGGGTAGGGTCGCCTTGCCACTGGGGGCGCCGTGCCCGTGTCGATCTCATGGGAGACTGGCAAGTTGCATCCATCCCTCCCCGGCTTCCCAAACAAATGCCGGTTTTGTTCCAAGCACCCCCTCAGCTGCGCTCGTTCCGGTCCCGCCAGATGGACGGTCTGGTCATCGATCAGTTGCTGCAGCTCTTCAGAATTCATCATCTCTCCCCAATCCTCCGCCGGAAGGCACTCCTGGTCGTCCATAGGGATGGGCCCCTCACCCTCGGAGGGACGCCCGCTGGCGGACCTCCCCGAGGTCTCCAAAGGACAATCCTTTGGCCCGCTCAACGGCGTCTGCTGGGCTTCACACGTCTGATCTTTCGTTTTCTCCGCCCGCCAGCTGGCCGACAGCCGCTCCAGGTTCTTCACAGTGTTAGGGTCCCGAACCAAAGCTCCGACGACCAACCGCTCGCCAGTTTGGGGGTGATCTATTTCCACCGCGCCCGTGTCTGTCCGTATGCTGATGGGGAGCTTCCTCAAGAGGTCCAGCCCCAACAAGTTTAGGCCCGAGTCTGACCGGTCAAAAACAAAGAAATCATGTACGGTTCTCATCGGGCCGATCACCACCGAGGCCCTCTGCACTCCTCGTAGCGGCAACCGCTGTCCGTCGGCTCCCCACAACTCAACAGTAGTAGGCCGAAGTTCCACCCCAGGAATGGGCTCCGACAAGGCCGATACGGCGGCACCGGTGTCTAGCACCATTCGGCGATCGATGTCCGCCAACCTGACTGGGACTGATATCATCGGTCGTGTAGTGAAGGCCACCGTTGTCTGGAATGCGACCAGCCCGTCACCTTTCACCCTCCCCTCCGGGTCGTCCGGCGCTGGAGTGATGACCGTTACAGCTGGCGCCGGGGTCATCGCCATCCTCCCTCTTCTGGAGCATTCAATCCCCATGTGTCCCCCAACGCCGCAAAAATTGCAATAATCGCAGCTAATGACCTTGTGAGGGCACTCCGTTGCGAAGTGACTCACACCCCCGCAGAAGCAGCAGGGTTCACGCGGGGACCTCCCCGGTAGCCCTTCCCCTGGTGTCGGGCTCTGCGGCGGTGTTCGGCCTCCAACGGGACGGTTGCGATTCGGGCACCTGGCCGCGAAATGTCCCACCTCTCCGCATCCATAACACTTCCTGGGTTCTTGATTGAGTATCCCGGCCACGTCCCACTTCAGTTCGGGCTCGCGGTCTTCCCGGTCGGTCTCCTCCCATTCCTCAGCCTTCTCAACCGCCTCCTCCAGGGTCTCTATCGGTCCTCCCCGCAAGAATAGACTTATTTCCTTATCCACCCCTCGGATGAATGCTCGCAGGGTCTTCTGCCGAATCCATTCCGGCCGTCGTGCCAGAGGAAGGTTCTCCTCTGCTTCCACAGCGCATGTCGCCAGAGCTGTCAGTCGTTCGGCGTACTTCCGCAGGGGTTCTCCAGTCTGTCTCTTCGTTGTCCACAGCTTGATGTTGGCCTGCTCAGGGTTTTCCTTCCCATACCACCGGAGGATCTGCGCCTTCAAACGGTCGTAGGGCTGTTCGCCCGTCGCTTCTGAAAAGAACCGTTTGACTCCCCCCTTTAGTCGCGCTCTCAGGAATTGTACTTTCTGCGCCTGCGTCAGGGTGGTGGTGGCCTGTTCCACTTCTGAGAAAAATTGTTGTGCCGAAATACATCCGACCTCATCTGGGTTCCACACATCCACCTCCATGAACAGAGACCTCGGAAGTCCGGCACCCTGTCCTTCGGGTTTTGGGACCCCCCTCTGTGAGGCGAAGAAATCTCCCATCTGCGCCATTGCGGTGGTTACCGCCTCCATCATCTCAAGTGAGATTGTCGCGGCGTCTCCTCCTTCGGCCATGGCAGTCAATTGTGATGTTCGTAGGGCACACAAAAAAAAAATGTATTCAAAAGAATGGAGTGAAAAGAATATTTCACTTTTTGTCACTGGTTGGTCTTTTATTTGTTACGGAACGTAATTGCGCGAGAACAGGTGTTTCGCTAGTGTTCACGGACCCGGAACAGTGGTTCCGAACCGATAACAGAACGTTGGGTGGCTGTTCCGATCCAGGAACAAGTTTCTGTACTTGTTCGAGTTTCGGTAACAGTTGTTTCGAACCGTTCCCTTGACTCGGGAACAACAGTTCTCAGAACGTGTTAACGTTCCGAACCCCGTTGATTCGAAACTCCTTGGTTCGGATCGCTGACCCGAAACCTGGTGACCCGCCCGAGAGAAGTTCTGACACGGTATGTGTTCCGAACCCTCCGAACCAACGAGAAGGCCGATCCGGATCGTCCGAAAAATGAGGACCCGGAACGCGACGGTTCGCCCGAAACTTTCACGGGAGAACGCCGGTGGGACAACCTGATATCTCGCTAGCTCGCTCACACTCCTGTTCCTCTGCTCACAAGTGGTTTGATGTCTACGGCCGTATTCCTTGTTTTTACAGAAAAACAACGTCCTACGCTCGTATTTTCTTTTCAACGTACAATAGTCAATATTTATGGCAATAAAATTGCATCAACAATGTTCCTACAATAATTCTGATCACTCTCCTGGGCGTTTTTGTACTAGTCGAGCGCAAGGTGAACTGAAGGTTCGTGATGGTCGGAACTCATCAAAAATCCCACCGCTGCCACCAAATTGTAATGGTGTGTTTTCCTAGTGGAGGCCGACTTAATTAGGAGTTGAAGACTCACCAAAACAATACCTTGCGCTTACGAACTAGTAATATTTCAGGGCACTTACTGTTTTTCGTGGTTCACTGGAATCGGTTGGTAGCCGTGGCGTTGGTAGCGTTGACTAGGTTTCCCTTGTGGGATAACCGAAAAATGTTACCTTCGTCTGAGTTATTCTGGTAAGTATGATTCTTTATTATTACTGTATATTGTGTATAATTTGCTATAATTCAATTTTTAACTCTTTTTCTTGTTTCAGGTACTATGTGACTCAGCGAATGCAGGTAAGTGAATTTAAATTACGTTAATTTAAAGGTGATTCTATGTTTGCTTCAAATAAGGTAAGTATTTAAGGTAAGTATTAAATTGAATTACTTTACTTTTGATTCTAATACGCTCCAGGAAAATGCTCAGGTAAGTATTCAATAATGGAACACCAATTTCAGAACAAAGGATAGAAAATCTCTATTTGAATGAAAAACAAACTTCAAATTATCAATAAGGTGGTAGAAACGAACAAATGACTTTAAAATCAAGTTACTAAATAAGAAAGGTAAGTATTCTGGTCGGAGGTTCCTGATGGGACTAACCTCAAAGTGACCACGTGGAAATGTTCCGAAACATGAACATGAGATAACAAACGGAACGTCCTTTGGACAACGAGAACAAAAGAAACACCTAGAACCTAGGAGGAACAATATCAAAATTTATACAAAATGACTTCTAAATTTACCGTGATGGACTAGTTGAGAGAGAGAGTTCGTTGGATGGTCCTTGGGATCGCGGGGGTCTTCCAGAATCGTCGTTAGAGTACTTCGGGAGGGCGAAATCGTGCACCGTAAGTCTCAGGCTATTTCGATGAAACTGCTTCCAAATGATCAAGAGTTCTTGGCTCTAATTCACTGACTTGACTACAAAACTGATTCACGTACTGGTTACTCTGTTACTGACTTAAACCCTGATTGAAGTATACACTCTTGATAGTGGCCGATACAACATCGACAGGGTGAGAGGTGTGTAGATCTGTCTCAGCTCAGCACACGACTGACGCCTCAAGATGGCGTAGTCCCGATCGTTCCTTCCGTCACGTGACTTCCCCACTCTCCTCCATTCTGCAGTACAGGTCCATCAGGTGCTGCCTCCTGTCGGCGCACTCACAAGCTCCACCTCCATGCCCTCCTCCTCGTATGGAAGGCTTTTCCTTATCCTTAGCCTCGAGATCCCAGCTGGCGGTGCGGACATAGGTCTTTGTGACAACCCGTCACAGAGTGAGCTCCAAAGCCATTTTTACTCCTTGGAGAAGCCTAATCAAACAGCTGACCTGCAGGGTCAGTGAACCCTCCCTTCGCTTACCCCCTCTCCGCCGAGACACCATCCCTCTCATCATGAAGAGGATCCGACAGAACGCGTCCAACCCTTGAGTTACTAAGTACCATCCCATTGTTCATGTTAATACATTTTATATTTGAGTTTATTCCAGTTCAAGTAAATACAGTTTTTTACCACGTCTACGTTTTCGTCTTCAAAATTATACAGTCCACCCATCTTAGGATTCAACATTGGTCCATCGAACCGGAATACTGGATTGGCAACGCCGCTTTTCGTCGTCTAGAATATCGTCTTGACCTTCCTCACACTACGGTTATCTGCCTTCCTTTCTTCCTATTATTTCGTCGCTCACCTTTTCGTATATACCCTGATCCCACCTTTCAATCACGTTTTCGATCTGATCAGCAAGTAGGTTTGCTTCTCACAACATTTTCGTTTTTCTCAACAATATTGTCGCCAATAGTACTTAATAGTATTTGAGACCATTTTTCGCTCTAACCATTTTTCGGTTTTTTCGCATTTCGCTCGCTAACCATTTTTCGCTCTAATCGTTCTAATTTAGTTTTGACATTTTGTTCAATTTTGTCGTTTCTTTGTCTATTTTGTGTTTATGTTGTCGAATGTTTGATAATTGTTTACTGTCTTTGTCGAATTTATTGTCGTATGAACAATAATTTTATATTTGATTAGTTTTAGTTGCTTGTTAACTTGCGTTATTATTCAAAATGGGTCCTAGAAAAGAAAATATTGACACTCTGTATAAACAAAGAAATCTCATTTTTGCTAGACTAGATACTTTCGATAAATTCATTGCTGAGGCACCCCAAGAGGAACTTGTACAGTTAAAGGTAAGACTTCGCAAGGTAGAGGAGCTTTGGAAAGAATTTGAGGACGTCCAAGGCCGCATAGAGGAGATTGAGGAGCGTTCAGTCGAGCACGGAGTCCAGAGTGCCCTCCGAGACACCTTCGAAACACTGTTTTACCGAGTTGTCGGTACAGCCGAGTCCATGCTGTTGACCCCCCCTGCCCATGCAATCGGGGCGGAGCAGCGTTCGCCGGGAGGTTTTTCGGAGCCAGTTCCACGTACTCAGGATTATGATTTTCGTCTCCCGCCAATACAACTACCTACCTTTGACGGAACTTTTGAAGAATGGACTTCATTCTTTAACATTTTCAAGGACATAGTTCACGATAATAAGCAATATCACGGCGCTTGTAAATTGAAATACTTAAAGAACTCACTCAGAGGGGAACCATACAATCTCATTGAATCTTTAGAATTAACTGCAGCCAATTACGATGTGGCTTTTCAACTACTACTAGACCGTTATGATAACCCAGCCCTTGCTACACAAAAACACGTCGCTAAATTATTTGATCTCCCTAAAGTCGAAATCGAATCAGCTCCTACTCTTCGCACATTGTTTGATGATTCAATGAAACACATACGCGCACTAAAAGCCCTTGGACAACCAACAGACTCATGGGACCCACTGCTAATTCATCTCATCTCCTCGAAACTTGATATTGCCTCATTTAACCTTCATCCGCTCGCGCCCCCCTGAGTCACACTAGCGATCGCGGGGCGGCTGATAGCCGCCCGTCACATTTTTCCTTATTTCAATGGATTTTTTGGTACTTCAACTCGATAACGACAAGGATTTGGGTTGGTCATCTTGTAAGTGAGTTCATACACATCATTTAGAATGAAAAACTTTTATTGAAAATAATTATAAACTTTGGTAAACAAAAATTATAAAAAAAAACGTCATAATATTCTTTCTGGGCTTACTGCCTAGTGACTAAACAATCACACTCTGTTCAATAAATCAAATTGTTCTTCATAGCAGAAGATATAATATATCTTTTGCATGATTCCTTCTAATAATGTGATTTTATTATAATCACATTATTAGAAGGAATCATGCAAAAAATTTTATTATAAACTTTGGTAAAAAATAAATAACGTCTAAATATTTTTCTTGAGCTTACTGCCTAGTGACTAAAGTATCACATTTTCTTCGATAAATCAAATTGTCCTTCATAGCAGAAGATATCAGATCTTTAGAAGAAACCATGCAAAATTACGAAATAATACCTAAGGATAAAAATGGTAGGTATGTAGGTACCTGGTAGAAAACTAGAAAAATAACGTACTTACGAAAATAGCGAATCACGAGTAGGTACCAAAGCAAACATCACAAATGATAAATGAAACTCAGGTTTTTATCAGCATTTCTTCCGAAACATACATAGCTACTCATAACGAGGCTGAATGAAGTAAAAAAATATACTTACATTTCACCGTGGACGTTCAAAAAAATGTTGCACTGCCGATCGCGGGGCGGCAGTTAGCCGCCGAACTTAGTCACTCAAACTTTGAACGTGTATTGACAGCCACCAACGTAACGCAGGAGGAAAAGGTTAACGACATCTTGCGGAGGAAAGTCCAACTAGAGAATACAACTGCACTTTCCCACTCTCTTGCATGCCAGTTATGTTTTGCCGCGCAAAATTCATCGGGGGCGGCAGTTTGCCGCCCACGCGAGCGGATGAAGGTTAAAGAATGGAAAAAACTGTGCCCCTCCAAAGAATTGCCGACTATGAAAAGCTTCGAAAAGTTTTTGTGTAACCGTTGTGAATTATTGGAGGCTATTCAATCATATAACCCTTCATCGTCTAAGAGGTCATCAAAACTAGAAACAGTCACTAAAAGGGTTTCCAATCTTTTGTTGACAGACAATAAAGATACAAACACCTTTAAACCCTGCATTCTATGCAAAGACGGCCACATTTTAAAGGATTGTCCTAAGTTTCTTGACATGTCATTTAACGAACGATTCTCATTCGTCAAATCAAAAAACTTGTGTATAAACTGCCTGCGTCCTGGGCACTTGGTGGCAGATTGCAGAGCCTCTAGGTGTCGTCATTGCAAGAGGAGTCACAACACCTCTCTACATCGGGAACAGACTGACGAGGGAGCTGAAAACATTGAATCTACTCCGGAATTCTCGTCTCTAGCTCAGCAAAATAACAACTTACATGCTATGACCAATTCTCCTCGTCAGACCACTCCAGTTTTACTATCTACTGCCAGTGTTCTCATTTCTGGTAGTACTGGCTGTAAATCATTCTGTCGTGCTCTTCTGGATAGCGGAAGCCAATCGAGTTACATAACTTCGTCACTTTGTGATCGAGTAAATCTCAAGCGAAATAATCTGCTAATGACTGTCAGTGGTTTCAGTGGCAGTTCATCGCAGTCCGTCCATCACCGCGCAGAAGCCAAGCTAACCTCTCGCTACTCTGATTTTACTCGGAAAATGGATTTTCTTGTGGTTCCCAAGATCACTGACTACAGTCCTCAGACAGATGTGGATTTTAAATCTCTGAAGTTGCCATCACAAGTAGTCCTGGCGGACCCAAACGTCCATGATTCTGGAGAAATAGATATGCTCTTGGGAGCGGACGTGTTTTGGGAGTTGATAGGTCAAGGTATATTAGAGATTCCTGAATTATCTTTGAACTTAAGAGAGACCAAATTAGGATGGATAATTGCTGGAAAAAGTCCGACTGTCGACACTACTCACTGTTTCATTGTATCTGAGGTCACTTTGGAGTCAATTGATTCTACTCTGCGTAAATTTTGGGAACTCGAAAATATTGTTGCTACAGCTCATTATACAGGAGAAGAAATCAATTGTGAAAAAACCTTCGAAGAAACATCCCGAAGAAATAGTTGTGGTAGATATATAGTTCAAATGCCACTCAAAAACAACCTTGGTTTGCTCGGTGACAGCAAAGAAATTGCCCTTCGCAGATTCTATGGTTTAGAACGCCGATTGGGGCGAGACCCTGAACTGAAGCTCAGATATCAGGCTTTTATGAAAGAGTATGCCCAATTAGGACATATGGTGGAGATGAGTAAAGCTGAACTTTGCAAACACCAAAAAACTTACTTTGTACCCCACCATCCAGTGTTTAAGGAGTCTTCTTCGAGTACTAAACTAAGAGTAGTTTTTGATTTCTCTTCCAAAACTAGCTCTGGGTATTCACTCAATGATATACTGGCAGTAGGACCTACGATTCAACCATTGCTCTTCAATCACCTAGTACGTAATAGATTGCATCCAATCCTCATTTGCGGTGATTTGGAAAAGATGTTCAGACAAATTCTAATAGATCCTAGCCAGACGTCATTACAATTGATATATTGGCGTGAATCTCCTCAGGATCCAGTGAAGGTGTTCAAATTGTTAACAGTGAGCTATGGAACGAGCTGTGCATCATGGTTGGCAACACGCTGTCTCAAACAGCTTGCTCAAGACCATCCACATTCGATCACCTCTCCAATCATAAGCAATCAGTTTTATATGGATGACCTGAGTGCTGGTGCCAATACTCCCAAGGAAGCCATTAAGATCAAGGAACAGGTTACTGCCCATCTTGCTTTGGGAGGATTTCACATTCGCAAATGGAGTTCTAATTCGCTAGAGTTCATGGAGTCTATTCCGGAAGAAGACAGGGAATTGAAGGTTCCTGTAACCTTTGACAAGGAATCTAATGTACGCACACTCGGCCTCATCTGGACCCCATTGGAGGATACATACTCTTTTTGCATTGACCCTCAGGAATTCGTTGGAGAAAAACACGTCGAGCTAACTAAACGAATAGTGCTTTCCACAATAGCCAAGTTGTTTGATCCTCTTGGTCTTCTCGGACCCGTCATTACCAAAGCAAAAATCCTCATGCAAGAACTTTGGCATCAAAACTATGAGTGGGATGAACGTCTCTCGTCTTCTTTCACGAAGAAATGGAACGTTTTTTGTAGAACGATGTCTGCTTTGAAGAGTCTCAAAATACCTCGTCGAATCACAATTGATGACTGTGACAGCATAGAGCTTCATGGATTTGCTGATGCTTCAACTGAAGCATATGGTGCATGTCTTTATCTTAGATGCACAAAGGGCTCAGGTGAGTCATCAGTTCATCTAATCACATCAAAATCAAGGGTTGCTCCCCTCAAGACACAATCTCTTCCTCGCCTGGAACTTTGCGCCGCAGAACTCCTGATAGATCTGGTCCAACAAACGTTACCCTCTTTACAAGAAATTGTTATCAAAGACATAGTATACTGGACAGACTCCCGGGTTGCACTCTCTTGGATAAATGGATCCCCATCTAAATGGGTAACTTTTGTAGCAAATCGTGTGTCTTTGATTCAAGAGCATTCAAAGCCAGAACAATGGAGGCATGTACAGTCAATACATAATCCAGCAGATTTGATCTCCAGAGGTGTATATGCCGACCAACTGTTTGAATCATGCCTCTGGTGGAATGGGCCCCACTGGCTATCCCAACAACCTAACTTTCATACTTACGGACATTTTGAAACCATCGTTGCAGAGGAGCTACCAGACTTCAAAAAACCTAAAACTAATAGTTTGATCTCTACAGAAAGGACGTCAGCAGATGGAAGTCACCTTGTTAAGTGTCTGGTGATGCAGTCGTCTTTCGATCGAATCGTTCGCACTGTGGCTTACTGCTACAGATTTCTAAGACGGCGTCGCCTAGGAAGGGGATCAAGGCCAGTCGGACCTATCACAGCTGATGAGTTCAATGAAGCCAGGATTACGACCCTTCGTATTGCTCAACAGCTCATGTTCCCCCAAGAATATAAAGATCTCGTTGCAGGACGAGAAATAGCAGCTTCCAGCAGAATAGTGAACTTGAGCCCATATTTAGATGCTGATAAATTGATTAGGGTCGGTGGAAGACTTCAAGCCTCTCAGCTAACTCCTGAAATGAAACATCCGATTATACTTGCTCAAGGAGGCTCTCCTCCAATCAATAAGCTAACGATAGTTCTGGCTAGGCAAGTGCATCAGAACAATATGCATGTTGGTCCACAAGCTCTCCTATCCATCATTCGTGAACAGTACTGGCCACTAAATGGACGCAATCTCTGTCGTCGGGTTTACCACCAATGCGTAACGTGCTTCAAGGTTAACCCCAAGGCTCTTAACCAAATAATGGGAAACTTACCTCAGCCGAGAGTAGAACCTTCACGTCCATTCTACCACTGCGGGATTGATTATGCTGGTCCCATACTTGTTCGAAATTCCTTGAGGAGAAATGCTTCGGCATCCAAAGCATATATTAGTTTGTTTGTGTGTTTGAGCACCAAAGCAGTGCACATTGAACTTGTTGAAGATTTGACGACCCAATCATTTCTGGCAGCATTGAGAAGATTTTTGTCCAGACGTGGCAAGCCATGTGTAATCTATTCTGACAATGCCACAAACTTTGTTGGTAGTAAAAATGAAATTCAGCAACTCAGGGAACTATGGATGTCTGACAGTCATAGGGATGCTATTGTAAACTTTCTTACTAGTGATAATATAAGCTGGAAATTTATACCCCCCAAGTCTCCCAATTTTGGTGGTATCTGGGAGTCAGGCATTAAGCAGGTTAAGATTCATTTGAAAAAAATGGTAGGTAATCGAGTGCTCACATTTAATGAACTCTATACTTTGCTGACACAGATCGAAGCATGCTTGAACTCTAGGCCCCTTTTTCCTCTGTCCTCTGACCCAAACGATTTGGCCTCATTAACCCCTGCACACTTCCTCATTGGCAGTAGCTTGCTCACTCCTCCTGAGCCGAACCTCAGACGATTACCCACAAATCGACTCACTCGCTGGCAGACAGTGCAGCAGATAAGTCAGCACTTTTGGAACCGATGGTCTTCGGAGTACCTCCAAGAGCTACAAAGGCGGACCAAGTGGACTTCGACCTCTGATAATTTGGCAGTTGGTGCTCTAGTACTGATAAAGAACGATCACACCCCTCCTCTTTCGTGGACACTGGGACGAGTCATAGCTGTGAGGCCTGGAGCTGACCACAAAGTGAGGGTTGCAACCCTGAAAACTGCCACTGGATATCTTGACCGAAATGTGAGATCACTCTGCCCTCTACCTATTGCCGAAGATGATGAATCAGAATCATTGAAGACGATGCTTCAAGGTGGGGAGAATATGGAGAAGCCTAATCAAACAGCTGACCTGCAGGGTCAGTGAACCCTCCCTTCGCTTACCCCCTCTCCGCCGAGACACCATCCCTCTCATCATGAAGAGGATCCGACAGAACGCGTCCAACCCTTGAGTTACTAAGTACCATCCCATTGTTCATGTTAATACATTTTATATTTGAGTTTATTCCAGTTCAAGTAAATACAGTTTTTTACCACGTCTACGTTTTCGTCTTCAAAATTATACAGTCCACCCATCTTAGGATTCAACACTCCTATTGAATGGAAGTGCTCTTCCAGGCGTTTTTCGGCATTCGAGGAGATCTTCTTCCTCTTCAGATCACTGATCAGCTGAGTGAGCTCCAAAGCCATTTTTACTCCTATTGAATGGAAGTGCTCTTCCAGGCGTCTCCAGCATTCGAGGAGATCTTCTTCAATCTTCAGATCACAGATCAGCTGAGTGAGCTCCGAAGTCATTTTCAGTCCTATTGAACGCAGGAAGCTGAAATTTGAGAGGGAAGGTCAAGGGAGAATACCGATGGTGGTAGGTGCTATTGATAGAGAACCAGTGATCTATACAGAAGGGTGATCTATACAGAAAATAATAAACCTTTGAGCAATGATTTGCAGCGTTTTACCTAGGAACGAAGTGCATTCTCGTGGTCATGAATTAAATAGAATGAAATAGGACGACATTAAAGAATCCAGGACTACCGCATTTCAAGTGAGGTACTACTGTTCTATTCACTGAACTTGCCTCCGTTTCGTAACACTCAGCTACTCCATGCGCTGGCGGCAACTGAGGAGCTTCCCTGTCAAAGGTGATAAGTGCCATTTTCTTCGAAAAAAGTTATGAGCAAAAACAACTTTCAAAGAGATGTACAAACCAGGTTTTTTTTTTTACCTCCGTCTAGCGATTTTTTCTTGTACGTGTATCATAAGTACCATTATTAAAATATATGTTAGAATGAAATAGGTTTGTAAGCTGCCGTCCTGAGGGGATCGGCAAATAACGTTGTGTAAGGAAAAGAGAGGGGGAAATGACAAGAAAAATGAATGGTTGCAACTTAAAGTTAGGTATGAAATTTATACTTAGCTTCGTTGCGCAACGGTAGAGCGGAAGCGGCAGATGCGGTAGGCGTTTCTTGTATAACCTGAAAATGGAGCACTTCCCTGAAGGGGCTTCACCACGTTGCTCAAAAAAAGAATAAAAGGATTGCAATGCGACGTGGCGCAATTTAACTATGTAATGCCTAGGGGTGAAGGTATGATATTGTACTCTTACTGTGATTTCAGTATTTACCACTTTGAGAAATTTCAGGTGTTGCTTGGACAAAGAACTCAAGAAAATACGTTGCAGTGAAATATAATGAACTCGAAGGTGCAATGCAAAACAAACATATGAATGTACAACTTTGAATGGTACAAATAAACTCAATTTAAACAGAAGCAATTCGTTGTTGGTTATTTCAATCCCAGATAATATCTTATACGAAAGAAAAGGTAAGTATGAGGTTGGTATGACAAAGTTAATATGACTATTTTAGTGTAATCAACAATGCGTTGTACTAATAGCTGCTTAAAGGCAACTATGAAGAAAAATGTAGTTTTCGGATAAGTCTCTGTCTCAACCCTACCTATGATTATTGGCCAATAAGGAAAACAGTTCGCACTCACGTTGCTGAAACTCGTTGAGGCGGGTTCCGGTGTGATGCAAGGTATTCCGTTGTCCAGAGGGGTAGTCAGGAGAATGCAGAGGTCGACCAAACAGGAGAGGGAAATCACTACTACGACTGTTGGCTTTGAAAAAGAGTTTCGGTAAAAGAGAGCAATGCTGAATTTAAAGTTGCGCAATAAATTGCAGAACGAAAGGGGGCAGTTGCAGTTAATGTCTGTGGAAGTCTTATAACTGTTAACTGAAGGGATGGTAGCAGAGAGCAGGCAGGAAGTGAAGTGGGGAGGCCGGCGCGCAGCCTTATATACGCTCCCCTCCACGCTTGGTGGCTCCCTCGAAGCCCACTGGTGGGAGGCCCCTCCCGGCGCTGTGATGTGCTTGACTCCCGATCCCTGTAGTCAGTGTGATTCCCGATCCTTCCTCTTTTCTCAATCTTTCCGTTTTTCTCCTAGTTTTTTCGTTCCTTTCCCAATCTTTTCGTCCTCTTTCCTCTATCCTGGTCCTGATGCTTGAATAGCAGATCCTGTGAGCTGCGGCTCACATTCCCCGTCGTTCCGGAAGCCAGCATTGTCAACGACAATGCTGGGTATCGGCAATGGTGTGGAAGGGTATGTACGTCTGAGGGCAACCTCATACTCGTACCGACGACACCCCGCACAAAGGTCGGGTCTCCGGTCTGCACTGTGATCCTCGCCGCATGTGGCTAATGCGTTGCCCTTACGATGCGCCCTCTTCAACCTCTCCCAAAACTCCTTACAGGCGTAACACCGGAAGGCCACCAACTGTGTGCATCGTCTGTTGCATATTGGGCACCTTGCTCTCTTTTTCTTGTGCTGTTTCGCCTGCGATGGTTGGTACCTCTTCAAAACGATCTTGGGAATGGATCGGGGTGAGTTGGTTCCGACCTCAATTGCGACCTGTGGCTCTCGTACCGGCGTCGGCAGCAATGGGCGTTCCTCCCCACTGTCGCTTTGAGATGATGGTGGTAGCGGAATGCGGCTTCCTCTGCGTTGCTGCAACGGCAACTCACGGAATGGTGAGATTGGCCTTGTGGGTGAGCGTCGTGGTACCGGACTCGGTGTGGTGGACCTGGCTCGTGAGGTAGATGCCACTGGAGATCTGTGGGCAATGACGGTCTCTCCTGCTTCTCCTGGTCCCCTCTCAGATGGCTGCGACTGGGAGGAGGTACTTGGAGTCATTGGCGGGTTGACATTGGTGGAAGGTAAGGAAACGACAATCCTTGCCGCAAGTGGCTCTGCGGTTTCCAAGCCCAACGCCCTCTTCAGTTCCTGTATCTCCTTCCTTGCCTACCGCTCTACCCAATTGCCATAGAGCCATCCTGCAAACATACAAGGAATTGCGCCAAGCATCCCTGCCCTAGGAAAAGTGCATGTGATTTCAATTGGGCCATCATTAACGGGTTTGGGTCAGAGAGCATGAAATATTAGTTGACCTGATGGGTCCAAGTGTTTTGTGTATCTTGAAGAGACCTAGTTAAATTCGATGACTTGAAGAGTCCTAATTAAATTGGTTGACTTGAAGAGTCCTAATTAAATTGGTTGACTTGAAGAGTCCTAATTAAATTGGTTGACTTGAAGAGTCCTAAAGGAATATGTTAATCAGTCAGTCGGTATAGTGTCGTCCCTATTAGTCAGTAAGTTAGTTGTAGCTTGTGTAATTGCTCCCATGTGTAGCTTGCGATAATTCACTGGTTCTCGCTGCCTCAATTTGTAGGGTGGAGCAGTTACTTCGTGTTCCTGGGTTGTAGGCGGAACCGCTTCGGTGGCCTCGACATTGCTGACAGGTTGGTGGTCGTTGCTCCGTTCCTCTTTACTGGGGACTGGAACGGTGAACGGCTCCTGTGGTGGGAATGTCATTGCATCAATGAACTGTTCGTCCTCATCGTCCGATGGCTCTTCCGGTGCGCTGGTACTGGATCCTGGATTGAACGGTTTCAGCGGGCTAACGGATGCCTGGGTTGGTTCAATCCGATGGATCACCCCAAGACTACAATTTTCCGCCGAGGGTGGTCGGAATAACGCCTCAAATTGCTTTAGAACTGCTCGGGTCGGTGCGATGTCTTCAATGTCAAGGTGGCTCTGCTTTTCCACTACTACCTCGTCAAACTCGGGGCTTGGTTCGTCCCATGGGTCTGTCAGGATAAGTTCCCATTCTTCTGGATGTTCTAGTATGGGATGTGAAGTTTCCCATTCCTCCAGGTTGACATCCTCCTTGAAGGACTCATCAGTAGTGGTTGCAGTGCTGACTGGTTGGTGAATTTCTGGGTTCAATGTGGTCTGCAAGTGGGCTATGGTGTTTTTGATGATTTTAGGTGGCATTGCTGGTGGCAACATTGCAGGTAATGTTGCTGGCATTGCTGGCGTTGCAGGGTCAGCAATGGTCGGCTCCACTGATATTAGTGTTTGGGGCGTTGTAGTCAGCATTTCAGGCGTTGCAGGGTCAGCAACGGTTACTTCCACGGGTGTGGTTGCAGCCAAAGTTGCTGGAGTTGCGGTCAGGATTGCTGGGGTTCCAGTATCCACGACGGCAGGTCTCAGCGATGTTGTTCCAACATCGGTCAGTGAATTTGTGGTTTGCATTGCCGGGGTTGCTGGGTCTGCAATGTCCTGTTTGAAGGGTACAGGGGTGGTCAGAGTCGTGTGAGTTGCGGATTCTGCAATGGCATGTTCCCATAGTGAGGTCTTGGTCAATACTGCTGGAGTTGTGGAGTCTGCAACGGCTTGCTCCCATGGTGCGGTTGCGGTCATAGTTGCTGGAGTTGTTGGGTACACAACGGTTCTGGGTTGGTCACACTTGACTTCATTCACCAAAATTGTCGGAGGTGGAACAACAGTGATACCCGGAGAGGTGCTGGGAAACGTTGTGATTGTTGCAGTTGCGCAACTTTCGTCATTTTTCACAACTGATTTCCTCCTCTCGGATACCATAACCATCCCCACAGTCAATGGTTCGTCGAATTCCTCTCGTTTGGACATTTTAGCGCCGCATGGTCCGTAATGTTGGTATTCCATACGTGGTCCGGTAGTCAAGGTGATAGGGATTTTTCGCAAGATGTCTAACCCCAACAAGTCCAAAGACGCCTCGCGTCTAGCGAAAATCGCAAAGGTATGCATAAATTTATGCTCCCCGATCTGTGTAAGCACTCGTTGCTCTCCCGCAAAAGGCAGTGAATGCCCGTCAGCTCCCCATGCCATTGCTTCGGTAGGTAGAAGGGGAATTCCCTTTATCGGACTTGAGAGTACCGACAACGCAGCTCCCGTATCAATGGTCATATTTCGGGTCTCAGGACCCAGTCCGACCTTCATTCTAATGGTTCGGACCATGGGTTGCTCTACCGCGGGGATATAATATAAAATTTTAGGAGGGTTATAACGTGCAATCTCACTGGCCCCACTAGGTTTCTCCCCATGACGCGCCGGCGGACTTGATATTTGCAGCAACCTTCGTTTCCGGAAGCAATCTTCTTCAAGATGTTCGCGAACACCACAAAAATCGCAAAAAATAGTGCGTTGCGGGCTGTCCGGACACTCAACCGGAAAGTGCTGCCTACTGGCGCAGAACATGCACGGAAAACGAGGTAAGGGCGGTTCGAGAGTCCTAGGGTTCAAAGTTTCCGGACGATAGTTGTCCCGACGTTCTGTTTCTCGTGAAATTCGATCTGAAGGGTAGCGGGATCGCTCTCTCCGAGGTTCGTCCTCCAAATAGCTTTTGTTTTGGTCGGTTTCCCGCCGCGTGCATTTGGCGGCAAAATGCTCTAGGCTCCCGCATTTATAACACCGATGATCGTTGACCGTGGCCAAGTCCCACCTTTCTTCCACGTCCTCGGAATTTTCGAGCGTCTCCTCTATTTCCTCCGCCCTTTTTAATGCAGTCCGAATTGATATGGGTCTATTTGCAACGAGAAAAGAGCTCAGCCGCCCCCCGACACCTCGAATGAACGCACTTAGTGTTTTACGATCCACCCAACTGTTCTTGTCGTGAGCATCCATGTTGGCTCCCTCTTCGATGATAGCACAACGCGCTAGGCCCCGTACGCGATCCGCAAACTGCCGAAGCGTTTCCGACGGATTTCTTTTTACCGTCCAAAGCAAGGCGGCCGCATGCTGAGGGTTTTCTTTCCTAAACCAGATCAACATTTCCTCTCGGGCGATCCTATACGCTTGCTCGCTGTTGAGATTGTCTTGACGGTCGATGAGAAACTTTTTGGCTGTTCCGCGCGCTTTAGCTCGCAGAAGGCGGATTTTCTGGGTCGCGGAAAGGTTCACAGCTACCGCGTCAAAATTTGCAAAAAACGAGGTCACATTTAGCGCTCCTATCGCGTCGGGGTCCCACGGGTCAATTTCAAGAAATAGGGATCTAGGAATATCGTCTGGATCTCCCCCCCGAGTCACTTGGTTATAATTTTTAAGCAATATGGTCATCTCTCGCATTGTTTGCGTCATGGAGTCAATGGAATCGGCCCCCACCGTAATAGGTGATGTGGAGCGGTCGTCGTCAAAACGGTTCTTCCCTGGACTCGACATGGTGCAGAATAATTTGCGTCACACAAAGCTAAAAATTAGTCAGTCTTGGTTTGGTCGTTGCGCAACGGCGCAATGTCAATTGAAACAACAGGTGGAAAATTTTAGCCGTATTGCACAACGGTGCGGCTCGTGGAATGCTACCGTCTTTTTCACAACGGTTCGTAAAACAATGAAATTTGGCACAACGGTGCGTAAAACAATTAAATTTGGCACAACGGTGCAACAAGAAATGAAATTTCGCACAATGGTGCGATGCAAAAATCAAAACTATAGTCGCAATTGGCGACAATGGCGCACTTTTCCTTCGGCGTACAACTTCGGATATGGGATGCACCCTACCTATCCTACAGCTAATCACCTGCTCAATAGTGGTTTTTCTGACTAAAATTGTTCGTACACAAGGCTCCGCCAAATGTGTACCTGACCTTAAGTTGCTTTGTGAATTTAAGGGAAATTGAATTTAAAATTGCGTTGCTTGTGCAACGGACAACGTTATATGTGATAAAAATGAATTTAAAATTGGCGTTACACCTGCAATGGAGTTGCGTTGTGGTGCAATGGTCAGCGTTGTTGTATATAAATTTGAATTTAAAATTGCATTGCTGAAGGCAATTACACAACGTTAAAGCGTTACAGAATAAAATTTGGGGTTCGTTACGAGGCTTGCCTCGTAAAAAATCCCGTTCGCTGCCACCAATTTGTAAGCTGCCGTCCTGAGGGGATCGGCAAATAACGTTGTGTAAGGAAAAGAGAGGGGGAAATGACAAGAAAAATGAATGGTTGCAACTTAAAGTTAGGTATGAAATTTATACTTAGCTTCGTTGCGCAACGGTAGAGCGGAAGCGGCAGATGCGGTAGGCGTTTCTTGTATAACCTGAAAATGGAGCACTTCCCTGAAGGGGCTTCACCACGTTGCTCAAAAAAAGAATAAAAGGATTGCAATGCGACGTGGCGCAATTTAACTATGTAATGCCTAGGGGTGAAGGTATGATATTGTACTCTTACTGTGATTTCAGTATTTACCACTTTGAGAAATTTCAGGTGTTGCTTGGACAAAGAACTCAAGAAAATACGTTGCAGTGAAATATAATGAACTCGAAGGTGCAATGCAAAACAAACATATGAATGTACAACTTTGAATGGTACAAATAAACTCAATTTAAACAGAAGCAATTCGTTGTTGGTTATTTCAATCCCAGATAATATCTTATACGAAAGAAAAGGTAAGTATGAGGTTGGTATGACAAAGTTAATATGACTATTTTAGTGTAATCAACAATGCGTTGTACTAATAGCTGCTTAAAGGCAACTATGAAGAAAAATGTAGTTTTCGGATAAGTCTCTGTCTCAACCCTACCTATGATTATTGGCCAATAAGGAAAACAGTTCGCACTCACGTTGCTGAAACTCGTTGAGGCGGGTTCCGGTGTGATGCAAGGTATTCCGTTGTCCAGAGGGGTAGTCAGGAGAATGCAGAGGTCGACCAAACAGGAGAGGGAAATCACTACTACGACTGTTGGCTTTGAAAAAGAGTTTCGGTAAAAGAGAGCAATGCTGAATTTAAAGTTGCGCAATAAATTGCAGAACGAAAGGGGGCAGTTGCAGTTAATGTCTGTGGAAGTCTTATAACTGTTAACTGAAGGGATGGTAGCAGAGAGCAGGCAGGAAGTGAAGTGGGGAGGCCGGCGCGCAGCCTTATATACGCTACCCTCCACGCTTGGTGGCTCCCTCGAAGCCCACTGGTGGGAGGCCCCTCCCGGCGCTGTGATGTGCTTGACTCCCGATCCCTGTAGTCAGTGTGATTCCCGATCCTTCCTCTTTTCTCAATCTTTCCGTTTTTCTCCTAGTTTTTTCGTTCCTTTCCCAATCTTTTCGTCCTCTTTCCTCTATCCTGGTCCTGATGCTTGAATAGCAGATCCTGTGAGCTGCGGCTCACAGGTTGTCGCTAAAATAATTTATGAGCCTTAATAGAATCTTGAGTTAGGGAAAGGGGTAACTCCACCCATAGTTTCCGAAGAAAGGTGTTAAGTGCCGAAAGAAAAACGTCTGCCAAGTTGGGTGGGCAGTATAGCTTCCTCACTCATTGTAACATGGACGTATAGAATCAGAAGATATAGACGTATAGAAGATATGGACGTATAGAATACAATCAATTTGTATTTTCAACGTAGAATTTTATTTAGCGGTCCACCGTCTAGGACCTAGCCCACACAATCCCTGAAAATTTCATCGAAATTGGTTGAATAGTTGCGGAGTTTTGGTTGTAACAATAAATTTAAAGTTCGCGCATGCGCAGCGGCTATTGCTTGACCAATTTGATTGAAACTTATAGGGTGTCTCTTGTAAGTTAGTCCCTAACTAACCTCCAAATTTGAGCAAAATCGGTTCATTAGAAACCGAGAAACCGAGGTCCCAGGAAATTCACGTTTGCGCATGCGCACTCGCTCCTATTGGTCCGAAGGTGCTGAAATTGATAGGGGACCGTCTAGGACCTAACCCGCACAATCCCTGAAAATTTCATCAAAATCGGACCACAGGTTAGTATAGTTTTGCCCGGGACAATCTCTGGACGTCTTGATTACAGCCACTTCCACGGGTCCTGATTCTGGTAAATATATGTCTTCGTCTTCACTGGTGGAACTATCCTCCACCGTCGGAAGTTGTGGATTGCTCATGATATTCCACAAGGAGGGCCAGGAACGGTAAAAAAATAACTGAGCGAATTATTTTTACGAGTACCTATTTTCAATGACTAGCTTTACCCACTAAAACTAAAAATGACTGACAAGATCCGTCTGACCAGGAAGCAGGAACATAGGAACAATGACTAGCAGAATCGTCGACAAAACACAAAAACAATGTCCTAACCCTAACCTTCTCTGGCGCTTACCACCTGGAAGGAATACCCCTTGGCGCTTGACACCCATGGGGAAACCATGGTGTCGCTTAGCGAAAGAGCACTCTGTTGGGGATTTTTTCAACTACCACACGTTAGGTAGGGACTTGTCACCTTTCTTACGGAATTGGCGTTGCTTTTTACTACAAAATGCGATGAAAAACTCAATTTTTCATTTTTTGGCGTTTATCACCTTTGACAGGAAAGCTCCTCAACTGTGAAATCATCCGTCAAGTCAGGGCGTGATCAGTTCACTCATCGGCATCCCCGCTCCTGAGCGAATGGTGGATACTGATGTTAGATGTTGCATGGATGTTTTACACTGTACACAGGTTCATGGACCGTGTACTTCCATGGTTTGAGAAGAAACCTTCTTGATGCAGAACACTTGCAACCAACCAACTTTTATCACATCTTCTGTCTCTTTTCGGTGCAGACTCTCCGTTGTGCGTTCTATTCTGTATTCTATGGTTTAGGGCCTAAACTTTAGGCAAACTTTTACTTTTATACCTACAGCATTTTTCGGAAGGAACTTTCCCCTTCTCATCCGTTTGCGTAAGTATTCAATTATTATCTTAGTAATTAGATAATTTTATTGTCGCTCAAAATCGAGTGAGAGGTGAATATTCAAGTAGCTGGTGTAGGCACTTGTCAGATAACTCCGAGCAATAAATTAGCGTCGTGAAGCTGTGATACCCGAATCCGTATGTCTGCTTCTCACCTAGTTTGGTCATTTTGGGATGTACCTACTTATCTGTACTTCAATTTTCGAATCTAAGTAGGAATGGGTACCTACTCCGGATGATATTTCAGTTGTTTTTCGGATATCGGGGTTTCTATGGTGAGAATGTGAAGGCAGGTACGCTCTACGCTGCGTGGCATCAGTACCTAGTTGTGTAGGTACTTTCCTAGATCATAACCTCCGGATCTCCGATTGATAACGTCGCAGTTTCCTATTCGAAAATTTCAATTTCAAGTTCCGAATTTCTAAATCACTTGAACTGATAGGAGGTTGGGATTCTATCACTACTGACCTACTTGTTGGTCGTTATGCGAATAATATTGATCTTGTGCAACATTGAGAGGTAGGGATACATCAATCCATTTCTGCGTGAGGATGGCCTGTTCGAATAATCGCGCACATAGCAAAAAGATGTTTGCATCACCACAGCAAAATATTTGAAATTCAGAATCGTGGGAAAAGAACCACCTAATTTCTAACAAGTTGAACAATGATTCTCCAGTTAATGAAAATACAAGTTGGATGAGCAACAAGTTGTTTCTTCGCATAGAATGAAGTTGATGTTGAAAATCGTTAGTTAGATACTTATTGGGTAAGTACGGTAGAAGAGTAGATGATTCCATGTAAAATCTGAACTGCACGATTGTGTTATTAATTTTCTTAAGTATTAATATCAACACTACTGATATTCTCGGTTATGTTGAGAATTGTTCGCTCCTTTTCATTACTCGTACTGATCGGATCATGATGCTATCAATAGGCGCAAACAACCCTCCAAATTGTGCAAAATCATGTAAGGTGGGGGAAGAGTCGAATCATTAAATTGTTCACATTGGAATTTAAAAGTTTCGTGAAACAACGGGAAATTAGGCATGTAATCAATGGTAAAATCCAATTGAATGTCAGAAAGTTATTTAGAAATTGTTTTAAAAATAATAAAATATTGACTAAACGTTGATCCATCTTGGCATTATTACAATACATCCCAACGCGCCAACAGATTTTGTCCAGTTCACTTACTTATGTCGAGACAAATTGAATTGTTGAATGAAAAATATGGGGATTTATATTAGAAAAACGAAAAATCAAAGAACTATTATGATGAGAATTGTAAACGACTCCCCAAATTAAGGGTTGGCGAAAGTGTTTACTATAAGCTGTTACTGCCAAGTAAATTATGGTTATCTGGAGTTATCACTCAAGGGGTCTCAGTCGGTCGCCGTTCGTTCCTCGTTAGGATTTCTCTCAATTACTGGCGCTCATACTTAAAAAATTGTATCTAAATTTGAAATTTTTAAGGATTTTTGAAATTCATTGGTGCATCTACCTAGGGAATTCAAAAACTAAAATTTAGTTAGGCGAAATGAAAGATAAACCGTTCAATCAGTTAGGTTTTTTCGACATTTCGCCGGGAATTAATTGAGAGTTCCTAGTGGTTTTTGATACGGCGTGACGTATTACACACACACTCTCAACATGGAAGATTTACTTCTTCCATGCTCTCAATCCGGCGCCGGATTGTGATAAGAACACGCCGTATCCAATACGGCGCCGTATTGTTACGGTCGAATACGTCACAAGGAGGCAATCCGGCGCGCCGTATTACAAACATGGCGGACGATCTGGTTCCGGCGCGCCGGATCTAAGCTGAACCAAACCCACTAGGAACTCTCTATTGTTAGATTTTGATGATTCCAGCGGCAATCTTTTAGTTTTTTCAATTCCCTAGGCAGATGCACTAATGAATTTAGAAAATCCTTGAAAATTTCAAATTTAGGTACAATTTATAAAGTTTGAGCGCCGGTAGTTGAGAAATACTAACCCGGAACGAACGGCAACCGACTGAGACCCCCTTAAATAACTGGTTTACGTTCATATCATTAGGGAGACTACACACAATTAGTAATCATTGCAATCACATTTGTATATTAGTTACTTCGATAAACAATAAAAAGTGAGAGTCGAACCAAGTTGTTTAATTTCTGTTATTAATTCTCAAGATCGTAATATTGGTGGCAGCTGTGGTTAATTCCCGCTCCACTCTTTGGGATAGACGGGGGGGGGGGGAGAAATATTACCCCAAGTTTAATTATTATAAACATGATGAATATTTATGTTTTATTTATGTAGTTTGCAGTAAGTCTAGAGATCCCCCGGCACACGGTATTTTAACCATGCCGTACAACGTTGCTGTATCTTTGGTGTAAAATTATTTTTCTGAAATGAAAACATATTTTGAATGATAGATTTATATAAAATGCAAGGTAATCCAGCTTGTTCCAGTTTTCGGAATTTAAGAAACAACACCAAATAAGATGTGCAAGGGGTGCAACTAATTATGAGAGATAAAGAGCATGTATAATTGAATAAAGATTTATTATTTATATTATAACTATTTACGTTATTGTAAAATACTTACTTTTGAAGGCCTTTTCCTTTGTCAGGGGTTGCCCCTTAATGCCTGACTCCAAGATCTGCTGCCTTGCCACTAGTTGTCCAAAGATAGCCTCCGTGTAGAGCCAAAACTCCTCCTCTCCATGTAACTCTAGGACGGCTTATCTTTCGACGCCCCCTCGGCGACCAGTTCAACATCTTCGGCCATCTCGACTCAGGCATGCGCCTGACCTGCCTATACCATTCCAGGGTTTATCTTTCTAGACGAGCAACCACAGATTCTGGCTGATCGTATGTTTCCCTAATGGTTTCATTACGGACCCTCTCCAATCGGGATTCTCGGCAGCTCCCTCGCAACCCATCCATCTCCACAGCAGCCAACCTTTGACGATTACTCTAAGTGAGGGACCACCCCTCTCCACCATAAGTCAGAATGCTTTCCACGATGGCATTCAAAATCAACTTCTTTGTGCGCAGATGTACTTCCCGATTTCAGAGGATCCCATTCATGGATCGTGTTGCCGCTCTGGCAAGCTGGATACGACAGTCGATATCAGCCTCACTCGTCCCGGATTTATCGAAGATTGAACCCAGTTACTAGAACTGGTCGACAGATTTCACAGTTCCCAGCTCAGGAACCTCTATGTCATAACCCTCTCCGCCTACAACCAAATATTCTGTTTTGTCAGCATTGATTGTAAGCTTCTTGAGCATAAAGACAACATCAACCCGATCCTGAGCCATGATGATCTGGTCATCCGCAAATAGCAGGGAGTGGATTGTTGGGTCATGGAAGAAGATAGGAGGAAAGCTCAGTCAACGTTAAAAAACGTGACGAAAAATCGCCCCCCGCTTTCAGCGCAACCTTTAGGTGGCAAAGAAAAACATAGTCCTCCGATATTATACCACTCAGTCGCTAGAGCGCAGCTTCGTCCCTCCTGCTCATTCCTGCGGGTTTTTTAAAATTGCACCTCATCAATATTACTTGTGGAGTACTATTTTGGACGCTCTATAACTATCGTAATAGTTATAGAAATAAGATACCAGGAGAAAAGGAGTAACGGCAGGTATGTACATACCTACCACAAAATGAAAAACAAAAATATTGTGCTAGAAAACCACTGATTGGCACAAAATATGACAAGTGTAATTTCTTTTCAATATCAAAAACACAACAACTTTTTTAATATAACAACTAACTAAATTCCTACAAAAAATTATATCCAGGGCCTGTAGTTACACTACAATATCATCATCTATCATCTGCACCACTCTTATCACTGCATTTCTGCCAAGGCGTACCTACTGATGGTCTCAAGTTATTGGAATCGACATTTACCAACACTACTTCATGTTTTGAATAAGTGATAAGTAAACTAGAGACGAACCACTGTAGATGAACAGGAAGACGAGAAAATTAAACTTGGAGACGAACAGAAACTGTCAAACAGAAAGACGAGAAAACATTCGTTAGCAATGAGAAACACATCTGAAAAGTACGTTGGAGTAACTGTTATCAGGGCTGGGGGAGGGAAAGCGTTACGAGCTCTAGTGACCATGTATAGTACTTCTTAACTCTGTTCGCCACCTAAAGAGAACACTACTGTCGCGATAAACGAAAAAAGCGCACGCATCGGCCCATTGAAGTGAGCTTTCCTCCTATCTTTTTCCATGGTTTGGTCACCAACTGGGATAACCGTTCCTTGGCATGACTGATTCCAATGTAGAAGGACTCAATGAAATACGAGTAACGAAATTATTTACTTGAGTGCTACAGTGCCTCCTTCGGAAGGTATTTTTCTGTGGTAATCCGAAGATATTTTCCATATTGATGTTCTCCCTGTTGCTTGTCATCACGTGTTCAAGTCTAACTTGAAATATAGTCTATTGTTTATCAATAGACCTCGATTATTACATTCTTCCTTCTAATAGCTAAACAGATACTATCCACAAAAGTGTTTGCCTTGGTCTGGTCATGGTGAACAAAGCAACGAAACCCTTGAGCTAAACTCAACAGTGTGAACTAATATTGTTTTCCTCTGTTCTTCCAGAATGATCAACCCTGGTGAACCCACCGTGGTGTGTCCTTATGACAAATCTCATGCCCTCATCAAGAGCCGGATGCAATTCCATCTTCCCAAATGTCGGGCGAACTACCCCAACATGGAGAAGGCTACGTGCCCTTACAATTCGACTCACGTTTTCAACTATGTGGAAATGAATGTGAGTGAATTATTTAGAAATTATTCTAGTTATTTGACCTTTTTTTCTTCTCTTATTTCGTCCTTCGTGGGAGCAAGTGGCTTGAACGAGCTCATATTGATGCTAACCAAGTTTTGTTATGAATTATTGATAACTAACCTTATTGAAGAATACGTCATAAATGGGAATTCCAAGACCTTAACATACTCTGGTCCAAATAAACCGATAAATACAGACAGACCAGAGTGCTTATCACCTCGTATCAAACTAACTTGTCTCCGTTACTCTGTGCCTCGTATGATCCCAAACACAGAGTAACGGAGACAAGTTAACAGAGGAGAAAGCCAACGTTAATATGGCGTGCAAGCATTTTTGAGGCAGCCTCAGTTGAGCTATCTACTTTCAGCTAAGGAACTACTAAGGAAACTGAAGTGGCGGGGTTGGAGGCCGTGCTGCTTCTTTTCAAATCACCCACTTCCTTTCGAATGACCAGAAATTGTTCATTTTTCATTTCTTCATCATTTGACTAGTAAGAAATACTCAAGAAATCCATTCGAGACAAAGGATTTTTCCAAATTATCCATTCAATAATTAATGTTGCCCCTACTGCCGGTAGTTCAAATGTTCAATTGACAACTGCCACCCTTAGAAACGTTTGAAACCCAGTATATTATTGATAATCAGCTCGAATTTAGTCATAAATATCGAGAAACTAACTATATCTTATCAAATTAATTACTTTGATGCGACCGGTAATGCCCCAAGGACAAAAATACCTATGTGTTAGCAAGGTGACTTGGGATGATGTTGAGAGAACGCGACCTGTTGCCATCAGCTATAACTACATCCTGGAGCTCCTCCAATCAGAATGCTTCTAGGGCTCCCAGCTTTAGCTTTCAGCCCAGTAATCCCAAACAAGGCTTATGGCTGACTTCCAAAAGTCGAACTATCAGGCAAACGATAGGCATTCTGACGGGGAATTACGACTTTCGTAGAATGCTAAACAACATGGACAATAGAATTTCACCGATGTGCTCAAGTGAACAGGAAGAGGTCTCCGCTGAACACTTTCTATGCAGATGCGACTGCTTCTGGAGATCCAGAACGGATGCATTTGGTCACCACATTGTGGAACTCGCATCTTTACGCGAAATTTCCTGGAAAAGGGTAAAAAAATTCGCGGATCTAAGCGGAAAATTTACTGACTCTAACATGGGGTAGCCGGCGGAATCCTCTTTATGAAATAATGGGGCCTAGAAAGAGGGAGAGTATAAGCCATCAGTGCCTGATTCCCAGGCAGTGAGTGAGTGAGTGACTGAATCCGTCGTAACCAGCAAGTCGAGTACAGGAGGCAGCCTGCAGTAAACTCAGATACTGACTATCAGAGTCTGCTTCTACCTACCTGTAGTAATCAGCTACCTCTTCGCATTTCTGATCACATCCTTGGCTCAGTGGCAAACAGCTGCGGCTCAGGAATGTGAAAATAGTTTTGTCGGAAAGATTGGAGATCGATCCCTGGTCTAGGGATGGGTATCGTTATAAAAGTATCGATATTTTGTATCAATACTGTATCGTATCCAAGTATCGATATCCCAAGTATCGTTGGGCATGAGTATCGATATTTTGAAATATCGAGTATCGATACTTTAGTGTCACAAACTATTAATATCATCCAATTTTCTCAAGAAAAATAATTTTTTCAACAACTTTTATTCATTTTTCACTATTAAGAGTCCAAGCAGAGTGATTTTTTCCATGATATAAACGTTATTTGTGCAACCTGAGAGTAATGACCCAAAAGCCCCTCTATCTTCTTCATTTTTTAGCCATTATGTTGAATTTTCCGCGAGAACAGTATCGATATTCGATATTTAGAAATATCGGATCCAAAGTATCGATATCCAAAAATATCGGATAGTGCAGTATCGATACTAAAATATGGAGTATCGGTACGAAAGTATCGATATTTTGAAATATCGAGTATCGATACCCATCCCTACCCTGGTCGAGGGAAGTTAATTTATGGCGGTTCAACGTACCTTCTTATATTCACTAACAATCGCTATATTTCTTCCAGTACCACAAGGAGCACTGCACTGACAAGAGAGTTGTGGATAGCTTCGTGTACAAGGTCGGCGACTACGCTCCTCCTCCTGGACTTCAACCTGTAATGAATTTCGCTTCTGTTGGAAGTGAACAACAAGATGACTGGGATGCGGTGAGACAATTTTCATTCCATAATTATCAAGTAGACGTAGCAGCTTTTCATTTTTTGAGTACTTAAAAAAGAGTAACTACTCCTACTCATCAAAAACCTAATTTTCGGAGCTGAGCTGCCATCAATCAGTTTTCTTCTTTTTAAATTTTCCTGTGTATTCTTTCTTGCTGATGATGATCTTTCTTACTGATGATCTTAATGATATCGGTCCAAAGCTATTTGTTTTGGGCGAGTTTCCGCCACCAACTGCTTCGATGACGCCAGGAATGGCAGTCGGACGAAATTCCAACCGGAAATGGTTGTTTACCTTACCTTATTTTGATGATGATGTATAACATACCTCATACATTGTGTTTAATATTCCAGGACCAATCATCGTACTCGGTCCTCGATGATGTGAAAAATGGGATCAAGGAGAAAAGCGTGCTTGTTCCCTTGATCGGTGCTGCTAAATCTGAAAGGAAAGCCCATCGCCTCCAGGAGCGTCTAAGATATCAACAAGTTGTTAGTGGGGATCCTCAACTCAATAACGCAGCCGTAAGGATCCATAGTTTGTATTTTACTACAGATAGAAATATATTCCGCTGACAGAATTTTGTATGAGTAATGAGAGATTCAGCAAACCACAAACGGGTGTGGTTGATGCCGTCTTCGTGGGTTTCATAGTGACGGATCTGCTGGCCTCTGGGTGACATCAAGCACATGGGTTTTTATAATGAGGAATTTCACCGAATTCTGTTTGCATTTTTCCTGAATAGTTAATGGTGTGGGATAGATGAAAATCGGGTTGATTTCGGAAATTAAGTCTCCTTATTAACCGAGTCAAAAAATAACCGAGAAAACGGACCTTTTCAACGTGAAGCGGAAACGCTCGCTGATTGGCTGTTCGGATCGCCATCCCCTCCCTCGTCCCCGATGGTACGACGAAATCGTGTTATCTAAGAGGAAAGTTATCAAACAAAAACAGGGGAAACCTAATTTTCCCCATCTTGCTTTTTCTATTTTTTGACATTTTATGTCTTTACTATGGCACATAAATGAAAAATCGTCACGCGGGCATTGTAACGCGGGGAGCGTCACGCGGAAATTTTCTGATGATTTTCACGTACAACCAATCGTTCCTAGGGAAAACTAACTTCCTCATTTTCCACCCCACAAAAATCGTTCGCCACTCATTGGAAAGCTCTCAATTTATTAAACATAAGACATAAAATGTATCTCGTGGTTGCTTACTTGTACGAAAGCTGTATCCACCGTTTGTGTTTTCAATGACATAATAGTGCATTTGCAAAGTGACTAATTAAAGTTTTAAACACAACATCGTCGCTTAGGATGCATCATGGCAACGTATGCCTACTTTTCATGAGAGCAAAAAACCCGATTTTTGGTTTATTATTTCTAATAATAAGCCTATGTGATCGTATCGCAAAAAATTTTTATAACCCCCCCTCAAACTTTGTCACTTTACGTTTCAAGGTGCGTAGAATCCAAATTTGCAATGTCCGTCCGCCGTCCGCGGCACTTTTCTTAGCAACACTGGACCGATTTGGTTCAAATTTGGTATATGGGCTCCATTTGGGGTCTAGTTGTGCCGCGAAACTTTTGGTTGATGTAGGTCACTTCTAAGGGGTGAAAATTAAGGGTTGAAATTTTCAAGAGTGCCCTAGCTCGAAAACTCTCGAAATAAAGGTATCGTTTTTTCACCAATTTTAAATAGTATCGAATTTTTAAAAATTTTTGAGACCACCCGGAGCTCTGTAGGACAAACCGTTCGGTCCCTACGAGTACTTGAAGGTTTTCCTTCGATAAAACAGAATCATGAGTGTGAATCGCAAAAGAGGTCTAATCTCCATTCAAATTGTATCGGACTAAAATGCGATCGCTGTTCATTTCTTCGATTTGTATACAGTTTTGCCTTCTGCGTAACCAGTAATCAAATTTCCATATGAAGCTTTCTATTTTTCCAATCGAGTGTGAAGCGTTTAGTTCTTTCTAATAAACTTGATTGTGAAGGTGTGAAGCCAGTATGGTGTGGTAGGTAGTACCTAGCTGGTAGGTAAAAAAAAGTTGGTAGGTAAAAAAAATGTTGGTGGGTAAAAAACGCTGCAAATCATTGCTCAAAAGCTTCTTCACTCTTCAGATCACTGATCAGCTGAGTGAGCTCCGAAGCCATTTTCAATCCTATTGAATGAAAGTGCTCTTCCAGGCGTCTCCAGCATTCGAGAAGATCTTCTTCACTCCTCAGATCACTGATCAGCTGAGTGAGCTCCAAAGCCATTTTCAATCCTATTGAATGGAAGTGCTCTTCCAGGCGTCTCCAGCTTCCGAGGAGATCTTCTTCACTGATCAGATCACTGATCAGCTGAGTGAGCTCCGAAGCCATTTTTAATCCTATTGAACGCAGGAAGCTGAAATTTGAGAGGGAAGGTCAAGGGAGAATACAGATGGTGGTAGGTGCTATTGATGGAGAACCAGTGATCTATACAGAAGGGTGATCTATACAGAAAATAATAAACCTTTGAGCAATGATTTGCAGCGTTTTTCGGAAACATTTAGTTTGAATTTGCCTTGAGGTGTTTCTATACAAAAATATATTGTAAGTAAACGAGCCATACATAGTCAAATCCTTCCTCTAATGGTGACCTTCCTAAGTAACTCATTGTTTTTTCTTCAGTTTTTCAATTTAGAACTACTGGTTGTGAAATGTTGCATCTGGGGACTATAGATTTCACGATCTCAGCGCTTCAAGCGGCCATAAATGAAGTATTCCAGGTTGACGTCATCCTTCCGGTTTTTTTAAACGTTCATATTTTCTACTCTGTTTTGTTTATTCGTAAATTAGGAAGTACGGGCTGAAATTTTGCCTTAAGGGGTTTTTCGAGGTGCTGAATCCGATTTTGGGGTCGAAAATAAGAAATTCCAAAATTGTAAATGTCGATACGTGGGTATCATGGTTATTTCGTAACCAAAGTTGTCTAGATGTAGACCCTGAGAGCTCTATCTTATTACTGGGAAGCTAAGAATAGAATGGAAGCATTCCTTATTTTGAAATGAAATAAACGATGACTTTTTCTGATCTGTTTTTTTCAACAGGGTACTAAGCAGAAGCAGAATGTACCTCGGGCTGAAGATGGAGCTCAGCAGTATTCAAGGCAAGATGAAGTAAGTGATGATGTCCTAATTAGGTTGTTTAGAGGAAGCCCCTCTCCCGTATTTGTTTTATATTATATAGAAAAATAATAAACCTTGGTGTAATAATTTGCAGGGTTTTTACTCGGTGGGGGAATCGTTAAAGCGAAATGAACTTCAGAGATTTTACTCGAACAAATAGTCTTGATCCTTTTGGATCTATCTCTATCTATCCTTTGGATCTATTTCTGAATTGTCTCGCCATTTTCCAGGCAATCAATCAATCTAGACTTCCAACCTGACGATTACAAGCGTTTTTTATTTCAAAAACGATGTTAGATAACAAAATTTGGCTTGAAGGTAACAAAATTTTAAAAGATCCAAATAACAACATGTACTAAACTAGGACGATGTCAAGTACGTGTGTGTATGTGTAATTAGTAAGTTCGTTTTAAAAAAATCTAACATTTATTGAAAAAAGTCTGTCTAGTGGGTTACTCATAGGCAGAGCAACTTACTGTTGTCGCTTCCAGCGGAGGACCAGGCTTAAACTCTTCTTCATCATATTCTTGATGGGGCGGGCCAGAAAGGAACACAGTTCAGCAGGAATGCAGCTGAAGAGACGTGCACCAACCTGAAGTGGATTCCAGCGTAACAATACAGACAGGCGGGTGAATGGTGGGCGCGAAAGTCTCTTCTCGTGATATGGTGATAGTTTGATCACAAACCTTTGGAGGCAATTATGAAAAAAAACCTCTACAAATGGCACCGACAGGGCTACAGAAAATTCTGTTCGAGATAATGTCCTATTTTCCGAAGCTACACTATAAGGCTCTACACTATAAGACTATAAGGACTACACTATAAGTAGGGACCTGTAGGGGCTTGCGGCAGGGAGATGGGCTGGCCTGTCTGCTGTTTAATTTTGCCCTGGAAGGCGCCATTAGGCAGTCCGAAATACAGGTTGGTGGCTCAATTTTTAACCACACAGTGCAGCTCCTCAGATACGCCGATGACATCGACATCATGGGTAGGTCATTTGCAGCCATGAGTGAAGCTTTCACAAATCTTGAAGCTGCGGCTGCACGGTTTGGACTGGAAGTCAACCAGTCGAAAACCAAATACATGACAACTGATGCAACACAGAGAGGACCAGCACGAATTCAGGTCAACAGATACACATTCGACACTGTGAATGAATTCGTCTACCTGGGATCTCTGGTAACAAGTGATAATGAAGTTGTAGCAGAAGTGCAGCGAAGAATACAGGCGGCTAACCGATGCTACTTTGGATTGGTTCCACAGCTTAAAAGTAGGGTGATCTCACGAACGACCAAGCTGCGCCTGTACAAAACTTTAGTCAGACCGGTCCTTGCCTATGGTTCCGAGACGTGGACCCTGACCAAGGCATTAGAAGAAGATTTACGCCGCTTTGAGAGAAAAGTTCTGAGGAGAATCCTGGGTGGAATCTATGATCCAGAGGAATTCGCATGGAGACGTCGAACTAACCAAGATGTGATGGATTTATACAGGTACCCACACGTCATCCAATTTATAAAGGTGGGACGGCTTCGGTGGGCTGGACATGTTGCCAGGATGAACCCGGAGGAGCCCCCTCGAAAGATCCTTGACGAAAAGATCCACGCCAAGCGAAGAATTGGGCGCCCGAAACTTCGCTGGTTGGGTGGTGTTACATCTGATTCCCGCTCCATCCTTGGGACAAGAAACTGGAGAGCAGCAGCACAAAACAGAGAGGACTGGCGGACATCATTACAGGAGGCCCTGACCCCACGACGGGTTGTAGCGCCATAGAAGAAGAAGAAGAAGACACTATAAGGCTCAGAATTTTACATCGTAGACCTATTTAGCCATTTCATACACATACGAGGTCTATCCGGAAAGTTCGTATAAACAAGAGATAAACATTTTATTTTACAATTAATCGGGTAATTTGATTTTGTCCTTTTCAAAATAATCCCCCTGTGACACAATGCACTTCTGTCATCGCCGTTTCCACTGTTCCACCCACAGGTTGATGGCTTCTCAGCTGCCTCGTCGTTGCAACTTTAATGGCATCAACGTTCGAGTGGAAGCTGAAGAGGGTGGTGACATTTTTTGAACCGAGTCATCACTGGAGTTGGGGTCAGCTGTGACCGTGGTCGCTGCGGCGCACGTTTTCTGGTGGCGATTCTTGGGCTGGCTTAAACAGGGGGGGGGGGGTCGTTCGAGTTTTCGTGCGTCCAGGGCTCAGCGCCCCCTTCGTCCCAACCACAGAGTAATGGAGACAAGTTAACAGAGAAGAAAGCCAACGTTAAAATGGTGTGCAAGCATTTTTGAGACTGCCTCAGTTGCGCCATCTACTTTCAGCTAGGAATGAGGAACTACTACGGAAGTGGCGGGGGGGATAGGGCACACTCTTCATACCGCTTCTTTTTAAATCCTTTCCAATGACCAGAAATTGATAACTTTTCGTTTCATCATCATTTAGATTTGCAAAAATTACTAGGAAATTCCATTCGAGGCGATGGATATTTCCCAAGTTGCCCTTAGAATTGTTGTTGTCCCTATCGCGAGTTGTTCAAATGTTGAATCGACAACTGCCACCCATAGAAACGTTTGAAACCCAGTGTATTATTGAAAATCGCTCGATTTTTTCGTACATATCGCGAATATAACTAAATGTTATCAAATTAATTACTTGGATGTGGCCGGTTACGCACCAAGGAGAAAAATATGTGATAAACAAGGTGACTTGTTGTGATGAGGTTGGGAACAAACGATCGAGAACCGGTCGTGAATGCGATCTGCCTCTTTCCGCTATAACTACGTCCTGGAGCTCCACCAATCAGAACGCTTCTCGGGCTCCCACATTCAGCTTTCAGCCCAGTGGTCCCAACCCAGTGCAGCGAGGCAATGGGAAGCCATGAGCGAAATCATCAGAACAAATTCTGATCTTCCTCTGGGAGACAGCTGATGACGTCCACGATGCCAGGAATGGCAGTCGAACGAAAATCCAACCTGAAATGGTTGTTTACTTTACTTTTTTACTTCATTACAGGAGATGAGTTACAGCTGGGGAACGAAGGACCAAAAATCGAGAAAATCCGGGTCAAATGTCAAGACAATGCTCATCTTTTTTTTTAATGTTCAGGGCATTTTCCATCGAGAATTTGATCCTCCAGGCCAGACAGTTAATGAGAAATTCTACGTCGATGTGCTCAGACGCCCCAAGCTCGGGTGGCTCGAGTTCAACCGGATTTGGTGTCCCGAGGGGCAGTGGATCCTCCACCACGACAGTGCCACCACTCACACCTCTCTCGTCGTGCGTGACTTTTTCGCTGCCAATTCAATAAGGGAGACTGAACACTCCTTATTCACCGGATTTGGCTCCATGTGACTTCTTTTTATTCCCAAAAACATAATTGGTGCTTCAGGGGCGCCATCTAGGGGATGTTGAGGCTATTAAAGCAGCAACGACGAGGGAGCAAGGAAGCCTTCAACCTGAGGACTTTCAAAGAGTGGAAATGGCTATGGCAGAAGTGCAAAGTGTCACAGTGAGAATATCTTCAAATAAACTGCCCAATTGTTAAATAACAATATTTTATCTCATTTTTTATGACGATTTGACTTTTGTGTAGTGTCATCATGTTTTTTTTACGATCCTTTGCTAAACCAGATGGAATTTCGTGCTAAACTTTGTTACTTAGTCACATTCCGAGGCCACTGCCCCTTCAGAGTTGAGACCTACCTAATAACGTAGCAATTCACTCCCACCTGGAGCCTTCAAGTCCAGTAAGTTCACCTCCCAAGGAATTCATTCGTGCTTATTATCCCAGGTTGAGAACTATTCACTCATACACCGAATAATCAAAGTTTTGATAGATTTGTTAAAACGCGATACCTACTTGAACTTGGACAGTGACTATTGTGAATAACGATTTTGCATTGAAGTAGATTCGGTTTACGGAATTTATTACCTGCCTTCCGAGCTTTCACTACCATTTATCTCAAGTGATCGGTTTTCTTCAGCACCCTCAATATACGCCTCTAAGCAGATGTACAAAATTGGTGCAATTACTCAAACTTTTCTTGTCCGATTCCTAAGAATGGCCGTTTCAATTGTTAATTTTCTTACTTTTAGGTGACTGAAGAAGATTACGAAACAGAACAAATTCCTCGACAAATAAACCATCAGCTACCTTCTTCGTCAGGCCTTAACGTAAACGCTCCAGAATTTCCTGCTCTCTCAGGAAAGATGTCAGCGTTGAGCGTCTCCAACAATGAAAACCAAGGAATCCCTGCGCCAAGCGCCGCTTCCCCCAGCGTTTGGGGCAAGCCTGTCGCCAGGAACCAGAATGAGACGATCCCCAACAATGAAAATCTAGTGAACGATACTGTGGCTCCCCCTAGCGCTTGGGGCAAACCGATCCTCAGGAATCAGGATGAAAAAATCTCCTGGCCCACCTCTTCAGCCAGAGCACCGTCCAACCCAGGAAACGGGCCCAGGTAATCAAATTGTTTGATAAATTCTTTTGACTTTCCTTCTTTTGCCCACTTTCACCAAACATTCGGAACAAGTTTAAATCGTAAGAGTCGAGAGATAATCGACGTTTAGTAATAAACGTCTTTCACCTTTTCCCAAAAACATGATTATTCATGTATTAAATGAATGGGGTTGGTTCCGCTAGTTATAAGAATACAATTATTATCTACGTACCGTATTGGAGAATCCATTGTAACCAGCAAGTCGAGTACAGTAGGCGAGCGCTTTCAATGTAAGGACATCATCTTCAGGCTGTCGAGAGAGTACTAAAGTTTGTCAGTCCGTCGTTCTGTTTATATAGTCTGGGTGAAGGGGAGGTGAAAGGATCAGAAAGGAAAGGGGGCCACGTGGTAACGAGACCACGTGGTGAATGGTTGTTTGTCATGTCAAGTGGAAGGGAGAGATAAAACTAATCCTATTAGCTAATTGTACATTCACCACATGGTGTTCTATTCTAAACTATGAATATATTATAACCTAGCTTACATAACTAACTTATTGCTAAAATTATTTACTTATAACTATATCTACTTCTAACTTAAGTACTATCTAAATTTTCCCTTTCACTTGACATGACAGACAGACAACCTTTCACCACCGTGGCTCCCTTTCCTTTCTGATCCTTTCACCTCCCCTTCACCCAGACTATATGTATAAACAGAACGACGGACTGACAAACTTTAGTACTCTCTCGACAGCCTGAAGATGATGTCCTTACATCGAAAGCGCTCGCCTCCTGTACTCGACTTGCTGGTTATGACGGATTCTCCAATACGGTACGTAGATAATAATTATGATTTTTCATGTTTTGTTTCAATTCATTTTTAAGAAAACTAAAACGGCTACTACAGGTATGATCAAGTTTTTCCAATTGAAGCTGATTCCTCTTTGAATTCCTCATTCTCTTTACTTATTTCTAAAATGAGTAGTTAGGCGAATGAATCATTGAAATTAACATAGTTTGGTAACGTTAAAAAACTGAAAGAAGTGCAACTAAGTCAGTAGCACAGGGGTTTTTGCTGTTGCAAATTTGAATCTAAACTACCCTCAGGGTTCCTAACATGCAAATCAAAATCGTAGAGACCCCCGCAATTGCAATGTTGGAAGAATAAACTGACTGGGTTGTAGCCTATGTTCATAGTTAAGAATTTGGATGAGGAGTTTTCTATAGAATCATGAAACCATCGAGAGAAGATGTTTAGATGTTTAGCTATTATGAGTACTCTCCACCGAATTTTTTTCTATTTCAGTAGCACCGGAAGAAACCCGCTACAACCGCCGGCCCGTCCTGCAATGCCTGTCCGCACGCCCTCCAACCCGTGGGCGACAAACATGAACAATCATGCTGAGCCCTCCGGCCATCTGGCCTCATTCCCTTCCGCACCAAGGGCAGCTGCTCCCGCGGCATCTGGTGGCAGCCAGAACCCCCCAGGCTCTGGCATTTGGGGTCGCGGCAAGATCTTCAGCTCTGCTCAAGCCAGTATGACGTCCGAAGACTTCCCCACCCTTCTTCCAGTCTCTTCCAGGGGCAGGAAACGCCTCTAATTAACAAAATTGACCCACTAAATTCTTTCAACCAGTTGATTTTGTCATCTTGTTTTTTATACACTTTTTGGGGAGTAATTTTCTTATCAACACATTTTATAATAGTTATCGGACTGAGGGGAGTTCAGTTTTGATTGACTGGTGGTTTTAATTTCTAAATTTATCCCTTCGACTTTTCGTTGTTAATCGTACTGCGCGTGTTGAGTTACCACTGAGGTATTTTTTGCCCTGTTATGGAACCAAATTGTGATTGTTGATGAAAATAACTGGTTATTTTGGTGTAATCATGTAAGGTGCATTATGCACATGAATAAAAGTACATTAAGTAATGTCAGATCACATTATATTTTTCACATGCGTATCATTCTTAAATAAAGGTTTCTTGGTTATCATACAACACTGTTTTGTAGTTCAATATTCTACCCTGTACTTCGCTCTGGTACGTTTTTCAATGTGTCAAGGAAGTTACTCTGAGTAATCGTTGGCAAGATAGATATTAATGGGAATTTGCCTCACATTTTTTTTTTTTTTTTTTTTTTTTTCAAGAGGGTAGGTATACTGATAAGAAAGAAAACCAGTGTGTGCTGCTCGAAAATGCATCCAAAAAAGGAAGACGGAAATTTTAAATGTGCCGGGAGTCTGTGTGAGTTTCCCCTTACGACAGTAGCTTAATTAATTTGTATTCTGAGGAAATTTTCAATGAAGCGCTTGCAGGCAGACCTGAAGGTGTCATCGTGAATGGAACAAATATTGATAATCTAAGATATGCCGATGACACGGTACTGTTGGCAACTAGCATCGAGGATTTGAAGCGGCTTCTGGATCCAGTGGCGGATCACAGCAATCAAATGGCTCTAAGATTAAATGTAAGTAAAACGAAATGGTTGCTTGTGACAAAACGGAAGGAATTCCCGCCAGTCTCATTGTGGAATGGACGGAGGATTGTTGACTGGGTGTCTTCATACAAGTACCTGGGGTGCAATATCAACGAGAGCTGGGAATGTGAACAGGAGATTCGTGGTCGCATTGAGCAGGCAAGAGGAGCATTCCTTAAAATGCGCAGTGTTATTACCAGCCGTGAGTTGAGCCTCCCTCTCCGCATCCTTTGTTACGTGTTCTGTGCTATGGCCTTGAGGCGTGGACACTGACGGAGGCTCTATGTAAAAAGCTCGAAACGATTGAAATGTGGACTTATCGCCGTTTGCTGAAAATCCCTTGGACCAATAGAGATACTGATTAGTGTGGAGGTGTTACAAAGATTAAAAAGGAAAGGGAGGTGTTGGGCAATGTTAAGCGGAGGAAATTGGAATATTTTGGCCACATAATGTGTAATGGACCCACTTGTTCTGAGGGGTGTGCAGGTTGAGCGTGTGGACTCCTTTGTCTACCTCGGAAGCACAGTTACGAGGGATGGAGGTGCAACTGAGGACGTGAAGAGTCGAATAAGAAAAGCAAATGGGGCTTTTGTCCAGCTCTATCCTGTATGGAAGAATAGGAATCTTACCCGAAAGACCAAGCTAAGACTCTTCAATACCAACGTCAAGACAGTACTGCTGTATGGCAGCGAAACCTGGAAGGTCACGGAGTCCATCACTCGTCAGCTGCAAACTTTTGTGAACCGTTGCCTAAGGAGAATCATGGGGATTTGGTGGCCAAATGTAATTTCGAATGCAGATTTTTGGAGAGCCACTGACCAGCTTCCTATCGGTGAAGAGGTGAAAATGAGGAAATGGAGTTGGGTAGGCCACACACTGCGAAAGCCCGATGAAGCTTTAGAAAAGATGGCTTTGCAGTGGAATCCTCAGGGAGAGGGGCGACGAAGAGGACGGCCCAGGGAGACCTGGAGGAGGTCTGCCGAGAGAGAATTGCGCCAGGTAGGCAAAAACTGGAGTGAAGCAAGAAGGATCGCTGCCAGCCGAGAGGATTGGAGAAATTTTGTTTCTGCCCTATACTCCAACAGGAGTTAAAGGACATAAGAAGAAGAATGTGTAATGAGAAGTATTCACGGTTACAGTAACTGTTGATTAACTGTTATCACGTTATCAACTGTTGATAATGCAAGGAACAATAGCGGGGAGGACTTCCTGGCTGAAAACCCTCCACCAGTGGTTTGGTTTGAGTTCTGCCCCTTTGTATAGGGTGGAAATCAGGCGGTTGGTCGCCAACGTCCTTGGAGGACATGACACTTGAAGAAGAAGGAACGAGAAGGGTACTGTTCAATTCATTGCATCGAGATTTTGTCCCTCTTTCAGTTAACACTCTCAACGCGGGTGTCCACCGGTGGTGGATGCTGCGGTCCTTCCCTCAGCCTGCCATCCACACATGGTGGACGAGGCGAAGTTTGAAGGAGACTTTCAAACGTTCAAAAATCAGTATTTCAGCGGTAAAACAGTTTCAAAGTCCCATGAGAGATTATAACCCTTCAGTCTGTCCAACATAACATGCGAAAACCACACATGGAGGACGGTGAATAGGATAGAGTCAACGGGAAGGTTTTTCGTCTAGGCCGGGGCAGGCCTACTGATTGTCGTAAATTGTTAATATTATGAGTTATTTGTTTATCTTGTATTGAAACTAATTAATGCAAGTGGAAAAGATAGATTAATTTGAACTTACCCTTAAAACTGACATGTTTTTTACGCTTCTGAAATATTATTAATTACCAGGCAATTATAAAAAAGGTAGGTATAATTGATTTGATACCCTAAAACTATAGAGGGTAGTTATTCCCTCGTTCCAAAGGGGTAGTTATTCCCCTACTCCTTAGGGTAGTTATTCCCTCGTCTCTAGGGGTAGTTATTCCCCGATACAAAAGGATAGCTCTTCCCTAAACACTTGGGGTAGTTATTCCCCGAAACCAGAGGGTAGTTCTTCCCTCGACACTTGGGGTAGTTATTCCCCGAAACCAGAGGGTAGCTCTTCCCTCGTCCCTAGGAGTTGGTATTCCACAATACCAGAGGGTAGCTCTTCCCTCGCTCCTAGGGGTAGTTGAATGGGGGTAGTTATTCCCCCATTCCCGGGGGTGTAGTTTTCCCCCAACCAGCCTCCAACCGCCCCTTATAGCTGGCCCGAACCTCGCTAGATAGTTTTGTTAGCATCAAACCAAGTGCACATTTGCACATCCAAGATGATCCTATTATAGCTTGATCATCATATAGTTAACCAATCAATCCATAAAGTCTGAGCAGAAACTAATAGAAACAAACAACCAACATACAATAGGTAAAACAACAAGGAATTTAGTTATAAATCATTATTAGGTATATAGAACTTACGACCGCCAGGTTAGAGCACAAGTCACTCTCGATACTACGCACTAGACCCTTCTAGCCTCGGAGCACTTCAGCTAGCCTCCCTTGGGCTACCCCCACTCCGACGTTGTACCCTTTCCCTACTTCTAGCTCGCCTTTTGCGACACTCCCCGGGCAGAAAGGAAATAAAATTTCATAAACAATAAGTCGAAAGAAGAACGTGTTATTATTATTATGTGATGCGAATATAAAAGAAGAACAAGGAAACAAGATCAATCAATCACAAAAAATTCTGTAGTTTCCATAGGATCCAGATCAGTGAGCAGAAGGGGTGAGACGAGCAATAGCCTTACTGAAGAGGGCGCTTGTCCATCGACGTATATTCTGCCGGGCGACATTGGCACTAGCTCTTTGTGGTCTAGAGCTGGGTGGCGTAGCATGGGAGCCAACGGTTTGGGTTAGAGTAGGGCTATGTGTCGAGACTTTAGTGATTGATGATGAAACTTCAGAATCCTCTTGGCCATTGGGTGTTGGTGTCACAGTATCCAGGGGGTTAGTTTGTACCACTCGTTAATTTTTTGGGAGTTCGGCATGAGAAGTGGTATAGTTTGGATCATTGTAAGTGGAGGTGGATGGTATAGTATCCTGAGTAGATCTGGATGGTAGACTATTGTCCTCACAACGTTCTGCCAAGATATCCACAGGGTCTGAAATGTCAAGTTCTAGGGGATAAAGGTGTGCTAGAGACCTAGTCAATTGGGAACCATTCTCCAATGCTACGTGGGCTGCTCGAACCATACCATCTGAGCCATGAAGGAGACCAGTAATTCGTCCAACCCTCCAAGAGTTCCGGTTAGGTACATCCCCTTTCACCTGAACAGCATCACCAATAGTGGGTTGACGATGGCTCAAAATCCGAGGTTGTTTAAGCCGATGGGAATGGCGTTCTCTAAGTCCTGTAAGATATTGGTTAACAAACATCCTCTCAAACTCTTGTCGAATAGCCAGAGTTCTCTTCCAGCTGTCAATGACCTGATAACGAATATCGGAAGAAGTTCCAGAAGAGTGTTCCACATCAGGTTGTATCAGAGCAGAGGGTCCATAGGAAATCAGAAAATGTGCAGGAGTAAGTACTTGTTCTGGTTCACCCCCCACAGTCGTCAGAGGTCGAGAGTTCATTACTGCACTGACCTCCTTAATTACAGTAGATAATTGGCTTTCTGTGAGTAATTTATCACCCAAAGATCTACGTAAACAGTTTTTGATTATTCCAATCAGTCTTTCGTAGAACCCCCCTTGCCATGGAGAGAGTTCAGTTATGAAGTGCCATTTGATTCCATGCCGTACAACATCAGACGAAGAAAGGATGCTGGCTGAGAGTTTAAAATGAGTAGCATTATCCGAGACAATCAGCTTGGGAGCACCGACCATAGCTATGAAACGACGTAGACCCAACAGAAATTCCTCTGTAGATAGGTTTTTTACGACCTCAATATGCACTGCTCTAACAGCCATGCAAGTAAATATGCAGCACCATCTCTTTTCTGTACCTTGGAAGCTGGAAATGGTCAAAGGTCCAAAGTAGTCCAACCCAGTATTAGTAAAGGGTGGCGAATAAGTAACACGTTCAACTGGCAGATCAGGCATGGGAGGCATCTGATATGGACCTCCACCATGTTTCACACACTGTTGACAACGCCGTAACACTTGATTCACCAAAGATCTCCCATGTGGAACCCAGAATTTTTCTCTAAGAATGCTAAGTGTGTGTGACACCCCAACGTGATAGTTATCCTCGTGGATCCTTTTAATAAGATTAGATGTCGAGGGGGATTCTTTAGGTAGTAAAATGGGGTAACGTTGAGGTATACTAGCATTTGCAAATCGTCCTCTGCATCTGAGGATAAGATCTACATCCAGGAAGAGACCAAGAGATTTAGTCAATCCAGTTAGTTTTCCTTCTGATTCAGGTGGATAATACTTCTTCTGTAATACTCTAATAGGGCCAAGATCTAAATCGGGGGTGTTGTTGATGTCTGGGTCATTGAGTGGTTCAACTGGTAACTGACTAGGTAGTGATTGAGATTCTGTTTGTTCTGAACAATCTGATGTGACTACCACCATCACTTGATCACTTGGAGGGGGACCCGTAGTGTTGATACCATATTGTGGCCATTCACTGACATCGGCGTAGAGAAAAGGCGGTCCATTCAGCCAGAGATCAGGTAAAGTACCATCATTCAGATCACGCGTTGCTACATCAGCTGGATTAAGTTGGGATGGGACATGATGGAATTGTATGAAACCAGACTTTGTTATTTCGTTCACACGTTTGCTTACAAACGGTGGTAGTAACCTTTGAGATTTTAGCCAGCTAAGGACAATAGTGCTATCTGTCCATAAGTTTATTGTAGACCATCTTAGATCAAGAGATTCTTTTACATAGTTGATGAGACGCGTTCTAATTAAAACAGCCAGTAGTTCAAGCTTGGGTATAGTGAGCGTTGTTTTTTGTTTTAATGGAGTGAGTCGGGATTTAGATATTATAAGCCGCACAATATTTTGGTTTTGAATTTTGCTTCTAATGTAAATAACGGCCACATAAGCTGCTTTGGATGCGTCCGTGAAACAGTGTATTTCGTTTTCAGATTCGCTCAGTAAAGTGTTTATGGTACCATGTAGGAGGAAACGAGGAACTGAAATAGAAGGAATCAACTTCAAAAGTTTAGTACATGAAACCCATTGTTCTTTCTGAGTAACTGACAATGGGGTGTCCCATTTGACCTTTTCAATCCATAGACTTTGAAGGAAAATTCTTGTTGGTAATGTCAGTGGGGCAGACCATCCACATGGATCAAATATGGAAGCGATGAGTCTTACAACTTGTCTCTTTGTTAGTACGTTTTGTTCAAGTACATCAGATTTGGTAGCCAAAGTCAAATAATCTTCCGACGTATTCCAGTTTAAGCCTAGTACTGTAGTCATAGTGGTACCGTCAGCTAGATGATCATTGGGAACGTGGTCAAGAAACGCACTGCTGTTAGAATCCCATTCTCGGATATTCATAGATAATTTTCCAAAAAGGTCTCGAGATGTTTCATAAACTTGAAGTGCTTCATCAATATTTGAAGCTCCTGTAATCAGGTTGTCGACATAGATTTGGTTTGCCAATTGTTTCCCTAATAAACTGTTGGAATTATTTAAGTGGAACTTGATGGTAGCGGCTAGTAAGAATGGACTACATAGGATGCCAAACGGCACTCTACAGAAACGAAGATGTATTAAGTTGTCATCTGTTGGGCTGTTGTTGATATCTTTCAACCATAGAAACCTGGTGACATCTCGATCTTCACTATGGAGTCCGACCTGTAGAAATGCCTTCTCTATGTCAGCAGTTATTCCCACACTGTGTATTCGGAATTTCAGAAGAAGAGTGGTCAAGTCTTCTAGCATAGACGGGCCTTTGTAAAGAAGTTCATTAAGGCTATGCTGCCCTTTAACTTTTGCAGACCCATCATAGACAATTCTGAGTTTTGTTGTTTTCTCTTCACGCAATACACAATGGTGTGGAAGGTAATGCACAGGATGAGATTTGGGAAGGTGTCTTTCAGTCACTATTTCAATCATTCCTTGATCGAGTTGTTCTTTTAGAACGGCGTCATACCTTTGTAGAGTATCAATAGGTGAACGTTTTAGTAAAGAGCGTAGCCTACCCAGTGCAAGGCCAAAGTTTATTGGAAGAGCAGGAGGGTATTCCACCCATGGCCATTTGACATGGTATCTATTGTTGTAGAATTTTGTCGTTCTATTAAAGAACTCAACAGCTTCCTCATCCTGTGTAATCTTTGGGGAATCCTTTATCCCGATAACTTCTAGTTCCCACAGTGTTTGTAAGTGATCTTCCCTCAAGATGGCAGGGTCTGGAGACACGAATGAGTCTTCTCCACACCGCTTGCATCTATCATCCCCTTGAACATAAGTGAGAACAGATAATTGTCGTTGACAAGACTCTTCAGGTTTGCATCGTCCCGATGGAACCCAGCCAAATTCTGTTTTAACCAAGAAGAGATTAGGGCAAATTTCTATCCTTTCTGGTTTAATGAAGGTGTAATAATAATCATTTCCCACTATGATGTCTATGTGAGAATCCTCAGCTGAATCTGCTGCTATGTAAAGGTGAGGATAATTTACTTGTAGGTCTTGTTTTAATTTAAAATGTGATGGCAACTTTCCAGTGGTTGAAGGTACAACATACGCCTGCATTTCGTCAGAACGTTCTTGTACTTTTATCTCTAGTGATACTAGTTCTGCTTGAATTGTTTTAGGTTCCAATGTTCCAAAAGTGAATACAGTCAAACAAGTATTTTCAATAGGTATTAGCTTAAGTCGTTCAGCCATTGTAGATTTGATGTAGCTTCGTTGGCTGCCAGTGTCAAAAAGTAAGCGCCCAAGAATCACTTGACCATTTTTAGAAATGAATGGGGCTGTGACAGTTTGGAGAAGTGTGTCATATTCAGCGTATTGTGAAAGATAGGTGTTAGTTTTAAGTATGTGTCATTTAGTAAAAACCTTGGGGCATAGACTTCTGTTGTGATGATGTTTGGTTTTACAATGCATGCAAGTGTAGCCTGTCATTTTACATTCCTTAGCAGTGTGACCTCTTTTTAGGCAAATGAAACACCTATCCTTTAGTCTTAGTTTGCGCTCACCCACTGTTTGAAATTTAGAACAATTTTCATGAAGATGTTCATCACCACAAAAGGCGCATCCTGTACTTAGTTTTAGTCTTTTAGGGGGAGTTTCACAAGACAGGATTTGTCTTGTGTCCTTTGTAGAGTCATGATACCGTTTATTATCTTTTCTATCAATCTTCGTACCAGCGATCACGTAAGATCCCGATTTCGGTTTGGGTTTCACTCTAATATGATTCCCTTTTTCCCTTTTAGAATAGTTTGAAGAGCTTGTGTAGAAAGCTTCGGTTGTGAAACTAGATCCCGTAGGTATGAGGTCTTGAGTGATCATTGTTCTTTGCAAGGAAGTTTCTCTTGCTGATATAATTTTTTCAAGATTTGCTCTAATTTCTTCAACTGGTTGATCGTCTGAAGTCATCGTCATTCGTAGATCAAATACTATCTCCTTTGGAAATTTATGAAGAATAGATGCTCGTAACTGCTTATGGTTTACATCTTCTCCCATGGCCTTCAAAGTACGTAAATGTCTTTCAATCTCATCCAAAGTTTTTCGGCACTCTAAGATATTATCCGGACTGGCAGCGGGAATTTGTTGCAATGCAATATAATGAGCATCTATCAAGAAACCTTTTTTCCCAAATCGTTCTTGTAGTCTTTGAACAGCAACATTGTAATTAACACCAGTGATGTCCAGTCCTTCTATTGCCCGTTTTGCTTCGCCTTCAAGCAAGCTTTGTAAATAGGCTAATTTGTCCACGTCATTTATGCCCGGTTTATTAGCAATCATGGAAGAAAATCGGTCCCAAAACTCGTGCCACCGGAGAAGATTGCCGTCATATTTAGATATGTCCAATTTAGGTAGACGGCTTGTGAAGTCAGAGTTGGTTTGGACGGTTTGAATCGTTGGAAGTTGGAGTTTTTCCTTTTCTTTCATCCTTCCAAAGCGGACGTCCAATTCAACAATCAAATCCTCAGCTTCTAGTTGTTTCTCAGTATATTCATCTATCAACAATTCCAATTCTGTTGATATCTCTACTCCCTGGAGAGTAGTTTGAATTTCATTCACTAATCGTGTGACTGACATTTTCAGTTTTTCCACTTTAATTCCATCATCTGGCTGTACCGGTTTTTCTTGTTTAAAATTGTCCACTAACTCTCGACACAATTTAAGCCCCTCTTCTACTCTACTGCCCATCAACTTTAACCGTTTACAAATAGATCTTTCCATTTCGTTTTTAGTCTGAAACAGATCCAAATAACTCACTTTGAGTTATCATGTAGGTAGCTAAGCATAGAAATTTGCACCAAGATGAAAGTTTTAGTTTTCGACATTCTTGAGTTTGGGTAGGTGATATTTTAGTCATGGATTTAGGTGGATCATAGTTTAGTTATAGCAACAAGAAAAACCACCGAACAGGGAATAGTAATTAATAAATAAAAATTGTAACAAAGGGTATATGGTCAGCCGAAATAGATAAGTACCTAAGTTGGATAAGTGATGAAAGTTGTGGCTCCCAGAAAGCAAAAATTATAAAAGATAAACGAAAGACATCAAACGCCCTTGTGCGAAGAAAATCAGAACTGAGTGGGAATTAAGCAAAGATGGAGAGAAAAAACGAGAGCGAAGTCATTGGAGGGGTGTTGACTAGAAAGAGTGAGGAAGTGAGGGGCAGGGGAGGACAGCCATTGATCACGTGGAAAAGACCACAAGAGTTCATAACATCAAGGAAATTCCAAACAAGATAAAACAGAAGCATTCACAGAGAAGAGTCAGGACTACCAACTCAATTCAGTAGAAAAATTGTACCTAAGTTATAGATAGATTTTTTGTGTGGATAAGTTGGTTAACCTGCTTCTTATTTTTGAATTGAGAGCTTTTTTCTCTTCACACTGAATGTAGGAATTGTGATTAGCAGACTCTAAAATATTATACCGTAATTCTAGAGTCTTTTGTCAGTATCTAATTGGGATGGACCCAAGTCAAGAAGGTGGAACCTCCTTGATAATTTCAGAAAATTAACTCAGTAAGTTGGTGAACCTGATTCTACAGAAATACGCACCTTCAGATGTGTAAGTTGGCGCTACCAAAGGGCAAAGGAACAAAGAACTTGCGTCCAGAGGTTGTTCAAGCGGCCCAATTGTGGTTCTAACAGCGGGATTCGAGTTAATTTTGATCACATTATTAGATCGAAATAAAATTCGTCCAAACGATCCCACTTCTGACACCATGTCGTAAATTGTTAATATTTACGAGTTATTTGTTTATCTTGTATTGAAACTAATTAATGCAAGTGGAAAAGATAGATTAATTTGAACTTACCCTTAAAACTGACATGTTTTTTACGCTTCTGAAATGTTATTAATTACCAGGCAATTATAAAAAAGGTAGGTATAATTGATTTGATACCCTAAAACTATAGAGGTTAGTTATTCCCTCGTTCCAAAGGGGTAGTTATTCCCCTACTCCTTAGGGTAGTTATTCCCTCGTCTCTAGGGGTAGTTATTCCCCGATACAAAAGGATAGCTCTTCCCTAAACACTTGGGGTAGTTATTCCCCGAAACCAGAGGGTAGTTCTTCCCTCGACACTTGGGGTAGTTATTCCCCGAAACCAGAGGGTAGCTCTTCCCTCGTCCCTAGGAGTTGGTATTCCACAATACCAGAGGGTAGCTCTTCCCTCGCTCCTAGGGGTAGTTGAATGGGGGTAGTTATTCCCCCATTCCCGGGGGTGTAGTTTTCCCCCAACCAGCCTCCAACCGCCCCTTATAGCTGGCCCGAACCTCGCTAGATAGTTTTGTTAGCATCAAACCAAGTGCACATTTGCACATCCAAGATGATCCTATTATAGCTTGATCATCATATTTATATTATATTATTATAGTTAACCAATCAATCCATAAAGTCTGAGCAGAAACTAATAGAAACAAACAACCAACATACAATAGGTAAAACAACAAGGAATTTAGTTATAAATCATTATTAGGTATATAGAACTTACGACCGCCAGGTTAGAGCACAAGTCACTCTCGATACTACGCACTAGACCCTTCTAGCCTCGGAGCACTTCAGCTAGCCTCCCTTGGGCTACCCCCACTCCGACGTTGTACCCTTTCCCTACTTCTAGCTCGCCTTTTGCGACACTGATTATTGACCCGCGTTGAGAGTGTTAAACTATTATTGGAAGAAATGAAAGAGACAAATTCCTCATTGTTTCTATGAAAGTTGGTGGTAGCTACTCTGGGAGAGTTACCATAGATTATAGAGAGTTATCATAGACTAGCTGAAAAGCCTACTGAAAGCAGGCAAAAACGATTCCTCCCCGCAATTCCTCCTGGCTCCTATTCCTCCAACTCTCCCCACTCACACGACCCCTCTATCTCCCAATCGGCAATGTGCATACGTACGTACATATGGTTGCCGTTTTATGTATACAGATTATAGAGAGTTATCATCAAACCACAGCCATGTCTTCAGTTGTAGCAAGGATGATAGACTTACAAGGTAGGGGTCACGAACCTGGCAGCTGGGGAAAACCCGGGGCTGTGACGTCACCAGCCACCCATCTCTGGCGCTTCTCTTTCCCTATACAACAAGTATTTTCTCCGTTTCAGTCTACCTCTAACTGTTGTTGAAATTAAAACATTATTCCTCGTGTCAGTGCCTTTTTTGACTGTTGGGAAGTGTGTCAATAGTCGTTTTCATCAAATATGGTTTGCTTGGCGATGGGGAGTTGCATCATCGTAACCAGAAAAAACTTTGAATTTTTTCCAACAATTTTCAAAAAACCAGGTTTTTCCAAATCAATTCCCAAAAAATGGAGTTTGGATTCAAATGAGCTGATTATTTTTCAACTACAAATGCCTACATCTGTTCAAGGCATTTTGACTGCCCAGACTATGAGTGAGTTTTAAAAGGAGAATTACTGAATAAATCACTGAAGAAGAGACTCAAGCCAGATGCTATACCAAATTTGCTTTTATCAACCGGAAGTGTCTCAAGTACCTCTTGTCAGTCCTTAGCATCAACCAGTGACCGCATAAGAAACACCCGATGTGGTGGCTTCTCCAACACAATGACCAAAATTTCAAAGTGAAATAATTAGCTCCTTTCTCTCTCTCAGTCCCAGGGGTGGCTTATGAAACCGCCTGAAGATTTTTTGAAAACTGCAGGAAATGGAAAATATTTTCAACAAATTCCACGGGAACAGACCAAATAAAGAAGAAACGTTTTCGCGACATTGATGGGAGAAATAAAGTAACAGCTTCCCCACGTTGACGACTTCGTGGTTCAATGCTTTGTCCGGACCTCATCGTTCATACGAATGAAAAATCTAAACCACCGCCCTCGGAAGAAGGAAACTAAAAAACGAGCTGGCTCCAAAAGCCGTTAAGTTACCAAAAAATGAATAAGATTTCTAATTATACTCACAATAATATTGTTTTTGTGAATTTTTTTTCGCGTTAACACATCGATCGTGTCTATGCCACGCAAATCTTGGGGTCCCTGTGGCAGGCAGCATCAATGTCATGCAAACACCTTTTGCGAAACATCTGCTCCTACTCTTTTGTTCTCCGTTACCGCTCTTTTCTAGTTGTTTTTCGTGATAGATGAACTATTTATGAGACGAACGGTTCAATCCAGAGGTGAACCAGTCAATGTTGAAGGTCATGAGCAGTTATCAAAGTTACACCTTATCTTTGCGCGCTTCATGAAAAAAATGTCTCCGCATCAGTGAACCAACGCGTTTTTTTTCCTCAGTCAACGTGTTAATACCAAAATGCATATTTTATTTTTTGTGATTTTATATTATTTTTGCAATAGTAATTTTTCTTATACATCTTATACCAAACTGTTCCATGACATGGAACATGGATACATTGTATCCATACAAACAAACCTATGTGATATCAGGCAAGTCAAGTAAGATTACTCTAAATAAATTCCTACGATGTTTATTAGTTCTCCTGTCCAAAGAACATTTTGTAAGCATCAATCATGTAGGTACACTTACCAGAACCTCTTAACAGTTTACGATATATGTGGGATCAGACTTATCTCAAACAATAATTTTAAAAAACTAAAGAGAAACCGAACGAGTAGTGAAGAACAAGGAGCTCTCCACTGGTGGCTGGTGACGTCATCGTCCCAGGTCCCTCGGCTCGTAACCATTACCGTGTAGTCCAGTAACCGAGGGTTGTAGCAAGAGAAGTGCGATTTTTCTTTTCAATTGGAAAGAATTTATTGTGAGGTACTCTGAATACCTACGTAAAAAAGGTCTGTAACGCCAAAAATCAGAATTTTTATGGAAAATAATATAATTTGGAAATATTTACAATAGAACTTCAGAAAGAATTTAATTACAGTCACACGAATCGAAGAACTTTTTATCGTTCCTAGCTAATTACGCATGTTATTTTGAAGCTCACCTTAAGAATAGATGAACAGCAATTTACATGTAGATAGGAACATACATGCACGACAATAATAATCTGATCATATTAACATTATGTTAACCACAATGTTATGTTATAATGAGTATGTACCTGGCTAGTACTCACTTTAGAAACTTCATTTTTAAAACGAAATCGCAGATACACGAATGAAATCCAAAATGCGTCGTTATTGCATCACTTTTTGCACGCTTTCTTCTTGAAGATCAAACCGTGCTTGCTCAGCTCTGCCTCCTTCAACTTCAGTTCAGCGGCGGCAACTTTCTTTTTCAACATGGCCGTGTGTTCGTTGAGCAAAGCTGTCCTCATCTCGACTTCAACGATTTCAGCTCTTCGCTTGACCAATTTCAATTCACTCTCCACCAGCTCTTTGGACCATCGAAGTGATTCTAAAAAAATACGGAATATTAGAAAGGGTACGCGTAGAAATAATTTTGAGGGTGGAATTTCTTCCTTTTTGCGCACGATTGCCCCTCACCTAGGAAGACGTAAGAGGTGGAATAGGTATGCATCGGAGAGTAGAGAAATACGGAGTGCAACTTTCACTGGAAGCAGAACCTAGAGATTCGAAATTCAGTAGTATAGTCCACCAACTGTCAACATTCATTCCACCCAATACTATCTAACTATGTGTTCCTTCCACTCCGCTGGGCATCCATTCTGTGATATCCTAACCCTGGGGCCACCACTTTTTGGCCTGGGTACAAGCCAAATATAATAGAGAGTTTTTGCAACCACTAATGGGCCCGTTAGTTCATAAGCTCGGAGTTCGCGGGTGACGATGAATTCGCCTCCTGACAACAGCGGGCAACGATGAAAGGGTGCCCCCCGACAGTCACCCGTTCCTAGAGGCCCACTGTCACGAACGCCTCCCTTCCCCCCTGCCCATAGTTAACGGGCTTCCTTCTTCAACTGGGTAGTATCCTCTGGTGCTCGCGCTAGTCTCCTCCAAACGGGACCCGTCAGATTTTGGCACCAAAAACTCTCTATTTTGTCGGGGTTCCAATCCTTAGGAGATCGCCTCCATGGCTATGGAGTGTCTCCTACCCCTAACAGAGTCAAAAGCGCTTCTGGATTATCCAGGCACCTTTGTCTGTACGAGTGAGAGCCATGGTTATAGGTGATCACAGCCTCTTGCCGATCATGATGGCAACTGCTACCCTCCATCACCACAACTTTAAACTAACATGAGCGCTAATATATGCAATACACGGTTTAGTTAATCGATTTTCAGAAAACTCCACCTGAATTATGAACAAAAGGGATTAAAACTAGTCAAATACCATCTAAAATATCCATTAAATTTAAATTTATTTAAGACCTGGTTCAAAAAAAACATGCATGTAAGAAAATCTTTAAGATCTATAGGTGGAGTTGGATCTCCAAGATACCTGGAAACCCCTCCAGGTTATGCCGCGTCTCCAGGTTATGTGGGATTCAAACCCACTAAAAAAACACCTACTATTTTCCCGCGTTGGAACTCAGCCCGGAACCGTTCAACACATTACTTCTGGCTGAGTCCTGGGGTGTTTGATCAGTTCTGGTTGAGGGGGCGGACCAGATGCTCCCTCCTCTCTTTTTCTCGTACTAAGAGTATCTTCCTAGTCAGGATGCTCTCTACGAACTCTGCCACAGAAGTCCAGCTCCTTTCACCTTCCTGCTGACAACACCCTCTGGTGTTGAACTCAGGGGAGCTAACCCCAGCTCTGCCATCAGCTGACTTCTTTGAGGCGCCCATTTGGTGCATTTGAAAAAGGTGTGGAGCACATCGTTATCTTCTTTGTTCTGGCAATGTAAACATGCAGATAGGCATAAAACAGTCAATGTCCTGTGAAGAACTGCGTTAGGAAGAAGTTCACTTCTCCATGAGAAAAAAAAACAGTAACATTGATAGCTAAGTAACCCTCGGGTTAAAATCAAGTTTGCTTTATCCTGGGGTTAAAGAGGTGAGTGGTCAACAAAAATTTTGTGGTAGGGTTACCTTGATTGAATCGATTACTCGTTCGTTCATTCATACAAGATGTAGGATTCATTACGTCACCACTACACACCCATCATTATTCTAGGTAGGACATTTCAATGTACGTAGTTCCATGTTCGCTACTAGCGCTAACTACGAATACGGTACAGTGAACTTAAAGGTTGCCATGGATACTGGATACGATTTATCTCATGCATACTTGAAAAACAGACATCCTTTTCGGGAGCGATGATTTTCATAGGGGACTATCTACACCTCAATCCGTATCTACAATTTCATCGAAATCGGACAATAACTTCGTATAGTTTTGTCCGTTAGAAGGATTTCTTGTCAGACACACACAGAACCAAAATTGTTCAAGAACGTCTAAAACGTAAAACGCGAGGGGAAATTTTGATTTTGGAGAACCTTTTTTTCAACCTTGAAAAGTGAAAACAATGCTTCCGCTACCTTGGTAAACTCGGAAGCAATATAACAAGACAGAAGCCATGCAGATTTGATTGCCAATAACCTTTTCTTCATTTTTCATAGAATTTTTCTTAAAAGAAGTAGAGATACTGATACCCTTAAATATTTCTGAGATTCCCACTGAAATACTCATTGTAGAGAGACCCATTGGAAAAACTATAACATACAGCTCGCTTCAGTAATTAAAGCTCTTACCTGGTGATCTGTGCTCTAAACTTGAATAAGTGGTCCTTGATTTGTCCAATGTGCTTTTGTGGTTAGCCAACTGTTCTGATTTTGCTGGTGACGTAGATTTATAGAAACTTCTCTCGTACGTTGAAGTGTCAGCATCGTCTGTGAAATGAAGGCAATGAATGGCAATAAAGTGGAAAGTTCTTCAATACAACCTCATAGCAAGTAGGATGGTGGCATGGGAAATACGTACCAGCAAAGGACTCATCAGGTTCCGAGACGCTAATCCTGGTAACTGGTTGGCTTGCAACTGGAAAGGTACGTTGGAATTTCAATAAATGCATGGAACGAAATGATAAAAACTTATTCTCAAGTTTCTAATGAATGATCAATCAATGAATGAAACAATATTTTTCCAAAACTTGCATAAAAAACAAAATTCCAACGCCTTATAATTATTTCAACATGGAACATGTTATTGCCCTAGGGTAACTACCTGAAAAACGTTACATCGGAGGAAAACGCGGGACAGTCACGCGCCTACTCAACACTCCAGTCACGCTCCTTTTCGACAATCCGGTTTTCGAGGCGCGAAGCGTCGATCTATCAATGCATTTTAGATATCGACAGTAACAATGTAAAACCGCGTAAGTTGAAAAAACTAAATTTTACAGGAGACTTAAAAAACTTCGGTTTTTGAGTCATTTAGACGTTTTTTACGCCTCCTGAAAAATTTCGTTTCTTTTTCAACTTACGCGGTTTTACATTGTTACGGTTGATATGTATGTTGCTAGGGATAATATAACTTTTGTATTATACCTACCTACGACTAAAGGTTCTGCACTAAATGTGGCTAAAACATGTTCCATGTTTTTATAATTTACGCTGTAGACGTTAAGTAGATAGCATCTGGGGGGGACGAGAAGGGCCGAGTTTCATTTCACAACTAAGGTGCGAAACTGTGGAGCTGAGCCCTGAATATAAATAGTAAAGAGAATGAATAGAAAATTCGTGTCTTTTATGATTTTGAATTTCTTTTAAAAAGAGGATAATATCCTCTTTTAATTTTAATTTCTTAATTTTTAATTTCTTTTAAAAAGAGGATACCTAATATCCTCTTTTTAAAAGAAATTAAGAATGAGCAAAGACACGAATTTCTTATTTATTCTCTTTACTATTTATATTCAGGGCTCAGCTCCACAGTTTCGCACCTTAGTTCAAAAATCATATAATGATTTTTTTTTTAAATCAGTGATGACAAGATATCGTCGATGCAATGTGACTGGATGATGGCAATGATTAGAGGAGGCAGTTTAGCATTAACGTGAGCCCTTCGCCGATGAGAAGACATGGAGCGATCATTCTGAATCGTTTGAATGAATGTATCATTTCCAAAAAGCAAACTATTATTGAAACATTTCCCTCCAATGATCGAAAATCCAGTAAATACATACCCAACACCCACCGCCTTCTAAACACCTTGAGTACGTAAGTCTGGGGAGTAGGTAAGGAGTGGCGGAGTCAAATTTGCACGGGCGGCTGTAGCGGGGGGGTACCGAATTTCAAATTACCGTTTCTTCACGTTTTACGATATTCTGAACACTTTTAGACAATGATCCGAACAACGTGATTTTGAACGAAATTTTTTCAAGTCCGAAAACCTATCGCCTTTTCCATTGCCCGAAAACGCCAAAGTCCCATCACCCTCCGATTTTACTATGGGTGAATGGGGTTTAAATTAGATATCTCCTGAACCACCTCGAAACTTGGTGAGGATGTTGAGTACGGCGAGAGGAATTGGTACCATGAGGGGGAAATGTGTTTAGCGATTATCAGGGTTCCAAATTTCAAACTCCCGCTTTTATCACGATTTACAACATTTTAAACGCTTTTAGTCATTAAGCCAAAAAAACGGGATTTTGAACGAAATTTTCAAGTTCTAAAGTTTTCAAAGTCCGAGTTTCAAGGTGATACAGGTAGGTAGTGGTTCAGGAGATATAAAATCAAAACTTCATTCTTCACGCCCATAGTAAAATCTGAGGGCGATGGGACTTGGACTTTTCGGGCGATGGAGCTAGCAATAACTCTCGGACTTGGAAAAATTTCGTTCAAAATCCCGTTTTCCTGCATAGTGACTAAAAGTGTTCAAAATGTCGTAAAACGCGAGAAAACGAGAATTTCAAATTTTAATAAACGGTACCCTCTCCCTCGGCCACCCGGGCAAATTTGACTCCGCTACTCCCTGCCTACTTCAAAGCTTTGGTTAGCTTCTTCCCCCTCTATACAGGGTGTCTACACTCAAGATGGGCATAACTTCGGGGTTCAATTATACAAAGTAATTCCATCAAAAAATGTCTCCTAGCAATTTTTTCTTAACCCGCTCAAAATCCCTTTTTTTCACTTCGAAGTATTTTTTTCGCGTTTTCGACCTTACGTCATTAAAACTGTCATAACTCCTGTTATTTACCAAGTAAATTCAAATTTAAGGATATCGTTGGAAAGAGCGTTAAATTTCCAAGCTACTTTGCTTAAAACCAAAATGTTTCAGCAATAAACCATTTCTGTAAAATCAAGTCAAAAAGCAAACTTTTAATTTTCTTCGAAATTTGATTTTTTCATTTCGAAGTTTTCACTTTGAAGGCCTGTACATTTCGATGGGCGCTCTTCGGAAAAAACATGCTCAAATTGTTAGCTTTCCAACGGTTTGTCAATTTTTGTTTTTAAAGTTCAAATTGGAAGAGTAAATCAGGTTTGAATGCAAGAAAACGTGTGTTTTACAAGAAAATCAAGTGTTTTACGCAGTGTGTGGACCCTCGATCTCAAGATGATGACGAGTTTGGTATCATTTCCTATGTAATTTTAAGCGCAGAATCCAATGATGATACTTTCGAATAATTCTAACAGTTAGAAAGTGGATTTTTCGAGGAAAACCTTCATTTTTTGTCCATAACATACACATTGTTCGTAGATATGGTAGTGAGCATAAAGTAACACGTTTCTACTCAATAAAAACATCAAATTTCTAGCTGATTGATTGACGATATCCTTAAATTTGAATTTACTTGGTAAATAACAGGAGTTATGACAATTTTAATGGCGTAAGGTCAAAAACGCGGAAAAAAGGAATTTTGAGTGGGTTAAGAAAAAATTGCTGAGACATATTTTGTTGGAAATACCTTGTATAATCGAACCTTGAAGTTATGCTCATCTTAAGTGTATTATACTCTTATGACATTTCCAAAACTATAGCGATTCCTGATCATAAGATTCTCCATTACTTGGCTGGTAATTGTTAACTTACATTACCAGCAGATATTTCAGGATCTAAACCCCACTCAACTCCTCTCGCCAAAATTGGTGACCCCGAGGAAGAGAATGCGTAGCACTATTTTCCAGCCCAGCGACCACAGCCTCTTAACCCATTTCCGGCCACTGATGCGTTTTTGCATTCATATTTATGATTTTTTTTAAATATTGAAAATAGTGGTAAATCTTTGCAGGAGAATTTTTTCTCGATCATGCTGTTCCTAAACTTTTCAGGAAAAGTTTTCTTTGATGTTCAGGAACTCAATGCAATTTTGGAAATTTTTTGAAAAGGAGGCCTCTTGGGCGAAGGCATGAGTATGGTGGCTTAAATTCGATTCTGGACGAGTGAGCTTTCTGGGCCATGAGTTGAAACATATTCCAGTCCATAAATAGACTTTTACATTCTACCAAAACAATGAACTGGATAAATCATATCGATTTGGAAAACTGAGGCCTCTCAAATCTTATTAAAAAGTAAAATTCATAAAATATCGAGTAAGTAAAAGTAAAGTAAACAACCATTTCAGGTTGGATTTTCGTCCAACTGCCATTCCTGGAAAATATCGAGTACTTATTTTTGCTCTCGATTGGAGAGCAAATGATGATTTATTTCGGCTGGCATTCTGTAAAACAGTTCATCCTCCTCCCATTACTCTGTTTTTTCTACTTTCGGCTTGAAATGGGTTAATTCCTCGATCTTTTTTATTGGGGAGGGGAGTAGTGTGCGATTCCTGACTATTCGAAATCTCCACCACTTGCCTGGTAATTGGAAAACCACGTTAACCAAATTCTCAAAATAGGAAATTACCTTCCGTCTGTTTCAAGGATGGGTCATTGAGCGCTGCTAGCCTTTTGTACTCAGAAACGCAATGTTTAGCGGTGGCTCCGTGGTTCATGATCTCCGAGAGGCCGCCGTAGTAGTCTCTCACGCAAGCTTTACAATGGAAATGAAACTCGTCCACTTTACTCATCTCCACCCACGAGAACTCCGCTTCCCAGGCTTTGCGGTATTTTTGCCTGTAGGTTTTCGACGTTCTACTTTGGGAAGCTCTGATCCGATTGGCGATATCTTCAGGGGTGAGTCCGTGCGGATTTTGGAAGAACGTTTGGTCAGTTTTAACTACAGAATCGCCCTCTGAAACAGAATGATGAATTTATTATACTACCGTAGATGTACCCAACTTCGGCCATTTCAAATATTGGCGGTACTGATGAAGCTGCGCTCTTCAGGGGTCATTAAAAACTTTCAGTTTTTTCTTAATTTCAACAGGTGTCTTTGGGGCCTAATGTTGATATCTCCCGCGCTTGTTACTCTTATCACTTTTCCATGAAAAAAATCAAAATGTAAACAAGCAGTTTAGACATTTTTCAGCTTGTGTGCTTTATAACTATTGTAGTTTTTGATGTGATGTGATCTTAGAACTTGCTCTTGCCGTTTCATGTTCGTGGTTTATTGTTCTTGAAGGTGAGTGATAAGTCATTTTTTACTTCGTGTTTTGAGGGAGTTCTGGGGAGTTTTTTCCGATAACTGAGTCAGTGTACTTAACTTCGGCCATGGGGGGTCCGTCTCGAAAATAGAAAATTAGTGGACGTGAGTACCAAAACTATAATCAGATATATATGGAAAAACGCACTGAAGGAGATTAGGGCTAGGAAATTGTCAATTCGGAAGGCATCCTAAAAATATGCAGTACCCAGATCGACTTTGCAGGATAAGATAAATAAGAAGAATCCTCCCTAGGTGGGTCAACCCAATGCATTTCCATTTTCACTCTAATGTAGTGATATTATTATAATGACTGGTCATGAGTTTATAGTCGTTTGAGAATATTACACAAAGCATTCAAGAGAAGACAGATAAGTTAATATTACCAATGAATGTTTTAAATGTTGTTCAAATAATTTTGGCTGTTTTGTAACTAGTGTGACGATCTTGTATTTTTGACATTATTAGCACTGATAATGATGATATTTTTGAAATGTCAACCTAAAAGTTACCATAATTTGAAGTTTTAAAATTCAAATAATATGTTCATGATTGAAAAGCTTTATAGATATTTTTACTGCATTTCGCCTCTGTTTGGATGTTTTCCATGATATTCCTAAGGTGTTATTGTATTATAGGTGTTCCAAAAAAGTCTTTGTATGGTTTTTATAATTTTTAAATTCAATAAAGCTTTTTTAAAAAATTATTCGGCGGCCGAAGTTACAATATATTTACTACTTCTTCGTTTTTAATGCATTTTTCATAGGTGGCCGAAGTTGGAGCACAACGGTACCTAACTTCGGCCACACTTCAAGTTTTTAAAAAAGGGCAAAGTTGTGATGATTAAAAAAAAATTATAGTGACATCCTATAGAGCAGATCTGCTGCCATCTAAATTATTTTATTCAGATTTTTACTCATATATTTGACTTTAAATAAACTCAAAAAACCTCCAAAAGTGGCCGAAGTTGGGTACATCTACGGTACTTCAGATACTACAACACGAAACAGGTAGGACTTTGGAAAGAAATCTTCAAACGGTCCCAACTAGAGTTGAATAATAGTTTGTTACTGTGTAGCTAGGCGAATACATTCTTAAAGTAAAAATATATGAGTATTACGGTGATTACCTGCTACCTCGTTAGTAGATGGTTCTAATTGCGTTTCCACCATCGAATCTGTAAGCAAAGAATGGAGAAAATTAATGGAAATTGTCTCCACTTCTGTCACACATCCGAAGAGACTCATAACTTTGAAAAATACACATCGTAAACAAAAAGTTACAGCATATTTTTATATGTATCTCATAATCACGTTAATTAAAATGTGAATAAAAATCAACTGAAAATCTGGTTGGTGTATGTACGCGTTTAACTAGATGATACTCACATCATCACTATTATGAAGGGACCAACGTCGAGAAATTTTCGAAATAACAGACGTTAGACAAGAAAGCTGCTTTGAGGTCACTTTGGCTTAGTTCCTAAATGATTCTGAGCCTCCATAACATATACAGCTTTAAGAAACAATAAGCAGTTCAGTTTCTCACCAAATAGCTCTTGAGCTGTAGAAGCTGATGTAGTGCCAGGGTCCTGTGCAACAGCGTCATCTAAGTGACAGAAGACACCAAAACAATTGAATTTCTACATATTTATCACGATCAACACTACCTCACATTATAACATCAGTCCCAGAGAGTGGGGAAAGTGCCCAATCAACCTAATATTAATGCTTCCCTTCCTTAATGCTTCCCCTTCTTCCCTCTGGAAGACAGCTGACGATGTCAAAAACGCCAGGAAATGGCAGTCGGACGAAAACCCAACTTGAAGAGATTATTTATTTTGCTCTACTTTATCACACTTCATCAATAATACTATCACACATGTTATAACATCTACCCCAGAGGTGGAAGTAACAAACCAACGCAATATCAACATTTTTTTGATTTTGATAAGATTTGAAAATTATTAATTATTGGTTAAGAATACTACCTGAGGGCACTTGAGCCGAAGGTGGGGACGGGGGAGATGATTGTTGGGCTTCACCTTCTCCATCATCTGTAAAGAAAAACTCTGCAAATTATTACACAAAGGTTTATTATTTTTCTGAATAGATCACTCGCGTGCAAATAACACAGCTTTGCCATTCTCACTACCTACTAACCGTATTTTCGCTTCACAATCTAGTTTGATTTGAAGGAATAAAGAATTATGGGTCCGTTCATTGGGACAGGATCACTGGTTGCTTAGGACGCAAAACTGAATGGGTACTAGTCGAAGAAACGAAAAAGATTGAATTTTGGTCAGCTAAAATTTGAACGGAAATTAGGCCTCTTTTGCGATTCACACTGGTGTTTCTGATTTATCGTAAATCAACCCTCAAGTTCTCATAGGTGGACGGCATGAGCGCTCCCCAGAGCTGGGAGAAAAGTCCGGTCGAATGGGTTATTTCAGTCAATTTTTTTAAATAAGAGTATGGCTCAGGAATAATGGTAATCGGGTCTGTTCGTCGAGAAAATGTTTTTAAAAAATCAGAGAAGCTAAGGAAAGTTGAAGATTTGAATGGTGTGACATAGCTAGCCAATCGTGATGTAGGCTTGGAGGACCTCTTGGATACTAAAAAATACTACTCACACACGCGCGCGGCATAAGTGTGTGCGTTCATGGCAGCCCGCCTTTTTCAAATGTGTGATCTCTTTAATTAATTTTTCTACCACATGTTATACTACGTACTATCATTGGGCTTAAAGTTGGAGTATATAGGTTTTCAAGGGTGCTGAATCCAAATTTGAGGTCAAAAACCTTAATTTCCGACCCACGAAATACCCCATTGTAAACACCTAAATGAAGGCAGCAAACAAAAATGAGGAATTTCACCGATTTCTGTTTGCATTTTTCCTGAATAGTTAATGGTGTGGGATAGATGAAAATCGGGCTGATTTCGGGAAATAAGTCTCCTGTTATTTTTGGGAGAGTCAAAATTTTTAATTTCAAAACTAACTGGGAAAACAGACGTGCAGCGGGAACGCTCGCTGATTAGGCTGTTCGGATCGCCGTCTCCTCCCAGTGTTGCCCATTGGGACGACGAAATCGTGTTTTCTAAGAGAAAAGTTATCAAACAAAAACAGAGGAAACCTAATTTTCCCCATCTCGCTTTTTCTATTTTTTTCTTCAGTTTTTCGATTTCGAACTTTACTGTTTCATGAAATTTTGCATCTGGGGACTATGGATTTCTCGATCTCAGCGCTTCAAGCGGCCATAAATGAACTATTCCAGCATGACGTCATTTTCCCGGTTTTTTTAAACATTCGTATTTTTTACACTGTTTTGTTTATTCGTAAATTAGGAAGTTCGGGCTGAAAGTTTGCCATAGGGGGTTTTTAGAGGTGCTGAATCCGATTTTGGGGTAAAAAATAGGAAATTCTGACATGGTGAAATTCCTCATTGTATCAGCGCTCCATCTTGAATCTGATTGTTTTCATGCGCATTTGGTTTATTATTTTCAATAATGAACCTTTGGAATTGAGCAAGAAAAAAAAATTTTAACCCCCCCTCAAAATTTGATGTTTTACGTTTCAAGGTACGTACAATACGAAAATCGAAAAAAAAAAATTTCCGTCCATCCGCCGTACGCCGTTTTACTCTCCATTTCGTCCCAACTTTTGTAATACTCATCCCAACATAATATGTTATGTAATATGTTATATATATTTTATACTGGTACATAAGTTATATTATTATTATTATTATATTAAGTACTAATAGATATTTTAATAGGAGGTCGGGAAAATGGTGTCTTACTCTGCAGCAGCTGTATCATCGAGAAAGATACCAACTCCCTTTCCTTCCCAGGAGGAGATTGATAGTTCAATTAATTCTTGGTTGGAGGGGATATTTCATCAACATAAAATGTAAAAAACAAAATATTAATCACCAGTAATGACGCTTTCCTCAGTAGCTGTGTGTATTGTTATTTGGTTGAGAACTTCTCCTGTAACAAGAAAGACCGGTCACGCAATTTTAATAAATTTAATAAAATTTCCTTGGTATTCTTCGAGAAAGGGGTGGTTCATGAGCTCTTACGTGCAACTAAATGGCCCTTTGTCCACAACTACCCTCATTACTTCCAATAGTATCTCCCTAGATCCATTTGTATGTTTTTTAATATGAAAAACACAATTATTAGACTTCAAACAAGTCTGCCAAGTGGGTGTGGAACATAGCTTCCTCGTATCCATAACCCGATTGTATAGATTATCAGATGCTAGTAGGTAGTTAATCTCAAAACATTTGATTAAGAATTAGTTTATGTTTTACTCAAGATTACTGTTTGCGGCCTCGTCTCCTTCAGTGAAGAAACACCCAGAAGATATACAAAAGAAACAGCTGAAATTCGACAAAAAGGTATGAACTATTTTCCTGATGGAGATATGAATAAATAATTAGTAAGTAATAAGTTCTTGCGAGTGAATTTATAACAAGTATCGACTAAATTGGACAACATTTCATTAATTATATTCAATCTTCATACAATTTCTTAATTTTTTATTACCGCATAGGTAATTATGTTGTATTGTCATACGGTTATGTTGACTTCCAACAGTTCAAAAAGTAGTTTCAATAATATTCGAGAAATTTACCTGTAGGCGTGTGAGATGAGACAGGAGTCGAAGGAACAGAGTGAGGATGGACAATAACACCTGGAACAAAAGGAAAACAAAATAGAAAGAATGGATGGATGGACAAAAGCGATAACATGATTTGAACGGGATGGGAAATTGCTCGTGTGTATGAAAATATAACTTTTGTTACTGGTAATTTGAAAAGTCAGGAATATGGAAAAAATGATAAACCAATTTTGAAATCAGAACTCAAAAATTAACGTCCAGCGGGTTCAGAAAGAGGGCGGAAAGCACGATCTGATGTGACGTCACATTGAAGAGTTACATCAATAACCATAGAGGAGGAACACAACTGAATAATTATTATTACCTACCACCAATAATATTGTAGTAAAGCATAGAGATAGGATTTGATAATATGATTACATTGCCTCCAAGATGACCACACAGAAGGTTTTCTGTTCAAGTTTTCTTGTAAGTCAACCGATTTTATCGGGAATAATTTATTAATTCTAAACATTCACAAAATTCCCTAAAATTACGTCATTTTAGATGAAAGGCTTCGTTTTAATTATAACTGATGAAATAATTAGGCAACCCTGATAAACAAACACGGGGTTATCCGATTTAATTATTTCAAAAAGTTCATATACAAGCAAAAACTGCGTGAAACCAAAAATACGAGCATATCTATTCAGTCGTTTGAAAATGGAAACTCTGTAGAAAGCATGGAAAAAGTAAAAGATAATGTACCTACTTAATCTCGATGGCAGACATGGAAAGCCTTTCATCAGAAAAAGCCATCAGCCAATCAGACTGTAGTTTACATCTGATGTACAAATATCAGAGTAGCCTTACGCTCAAATTAATTTCACGGACCTTTGCTTTCGTCCACTCAGTCTCGGAGAAGGCCGAAATAGGCTGACACTGTGAGCCAAAATCTTAGGTTATTGACGACACTAGTGCTTACCTTTTTTGTTGGGAATGTTCTTCACAGCTGTTGAACTTTCTTCTTCTTTCTCGATTTTCATCAATTTAGGCTCGAAGCAAAGTTTTGCTTTCGTCACAGCCTGGCTCCTTGTTTTTGGTGTGTCTTTACTCACTTCAGGCACGGTACCTAAAAATAGTAACATGAAATTAGGTAGATTGTAGATGAATCCGCGGATCAGGGTGATGGGAGCCCAAAGCGCGGAAGCCTAGTGGCTTATTGTGCTACTCCGCGGATTCTGTTCCTAGTCAAAGAGTCCTAGCCCTTTGGTAAGGGCCAGTAGCGTTTTGGCTAGATTTGTGCTGGAAAAAGCCTCCATGGATGTAGGTGACCCTTGAAGGTGAAACCTACGATTTGATAGCACTTCGCAATCGAATATTACGTGGGAGGCTTTTTCTTCAGCCTCTCCACACAGCCTGCAGAGGGTTGTATTCTGGTTTACCCCAATGCGGTTAAGATGGAATCGGAGTGGAGTAAAGCCTGTTACCAGGCCAACCACTAACCTGATACCTAAGAATAGTAACTTGAAATTAGGTAGGCATCCGCGTAATCATTCTGGTGAAAATCGTGTCATTTTAGTCCGCCGCAACGGTTCCAAAATAGAAAACAATTTGGAAACCACCTCCGGGGCGGGTGTGTTCATACCAAGCCTCTGGATATCCAATTCCTATAGCTTGGACAAATATGCAACAGTATTCCAAACAGAAATTTTTGCAATTAACGAATGTAGCATGACATTATCAAACCTTGGTATCAGCAATAAGAAAATAAACATCTATACTGACTGCCAAGCAAGCATAAAAGCCCTTCAAAATCTCATCACCACCTCAAAACTGGTGTGGGAAACAAAAAAGAATATAAATAATCTGTATCTTGGAAATAACAAAATTTCCATAAAATGGATACCCGGGCATAACAACCAGGTTGGAAACGAAAAAGCCGATTTTTTTGGCAAAAGAGGGTTCGAAAAAAGGGTTTATAGGACCCTCGCCAGCAATTGGCATTTCAAAAAACGCCTGCAAAGAAAAGGTCAAAAAACGGGAAGCCCAAGATCTTCCAAAAGTCGAAACACCATCGGACTAATGATAGGCATTCTAACGGGGCATTATGACTTCCGTAGGATGCTAAACATCATGGACAACAGAATTTCACCAATATGTTCTTGCAAACAAGAAGCTGACTCCGCTGAGCACTTTTTATGTAGATGCGACCGCTTCTGGAGGTCCAGAACGGAAGCATTCGGTCACCACATCGTGGAACGTGCATCCCTACGAGAAATTTCCTGGAAAAGGATAAAAAAAATTCGCAGATCTCAGCGGAAGATTTACTGACTCTAACATGGGGTAGCTGGCGGAATCCTCTTTTTTAAATAAAGGGGCCTCGCAAGAGGGGGAGTATAAGCCATCGGAGCCTGAAACTCCCTTCCAATGGCAACCGCGGGCAGTGAGTGAGTGAGTCCGCCGCAATGAGTGATGGGGGCCCCAGGGTAGAGATGGGCGAAACGGCTACATTTGCGTATTAGGTTCCACTGTTACCGCTCCAGTTCGGTAATAGGTTCCAATAACCTGTTATTTATTAATAGGTTATCTCAGGAACTTTGTCAACTGTTCATTCCAAGATATCGTTTCTACTTTTCGTTCCCTACGTGCCTTCGTTTGTTTATCATGTTATTTCATTCCAAAGTATAATTTCGTTGATTTCTAGTTTTCCTTTCCTACCTAAATTGGTTCTCCTATCACGTTATTCCTGACATAATTACGTGTCAGCGTGTTTTCACTCTTATTACCAAGCTATTGTTCCGGCTCAACACATTTTGGAGCTGTCCCTGTAAAGTTATTTATTTACAGGGTTATTTTGGTAATAGGTTCCAAGCGGAATTAACAAAACCCGGTAATAGGTTATTTTTAACTGTTACGTTAAATACCGCCCATCTCTACCCCAGGGACTATTGACATTGTTAAATTAGAACAGAGTACTTAAAAAGTGACCTGCAATTACCTACCATTTTACTGATTCCAATTACATTCGTAAGAAGGGAATTACAATTACCATTACCACCCTTCCTATTATGGGAATGGTTTTTTCAACTACTCATTCCATTTTACGTACAATGGTAATGGTTTTCTCCATTACCATGACTTATTATTGGAAAAGTAATGGGTCCTTTTAATTACCCATTACAGAAAAGGCAGTGGCAAATGGTTTGATCCCCATTAACCCTTAGAGTGGCATGGTGCCACCAGTGACACCACAGATATTCCTCCACACCACTACCTCATTAGGCACTTTCAGCGGGCAATATTTGTATCAGGCACTCAGTAGGATGTGTGGAAGTGAAAAAGTGCAAAAAGAAGAAGATATAACCAACAAACCCTGAGAAACCTCCCTCAGAAGTCCGTCAACTAGTGATGTGCGAAACGGTTACTTTTTGGTAATAGGTGACAACGTGACAGTGACAGGCCGGTAATAGGTTCCAGTAATAGGTGACTTTGTAATAGGGTGACAGAGAAGCGCATCCTGGAACTGCGGCGCTGCTCGGTGTAAAGTGACTCCCGCAGTGATTTCCGTAACGAGAGTTCTTGCCCCAATAGACGCAACTAGCATATCGGGCTCATGTTTCTAATAAAAAATTGGTTCTGTTCATTGAGAAAAAATTTATATACCCCTCCATTATATTTGTATATTACGTTTTACCGATTTAAGCAACTAGTATGAGACACTCAGCAATCAGATTAATATGTTTAGAGCTCAGAAATAATTAATTTATCGATCGTGGTCACAGAGTCATCATAGTCCTCCGTTGGTAGGTAAAATGGAATAAATAAGAAAAAAATGGAATTTATCACAGTCGATCATTATTGGTAGGTAACATACATTTTCACCTCAATATTATCTCTAATTGAAACAAATGAAGGAACATGAGCAAATAGAAAAAATTATTACGAATTATATTTTTTAATTTGTAGGTAATGGTAGTTTTGAAACCACAAACTTGACCACATAGGTCGCACTTGGCAGTTTTTCGACCTTTTAATGAGCTTAAAAATCGCCCATAATTGAGAAGATTTCGGTTTTTTATTCATCTCAACTAATCACAAAACAATGAAACTATCGAAAAACATCGAACTAAACGGGCAACACGAGTCAAACTAAAGGTGAGAGTCCTAAACCCGGGCCGCGGAAAGTACGGCGTGAGGAACGAGAGACAACCGATCACCTGATCACGCTACACAAATGGTAAGAGTGACAAGTGACGATGGAGCTCCAACCGTGACAAGGAGCTCCAAGAGTGACAACGTGACAAGTAGCGCCGACCGCCCATGAAGTGACAACCAGCGCCAACCACTACGGAGTGAGGAGTAGCGCCAACGGCACTGTAGTGACAACGCACACAGTGACAATTCAAGAAGCTCCGAAGGGGTCAAAGTGAAATAATTTGAGATAGTGATTCGGAGCATGGAGGAAGGGAGAGTTATTTTACCTGCTGTCACTGCAAGTCCGTTGGTAATAGGGTCTGCTCCGTAATAGGTGACAAACGGAACGGTGACTCTCCGGTAATAGGTGACTTTAACCAGTGACGCGATTTCCTACCCACCTCTACCGTCAACTCGAGGGGAAGAACCTGATTTGCAACGTATCACCATACCGGAAAGTTCAACGACGATTCCTCACAATATTTTCAATTTCATGAAAATCGTATAAGAAAATATTCATTGCTAACATCTAGGGAAGGAGTAAAATGTTTCAAAACGAATGTTTTTCCATAAAAAGTGTGAAAATCACGAAAAAGTGGAGGTGCCTCCAGTGACACCTTGCCCAATGCTCATCAATGTAGTTTCTTCATCATGGTGTCGCCTGCGACACCTTGCCAGACCCATCTCTAAATGAAAACTCTGAAAAGGTATCATAGATGACACCCTGCCTCCCTTGAGTTTCCATTTTTTCAATACTTTTAGCAGATTTTGACGAAAATGAGCAGTCAAAGTGAAAAACAAATCCAAAAACTGTCGTTTTAGATCTGTATGTACTGTGGCCAAGAATCCCACATAACTTCCAACTCTTGCATATCAGTTTTTTCTGAATTTTTTCGGCTGTCATAAATATTAGGTCTTTATAGGAGAAAAACTATGCGGAATGGAGTCGGAAATGGTTATATCATTCTCATTGTAATGGGGATTTGTAATGGAATCTCATTGTAATGTAATTGGAATAAGTAATTGAAAACCCCCTTTCTCATTACAGAAAGGTAGGAAATAGTAATTTATTGCAGCTTAAAACGCCAGTCTTTGCTTGTAGGCATATCTAAGCACACCAACTGTACCCATTTCAATGTAAAAAGTAATATTAGTAACCTAACATCACCGCATAGGTGCGGAAAGTCCCTGAGGAACCCTAAGGATATCCTGTCAAACCCAGCACGACATTCTGAACTTTCGCCGCCTCTGTGATCCGCTACTCCAATTTTTAAAAGTCCCCTCCTTCCCCAATTGGGAACTGTAGAACTCTGTAGTTGACCAACATACTACCCCATTCAGGTACCTACAGCAGCAATCATATCTTTCAACATCCATGTTTAGACAGCTTACCGAAATATATGGGGTACTTGGGTCTGCATCTCGAGCTGGGTTTCCCAAACGCCTGGGGAGTGAACTCTCCCTGGGAATTCAAAGCTGCAGTTGAATGTTTGTACGAGCTTTCATGCTTAACGATCTCGGTGATCCCTCCTTGATAGCTCTTGTCGCATAGACTACAGAAGAAATGAAACTCATCTTTTTCACTGGGTCTCACCCAAGGGTAATCCTTCTCCCAGGCAGGACGATATCTTTGCTTGTAGCGTATCTGCTTACCAACGACTTTGGTTGCCGCGACAGTCTTGTTGGCCTTCCCAGTCGCCCCTTTTCTCTTTTTCATCGGATGATACTCGAATTCTGAATCTACACTGGAGTCCGATCCGCTGTCTGTCATCAAGTCGATCGTAGGGTCGCGGGCCAATCGACTCATCGCTCACCGAAAACAATTTCACAAGTACACTTCACTCTTACTCTTGGTGTTCGCACGAATATAATACAACTCGGAATGATCCCAAGTAGTAGGAAGATGAGTTCTACATAGAACCAGATCAGAGTTTAATCAAATTTTAAAATTGCGGGATAGGAAAATGCACTTTTCTTACTCAAGAACGCCATGGATGCTATAGACTAACAACAACGGTCAAATGTTGCCAATTCACTCAAATACTCATCTAAAGACCCTAGACTACAGTTCTTCAGCCTGAAAATCGTTTTCTTGGGTCAGCACTTGCCCTAATCCTAGAAAACTACAGTCAACACGTTAAAGAAAACTACTTAAAAACCCTAGAATAACTACCTGGGTAGTTCTAGGTACTTCATATGGATGGAAGTTGGTAACATTGTCTACAGTGGCGGTTATTGGATCTCGCGGTAAAATTTGAAAATTTTCAAGAGGGATACAGGAAACAGTTAAAACAGGCGGGGGTTCGAATAGTAAAGATCAAACTATCATGCGAGCTGGCAAACCAGAGGGGACCCCAAGAGGGGCTAAAAAGTCCTGGAACGTTTAATTCAATTTTGTTACAATCACCAAAACTTTTTGATGTTTTGTTTGATGATTTTATGTCTTTACTATGGCACATAAATGAAAAATCGTCACGCGGGGAGCGTTACGAGGGGAGCGTTACGCGGAAATTTCTGATGATTTTCACGTACAACCAATCGTTCCTAGGGAAAACTAACTTCCTCATTTTCCACCCCACAAAAATCGTTCACCACTCATTGGAAAGCTCTCAATTTATTAAACATAAGACATAAAATGTCTCTCGTGGTTGCGTACTTGTACGAAAGCTGTATCCACCGTTTGTTTCTGTGTAGATCAAGCGCCAGCAAAGAACTAAGCTTTGCCATGGCCACCAACCACATTTTCACTTCATAATCGAGTTTATTTAGATTAAAATTTAATCTAAATAAACTCGATTATGAAGTGAAAATGTGGTTGGTGAAAATGGAGTGTGAAGTGTTTATTTAATAAACACTTCACACTCCATTCGAAGAATTAAAGAATTCCTTCATTTATAAATTTTATTACTGGTTGCCGAGGAAGCAAAACCAAGTACAAGTACTCAATGGATCGAATTTTGGCTCATGCGATTCACACTCGTGTTTTGATATATCGCGAGTCCAACCCTCATGGGAGCAAACAGTTTGTCCTATAAAGCTCTGGGTGGTCTCATTCGATTCAAAAAATTCAATGGTACCTATCAAATTGGTGAAAAAACAATACCTACAAATCAAGGTTTTTCGAGATAGGGCGCCCTTGGAAGTTACAGCCCTTACGTTTCACCGCTTAGAACTGACTGACGTCAACCAAAAGCTTTGGGGCACAACTAGACTACAAATGGAGCCAATAATACCAGATTTAATTCAAATCGGTCCATAATAATTAAGGGAGATGTTAGATTTTTCTTCTTCAAAATGGAGGCTGCTGATAATACGATTTAAAAACCATAATTATTTATAAGAAGACTCAGTAAACGAATTCCTCAATTTGTAAATTATGGTAGGTAGGTACGAGGGTCGTCTCAAAAGTAAGTTACACCATGACAAAAATAAATTTTAAAACCCTCAAAATTCGTTAAAAAGGTTTTATTTTGAAAATTACATGTATTAGTTATTTTTCTACATAATCGCCTTGAATATCAATACATTTTTGGTATCGTGGCAACAGTTTTTTCAACCCAGCTTCATACCATTCTGCCGCCATACTGTTTAGCCATGTTTCAACTTCTTCTTTAAGTTCGTCTTCATTTGCGAAGCGTCTTCCCCCGAGATGTTGCTTCAGCTGCGGGAAAAGATGAAAATCACTTGGTGCAAGATCCGGGGAGTAAGGTGGGTGTCCAAAAACATCCCATCGAAACTCTTCAAGCAGTTCTTGTGTCTGACGAGCAGAGTGTGGACGAGCGTTGTCGTGGAACAAAAACACTGTTTTTGTCAACTTTCCCCTCCTTTTGTTTTGGATCGCCCTTCTGAGTTGTTTCAACACCTCACAATAGCGTGCAGCTGTGATCGTAGTCCCACGTGGCAGGTAGTCGATCAACAATACCCCCTTGGAATCCCAAAAGACTGTCGCCATAACTTTTCCAGCAGATTCCACAACTTTCGCCTTTTTTGGAGTGGGCTCGTCCTTTCCTTTCCACACCATGCTCTGTTTTTTTGATTCAGGTGTCCAGTGATGGATCCATGTTTCATCACCAGTCACTATTCGGTTGAATAAACCATCTCCTTCATCATCAACAAACTGGAGAAATTGAAGTACAGCGTCAACCCTTTGCTCTTTGTGCTGATCTGAAAGGAGACGTGGAACCCACCTTGCACACACTTTGGACAGATTCAGATCGTCAGAAATGATTCTGTGAAGTGATGCACGGCTAATTTCAACATTTGGGGAGAGTTGCGAATGAATTTCGTCAAGCGTAAGCCGACGATCGGTGTCGACGACCCTTCGGACATCTTCCACAATGTTCGGGGCACGTGACGTGGATGGGCGGCCGCTTCGTTGTTCGTCGTGTAGAGTTATTCTGCCTTCAATAAAGGATTGGCGCCAACGAGAAACCATTGGCCTTGACATAACGTCGTCACCGTACACACTACACAACTCGCGATGAATTTCAGTCGCACTTTTATTCTTTCCCGTTAAAAAACGGATGACACTACGTATTTCGCAATCGGCGGTAGGAGTGAGTGGTAGCTCCATAGTGGCTTGCTTGTAACTGACGAATGGATAATGGCGGACGCATAGGAATTTTACAGGGCTGCCACTACACCCAGACCAAAGCTCCCTAGGAATCCCAGGCTTTTCCCACCTCGTACGCGGGTATTAAAAAATAGTGTAACTTACTTTTGAGACGACCCTCGTAATTATTCCACTCCGCCGAAATAAACTTAATGGCATTTGATATGATAGAAAATTATCTCCTTATTAGCATTTTGAAGAGTCTGAATAGCTTTTTGGTGTGTTTATAATGGAGGGAAGGGGTGTTTAATCATTCAACATCATTAAATAACTTGGAATACCGATCAACGTTTTAATTAGAATTCGATAATAAATTACCCCGAGGTCGAGACTGGCCTAATTAATCGCCAGAATTGCTCATTGCAGATAATTTTTGGAGTGAACAGTAGAACAAGTGAAGAGAATTGGAGGGGGATGAGGGATTGTTACTCTAAATAACATTCGTATTAAGTTCTTGAACATGAACTTCCAAATTCGGACTCTTATTATGGCACTAAAAGTTTAAACCGAAGCAATAATATTTCTTTTTGTTTTTGGCTAATGAAATTAGGTAGGCCATACAACATTCTGAAAAGAATGACCCCAGTCATTCCCCAATTTGCAGCTTTTTCGTGTATAATTTCACACTTTGAATCAATTTCCTATGAATTGAGGATTTTATGAACATAAAAAGATACAGTAGGTACAGATAAACCAGCTTTGAAAAAAAAATATATATAAAGGTATTTTAAAAAACGTAGTAAGTTTCTTTGGAATTGGTTTTATTGCACTCTAAATAATAATAATGATGACTAGGAAAATCAACCAACGAAAAACTTATTTTCGTCACCTTCTATTAGAGAGTAGGTACCAAATTGGAAATTTCTATGTTATAAGGAAATAATGACACAAACATGTACCTTTTTAGTTAGCTAAGTAACTAACAGCAATCAACTGAGGAACAATAAAATGTTTGTAATTAGGTACCTAGTCTTCATTGCACTCTAGATCTCGGTGAAAATTACCAGGAAAATCAACCAATAAAAAAACTTTTCGCATCCTTTTCTATCAGGACAGGACCTACCTACCTGTCCAACAAGGAATTTCGAAGTTGGAAAGAAAAAATATAAGTAACGAAAAGTTACTTTCTAGCTCGTTAGGTAACTAAGAGCGTTGATATTATTTTATTAATTAATTTATTTAATTAGTTGATTGCTGCACAAAGGTTTTTGCGGAGAACCGATGGGAGACGGAAACGGCCGACCGAGGCTCCCGAAGAGGTGACCTTCCTGTTCTTCTTTGTCCACTACTTCCATAGCACTATTTACCAACATCCATGGCTCTGCGTCAATTCCACATCCATAGTCTACAGTTCATTCAAGAGAATTGGAATATTGACCAATTCTATTGAGAATTGAAGTTTAAATTCAAATTCAGGTTCAAGTGCTTTGGGGTTTTCCGAGTTCGTTACCATTTACTGTTCAGTCTTGAAGCAACAAATTGTGCAACATTATTACGTATTTAGCGCTGCAAACGCAGATTTTAGAACTAAATTTACGTTTCTTGTCGATCCATCGCACTCTTATCTTCCCCCACTCCCTTCCTAGTCCCCTTCGCCCATTTTCTCAGGGACCGTGTCATTTCGTTCGTGTCGTAAGTACTTTAGTTTCAGGTTTGTCAGTGGTCCAATTTCGTGGCTGATTCAGTCAGTTTAAATTCAATTTTCGGTCCGTTGGAAGTGTTATTTGAAGTCAATTTCCGGTGCTGCGAGTCCATCAAACTAGTCCATTGAGCTGTCCTTGCGTCTGCAATTCCTGCGAAGTCGCCTGCCATCCAGAAATCGGTGAGAGCCATGCGAAGTTTCTCCATCTCGTAGAATTTGTCACGTTGTGTGTGGAGTTGATGTGAAATATGATAACTGTGAATCCTAAAAGGCAATTCTCGTTCCGATTCAGCTCGCTTACATGATAGTATTGATGTATGCCAGTCCTAATCGTACGAGTAATTAAATTTTGCGAAGAAAACTCAGGTCTCACACGAAGCTCTGAGATTTCCACACCTCATTTTGCAAAATAATTGAGTCTGGCTTCTCAAAGTTGTCGGCATCTGCTGCAGGCAGGTAATGGCGGATGCCTGGCAATTTACCTTTATGAAATCGTCCTTCAATCGATTCAATTACTTGTTGAGATGTTCCCAGAAATAATTTCTTCATTAGCTGTAGCCTTTACCTGCGCGCCGTTGGTTGGTCGTGATCCTATCCGACGGATATTGTTATTCAAGGTGCAAAAGTGGTTCATCACCTGTAACCTTGGGGGGGTATTGGCTTAACGAAAAGTTCTCCCTCACGGTCATGAAATATAATATGGTCAAGCTCTTAATTATTTTCAATGTCGTAGGTAAGTAAACCATTGAAAATCAGCTAGAGACTCTTCTCAACATCGTACATACGAAATAGGTACCTAAGACAGTATCGGTAATAAAAACTGATTTGTAGGGTGACTAATGAAAGAAGAATGCCACTCGACAAAAATGCGCAGCAGTGATAAGCAAATTCATGCCTCTGATAATAATTTTCAAATTATCACCTAAATGCATTGGGTGAGTACCTAATAACCCATGTGGTTCTGATTTCCGGTAAGTTTGCAGGTATTCATTGTAGGGGGAACACGTGTTTAGGTATTTTTTTAGCTTTCATCTAATAAAAACGTGACTATAGTATTATAGATTTACAAGAGAAATTGTCAGTTGTAACAAAAATACAGGTCGAGGGAAGTTGCTTGGGTCGGAAGTTAGATATTTAGCGCGTTTTAGTTCGAAGTTCCATTTAGTTTAGCTGTATTCCATAAGGAAATACCATCCTCAATATGTTGGCGGGAGAGCTACTAACAACGGTGATGTCACCTGGCAAAAATAATATCTCGATAGAGCGTGTTGAGATCACTGCAATCGAGGACAGATTCATGTCAGAAACAAAACCTAATCGTCATCTAAGTTCTAACATTGTGCATCTCAACTTTTTATCATTTTACAGGACGAGCAAAAATCTGCTTTCCTCTCAATCCTTGACCATTGTAATATTTCTGGAAGCTGTTCAACCTAAATCTCCGGTGCTATCTTCGTGATGCTATCTTTTTCTGAGATGCATAATGTTGACTAGGTATTGGATTTAATTTTTGTTTAATTCTAGGGTTAAAATTTTTGCAAGTTATTTAAAATGCTGAAGTAAAGTCAAGTAAAAAAGGGTTGTTTGATAAAAATTTTGCAATATGAAATGAAGTTAGTGTTAATTGAAAAAAATGCTTCAATGCATTGTTTCATTGCAAAACGGTATTTAAACTGTAGGAAATTAAAATCTTTCAGTGTGATGAAGACTTGGAGAACTTTTTTTTCCACGATTAAAAGTGAAAACAATGCTTCTGCTACCTTGGAAGACTGGTAGCAAAATATAATAGGTATGACATTGAGGAGGTCACAATTTTAATGCAATTTTATATTCACAAGGGAGTAAGGAAATTTCAAGGTTTCATTCAAGGAGATCCTGAACTACCAATAAATCACGTTTTTGGTTTTCCCTAGGCATATCTCAAGTCAAGAACCAAAATCGCCTAATGTCACATTAGGAATAACTTACAGGGATATTGGAATTTTTCTAGTAGGTAATTCATCTTTCATTATTGTTTTGCTGTAAGCCATTCTGGGTGGAGACTCGATGTTGCAAATGGGAACAGCTGAGAAGAACAATGTTGTCCTGACATTTAGAGGTACCCAATGTTGACAAAATAATTTTTTGCCGCGATCCTATTGGCCAAACACCGTAACTAATGTTTCCATCGTATCGGGCGCAAAAATTCGAATCCGGTTATTTACATAAGTCATTTTCGATAAAAATTGAGATGCACAATGTTAGAACTTAGACGACGAAATAAGGATAATGTAATGGCGATGTTCATAAACCGCTACAAATTATTTTTCTGTATAGATCGCATGACCGCCAAGAACACGGCTTTTCCATTGATAGCATTAATACTTAACTATAATCAACATTCAGATTCTACGTTCCTTGAAACGTAAATAACTAAGATTTTGAGGGGGTTAATTTTTTGTTTTGCTCAATTCCACAGGTTCATTCATTTACCTACATATTGAAAATTATAAACCGAAACATTAAAATATATTTTTCAGCCTTTACATAATTTTATAGTAGTGAAGCATATTTTTGTTGTTTTCTTGCTCTCCCTAAAGTGGTTGCGTTGACGCATTGACACCCACAACTCTGACGTAGCCACTGCTGTGTGAAGGTTTTCTCGTTTGAATAAAAAAATCCCGTTTTTTTAGGTCTCGAAATTTTTTCAGCAATTCTGGGAGTTTTACTGGGACATTTACTTACATCAATAGATTCTGTACAGAGGAAATTTAGAAAAATCATTGATTACGGGTGGAATCTCTTATTCAACGGTTTATTGCCTCAAAGGTACTTTATGCAACGACGAAACTTCGTCGCCTTCGTCAGCCTAAAATATATTATATAAGTTACTTATAGTTAAAATGAAATAAAAATAAAGCTAATATAATATAAATATAAGTAAAATTATATACATAATATACAATAATAATAATAACACATATATAATCTAATTCTAAACTGCAGAGCAGTTTTCGTCAATGTTTCATTATTTATTTATTTCAACTGACCTTTGAACATCATTCTGGGGATATAACCTGTTGCATCTATAATACCTCGTCCATTCATGGAGGGCGCCCTCACCGGTTCTTCAACCCTAAAAAGTCATGTTTTCATTTTATTCTACCAATTTTTTAAAATTATATATCAAATCTGGTTATTAATAGAAATCAGTATCTGCATCTTTCTTGTAGATCTACCTACTTGTTTTTTGAATATTCATTTCATGCCCTCTCCCTTCACAAGAAGGCAGATCTATAATAAAAATGCAGATACTGATTTCTATGGATAACCAGATTTGATGTATAATAAAAAAAATTGGTAGAATAAAATAAAAACATGACTTTTTAGGGTTGAAGAACCGGTGAGGGCGCCCTCCATGAATGGACGAGGTATTATAGATGCAACAGGTTATATCCCCAGAATGATGTTCAAAGGTCAGTTGAAATAAATAAATAATGAAACATTGACGAAAACTGCTATGCAGTTTAGAATTAGATTATATACATGTGTGTTATTATTATTATATATTATGTATATAATTTTATTTATATTTATATTATGTTAGTTTTATTTTTATTTCATTTTAACTATAAGTAACTTATCAAATATATTTTAGGCTGATGAAGGCGAAGAAGTTTCGCCGAAACATGTACCTTTGAGGCAATAAACCGTTGAATAAAGAGACTCCACCCGTAATCATCAATATGGTCACTCCATATACCCACCAATGGAAAAATCATTACCCATCAACTACCCCATTAATACATGAAGAACGAGGAAGAAAATTTCAATTGTTGGCCTTTCATTTGATTCCAATCGCCCCTGAGAACGTTTATACGATTTAACCCAATCTGAAGGGATCATCAACCTGAGGGGTTTTTCCACTGTTTCTAATTAGGAATTTTCAGGCAAATTAAATATAGAGGTTCATTACATATTCTGGTTTTGGGACTCAAGTTGTGTTGTTCGAAAGAGCTCGTGCAGAGACCATTTGGGTAACATATTTGACGACTCATCCACCAAAATACGAATGTTGAGAAATCCCGATTTTCTGTGGCAGCGTTTACAAGTGAGCTCACGCAATCCAACCGAGAGTTTTTGGAGAATTTACTGTAATTTTCTGGAGCCAACAGGTTTAAAATCATTCCCAATAATAAAAACGCTCCAAAAGATTAAACAAAGGTTTGTTATTTTTCTGTGCAGATCACTCGGCTCTGCCAATGTCGTTACCTTCCAACCATATTTTCGCTTCTCAATCTAGTTTATTTTGAAGAAATAAACGCTTCACACTCAATTCGAAGGAATAAGGAGCTGTGGGTGCCTTCATTAGGAGATTTTATCACTGATTGCTAAGGTCGCAAAACTGAGTACAACTCGAAGAAACGTACAGCGATCGCATTTTGGTTAGCTAAATTTGAATGTAGATTGGGCTTCTTATGCGATTAACACACGTGTTTCTGATTAATCGTAGACCAACCCTTAAGTTCTTATAGGAAGCGAACGGTTGGTCCTACAGAGCTCTGGGTGGTCCCATTCGATTAAAAAAATTCAGTACTATTTTAAATTAAAAAAACCTTTTTATTGAAAGTTTTTAGCTAGGGCATTTTGGCATCAGCCCTTGTTTTTCAACCCTTAAGAGCGATTGACATCAACCAAAAGCTTCGGGGCAAAACTAGACCCCTAATGGAGCCAATATACCAAATTTCATCAAAATTGGTCCTTGGTAACTAAGGAATGGTGCCGCGTACGGCGGATAGACGGCAAAATTTTTATTCGTTTTTCGGATTCTACGTACTTTGAAACGTAAACCAACAAATTTTGAGGGGAGGTTAACATTTTTTTCTTGCTCGATTCCAATGTTCATTATTGAAAATAATAAACCAAAAGAAACTAGTTGCCTGAGTTGCGTATTGACCCTTTTTCTTTCCCACCGTCGATATAACCTGCCCGGGTACATCCTGAGATATTATACAGACTCTGAACTTCGTGGTTTATGCCTTGTGGGCTTGAATTGATGACCCTTACCGATCAATCGATCACATCAATTGTCCACTCATTAGATAAGTAGATATTGTTTGGGTTAACCAGTATTTGACTTCTTCAGGTATCATCAAAGTTGCTTTTCGATATCAGAATTATTAGGTACATCATCAGTGGCGTCAGGTGACAATATTCGTCAGGCAAACACCTAGACTAGTCTTGGAGAAATAAACAATAGTGAAAAACGCAGCAAATTATTACACAAAGGTTTATTATTTTTCTTTATAGATCAAGCGTCAGCAAAGAGGACAGCTTTGCCATTGTCACCACCTACCAATCATGTTTTCGCTTCATAATAGAGCTTATTTAGATGAAATGCTTCACACTCCATCCAAAGAAATAAAGAATCCATTCATTAAGAAACTTGATTACTGTTGCTAAGGAAGTGTAACCCATGGCTTATCTTTTAATTTTCTCTTCTTTCAAGGTCACGAAACAGTTACTCGATTGTTTGCCTTGGCTTATGCTGTTATAGTGTTATAGTGGGGGTTGCTATACCCCCACTATAACAGTCAAGTCAATGACTATAGGTCAAGTCTTGACCCCGCCTACCCGCCGATCGTCTTTTCTCATCCAAAACAGTCCCACAAAATTCATTTTTTTGAACTGCTTGCCTTGCATCGCCGGGCCTCGCGCTAGTTCGTGTATCATCCGCAATCAATCGTAGTAACCGACCAACTCGCAGGTGTGTTGCGGGCTAGTATCCTAGACAAAATACGTACTTATTCCATTCTCCTATTTCATCTAACTTCCTTGGTAATAATAAAATAGTCCCCAAATAGTATAAAAGTTTCCCAAAGTCGGCTAAAAACTGGAAAAAGAACTTGCAAAAAAATGGAAATATAGGAGAATCTCAATAAAAATTAATTTATTCATTTTGCATATTTTTAGTAAGGCAAACAGTGTTTGCTATGTTTGCCTGGAGGAGATGTAACATCATAACTACTTATCACCATTGAATCCTTCTGAAATATCAACCTGAATGTTGAGGGTTATAAACTGGTGCTCATAAATACCTGGATTTAGATTTCAAATTGTTTTATTCGTAATTTCTGCCTACCAAATCTAAGAGGCGTATGCAGCAAATAGTTTCACATCAATCATTCAATATCACACTAAAGAACTGACAAGTACAATGCCATGAATATAATCCTCGTAGGTAGCTCCACCGACCGCCGTTGATAAACAACAAGGATCTTTATCTACTGAATGCAGATCTATACTTTCTTGAACGTTGAGTATTTTAGTCTCGATGAATTCAACAGTGTGGCGCCGTCAATTGAGCTGACGGTATCGAATTGATTGATGCTGACTAATGAGAACATGAATCCATCCATTGTTTTATTAAAAACTTGACTCGACTCGTGATGGCTAATAACCTTCGTTACCTCCAGATTTTGTCACAGTCTGCAATTTTACGGCTGTTCATTCATTCAACTGAGAGATCGCAGGTTTCGAAAACTTTTTACCAAATTGTATGAGGAATGTAGCTTTTCCTCTTAGTTGTGTATTTAGTGCACAAATAATTTCTGTAGGTAAAAATGATCGAATGTTATAAAGAGCTGTAGCCATACTACTAAAAATCCCCCATTGTGGAAAATGATGTTCTCGAGGAGTTTTCTAATTTGACGAACGTCAACACAATTTCGTTGTTTCATCTGAGATCCCAATAATCTTGAGCCCTGCCCCAAATTACCTCTCGTATTTGAAAAAATTGGGCCAGTACGTCCTTAAGATTGGTTGTTCAAGAAAAATCGCCAATCTGAGGACTTACCCTCGTCAACCCTGATTACTTACGTTATGGGTTTGTTGTGTTAGTGTGGACTTGTGTACTATATTCAGTTGAGTTTTAAAATTAGGAGCTGAACTGTTTCATTCACCCGAGTTGTAGACGGACCACGATGTTTGATTGAACTTAATTGATGGTTAATAGTCCAATGACGGGGCCGATATCCGAGGAAGGATGTCACATGTGCGAAGTTTGGGAGATGGAGACCAAGCCTCATACGTACTTGATGTCCAAGCACTCGCAGACAGTTATGTTCCGATATTTGTATCGAGCATCATGGGATCGATGTTTTACTGATACTAGTAGAAAGTATGGGGTATCGAACCAATATCAATGATGTTGGTGGTTTCACTGTGACGTTAATCATCTATTATTGCGCATAGCGAACAGAAAAGTAACAGCGACACGCAGTGATAAGCGCTGATGGAACTGCTGAGAGAAGTAGTCAATGATGGCGGACGTTCGAGGGTAGCATATTGATAGTCTGTGACATTTCGAGAAAACCACTAATTTCCTTGCTTAGGTGTTCTAGGTAGTCTTTACTCACAAGTTGCCAATGCTTATCAATTTTGTGTATACAAACGTTCATTCTAGTGACAACTTGGTGCGTGATTTACTTTATTACCTAATGTTTTAGTTAACCCATCGTCACGAACATGTTTTGCTTGGCCACTGCTACTTATATGGGATATTATGAAGAAGGCTTATAACTGTACAAATGTTCTGTTGCTACACTTTAGAAACATATACTTACTAGTCTGATTCTGGTTACCTTATTAATTTTCATGAGATTTCTTTCCGAGTCTAGCGAGGTAGCGAAAGCCTTGTTTTCTCATTCCAGGGTATTAAAAAATCCAAAAGAATTTTTTTCCAAACCAAATTAAACTTTTTCTAAACCAAAAATTAAACTTTGTCCAAGTCAAATTAATCCTTTCCCACAACATAACAATACATTTCCGTAAAGTACCTAATCTCACTAAGTAAAAATAGATCATCATCTTGGAAATCCAATTAAAATTCGTGTCAATTTTCAAAGCAAAAGCATTAGGTAGCGAAGATTAGAGAGAAATTGCATCAGGAAGGAATACTCATTATATCACCTCGAAGATATCGGACAGAAGAATCGTAAATTCTTCACATTCTACAGCTAAAAACTTCTCACGTTTTTCCAGAACGCCTGCTATTCGCAAACTTTTTCACTGGGCTAATTTTCGCGAAAGGATTAATTTGATTCGGAAAAAGTTTAATTTGGTTCGGGAAAAGATTAATTTTACTTGGAAATGCAATCGATGAAATTTTCAGAGATTATGCGGATTGGTATGTAGATGAAAATCATCACCCCTGAATTGACGCGTGCGCAAATGTAAAATTCACAATTTCTACATTTTGCATCCAAATTTGATGAAATTTTCAGGAATCGTGCGGGTTGACGTGTAAATAGTCCCCTAAGAGGGTAGTGCAAAGTACTTACGGATAGTAGTTTTGAGATTAGCTATAATGCATTGGATCATCAAGATAAAATCGGTTTATTGGTGCGGGAAAGCTATGTGCCACGCCCACTTCTAGATGTTTTCTTGTGCTTTTTCACATCGAAATGCCCTTGAAAATCTGAATTTGAGAAATTATTATCACATTTATTTATAACCCTGGAAAAAGACGAATATTGATCCTGAAAAACCTGGAAAACTCAGGGAATTTTTTTTCGGGGAATCGCTGGACACCCTGATTAAGCAAAATTTCAGTTCCATTTTAGTGTTTTGGGATAATTTTGACATTTTATGTCTTTACTTTGGCACATGAACGAAAAAACGTCACGAGCATTGCTCCTGAAAATGTTTAATGATGTCCACTTACAACCAAGACGTTTTCTTCTTCATTCGACGTAGAAAAATCGTCCACCATTCGTTGGAAAGCCCTAAATTTATGCATGAATTATCAACTGCCAAAACCGCTGTAATTATGGAAGAAACTGAGATATACCTCTGAGTTTAAAGAACAACATTTGCAGTAAGAGTTTCTTACACGTCAACAAACAATTATTTAGAAAGCATATTATTATTATAGGTAGGTAGTCCGGTGAAGGGGGACGGGAAAAAGTAGACATAAAATGGCCCATTGTGTTGCAGATTCGTACGCAAGCGTTTTCTTTTCTCGGATACCTCCTTTTCATAAAACGATGTCTTACTGCGTGGTGCCTACATAACAATATAAATTTATCAGCCTCAACTCTGACGATGTAAGATATTTGTTTGCAACAAAGGAATAAAACATTCATTTAACTCGTTATTTCCTGTAACACTTTTTCTTTGAAGGGTTTTGACAAAATGAGTGGAGAACGAGTTAACTGAGAAGGGGTTTCAAAAACCCAAAATTATTCTTTGCTGGACTCCAGTGTGAATAACATGTGTGTGATGATTACTCACAGCTAACACTGGTAAGAAGCGAAATGGTAAGAAGCCAATATTAACAAAATAACGCAATCCCAAGTTCCAGACCACAATCGGTCAATACCAGGAACCCCCAAGTGAAATGTTCTTTGTGTAATCATTTCGTTTATTTGACCTTTAACACGTTGAACGCGGGAAAAAAACGCGTTGGTCCCCTGTGGCGGAGAAATTTTTTTTTGCCGAAACGCTATAGCAGCAAAAAAGCGCTATATTAAAAAGTAGATTGTTCCAAAAATTTTAACATAAAAAAGTTGAGAATTCTGAGAATTTATTCTCGGCGTCAACGTGACGCGGCCAGTGGCAGTGCAGCAGTTTGCTCCAGTTTGAATGGGAAATCAACCCCTATGTGAGTGGGTTGGCTTAGGCCGCCCGTCCACTGGACGTGAATTCTGGCAGCCTTTGCAAGGGAGATAGGTTGATGGCGCGTAGAAATAGGTAGGAATCAATCATGTACAACAATGTAATACCTAGTTATTCCATACCTGGAAAGAGAACGAGTCTTCCCTTTTTTGGGAGCTGTGTAGAGTTGTCTGGCAAAGATTCAAAACAGAAAAAACCGAGTCAAACACAAAAAAAAAAATCGGAGTCGAACCACTGGGTCTTTTTTACGATAACGAACTGAAAGTATGAAACTTATGAGAGGATTGATCTGATTATTGACACAACCAACAATTAAACAATGTCGATCAACCTTAAAAAGAGTGAATCATTCCGTAAAAATGAATGAAAAATGTGAAAACATGACGAAATTACCGGAGGAGCGCACAAAGATAAGGTGTCACTTTGATAACTGCTCAATTACCTTCAACCTCGACCGATTCAGCTCTGAATTGAACCGTTCAACTCATAATATGTTCATCTATCACAAAAAAAGCTATTAAAGAGCGGAAACTGAGAACGAAAGAACTGGAGCAGATATTCTTGAACTTGTTTTGAGAGAGGTGTTTGCGTGACATAGACACGGCCAGCCACAGGGACCCCGGGATTTGCGTGACATAGATGCAATCCGCGTCCATCGTGTTAAGAGAAAAATAATTGAATGATTCAAACACGTTGGTAGATTGGATTTCATGGTTTGACTGGCATAGAGGCATGGTTGGGATAGAAGCAGTTCTGAAAGGTTCGGAGGGGTTTGGAGGAGCCGGGAGGAGTTCAGAGGAGTCCAGGCGTCTCCACCCCCTCCCTTTTTCAGTTCCATGTTGGTTCTGAACTGGTTCGGGACTGCTTCTCCGAACAGACCACAATTGAATAGTGGGAGATCCTTTTGAAGGTTTGTTCGGAGAAGCAGTCCTGAACAGTTAAGAGGGGTTTGGAGGAGTCCTCTATCCCCTTCCCTTTCCAGTTCTGGTTTGGTTCTGAACTGGTTCCAGACTGAACTGGTTCTCTGAGCAGACCATTAGAATGAACAGGTTATGCAGGAGGTTTCACACAAGAGAGTTTTCCTTTTCAACGGCACCTAACAGAATTCCATGGAGTTGTTGACTTATGTCCAACTGCCATTCAACCGCAGTTAACTGAATTATCCTGTTGAAAAAGTGGTTAGTGCAACTGCGCATGTGTCTTTCTGTTCGACGGAGCTAACCTACTAAAATATGTACAGGTACTTATTCTTATTTGTTATACTAAAAAATTGTGTTTTTTTTCCTGTTCACAGGTAAACCCAGATTTTCAAGACTGTTCGCGCTTGAGTATGAAGACATTATTAATTTTCTCGGAGATCTACATAAAGTGTGTTTTGAGACATTTTGAGTGTCATAAACTGGTGTTAGAACTGTGAATCTTGAGTGCTGTGCCCGCGATTCTTTTTAGATTAGGATATACGTGCGGTTATTTTGCATTGAACGATTTGAGACATTTTTCACTCGTCACCATGGTTTATTCAAGTTCTCCGTACAACAACATTCGTCAATTTTTCAGTTGTGAAGATGATTTGAAACGACCCAAAGTGGGATGGAAGAAGCCCGATCCGGGGGACTGACAACTACTGATCCCTTCAAAACCAGACAGATGAGATCGTTTTAGTGTTCTTCAAAACAGAAGACAACCAGAAGAGTTGGGACTTTCAAACAAGGCTGACTAGGACTTCTGGCTTGTTGCCTGAATTGATTGAGACGGTTTTTTTCATTTGTCGGTTGATTTCCGGTGACCAGTTGTGATTTATTTGCTAGTGGTGGTTTTTTTTTTTGTTGTGCTGCTGTTGTCTTTTTTTCTGAGGAATGCGCTCTTCGTCCAAAAATGGGGACGCCCCTATGAATTTGTGTGGCCGCATACGTTTCTCCAAGAAAATGGCTGGCGGCGATACTGTCCAGGATTGCCAAGAACCTCTCCAAGGTGGGTAAACTTTCTTTTATTTTCCTCCTGGTCGATTCTGAATGTTTTAAACTGTAGTTATTAAGGCTATACTTCGTATATGCCCTTCAAAATGTAACTGATAATAGAGCTGGTAATAGTAGTGTGTTGAAAGTTGTAAAGCAGTATGCAGGTAGTTGGAGCTGAAGTTTCTTCCAAGGGCATGCTTGTGACGTTAGCGCTCACCGACTGACTCAATAATTTTTGCCTCTTGGCGAAATTCATTAACATCCTATTTTATCAAAACAATAAGATCTAAGCCATGAAAATTGGTATAATGTTGGCACCTGAATTTGAATTATAAGTAGACATGGAAAAACGAGATCTCGGTTGTCCGATGGCTAACAAATCATTTTTAAATTAATTCTATCCATTTAAAAACTCATGCTGCGGCAAGATTTTAGAGAATTTTCAAAGAAAATGAAGTCATTATTCACTAGTTAGTTAATAGTTTTTGTCAATGAGGAATTTCGCCATGTCGGAATTTCCTATTTTCGACCCCAAAATCGGATTCAGCACCTCGAAAAACGCCTTACGGCAAACTTTCAGCTCGTACTTCCTAATTTACGAATAAACAAAACAGTGTAAAAAATATGAACGTTTAAAATTGCGAGGATGACGTCAAGCTGGAACAGTTCATTTACAGCCGCTTGAAGCGCTGAGATTGTGAAATCTCACTTTGTATAGTCCTCGGAGGCAACATTTCATAAAACCAGTAAAGATCAAAATCGAAAAACTGAAGAAAAACTTGGCTCTCCGCGCCTTGTTACCTCCGCTACATACTTCGGACAAAATGATTGAAACACAGAATGTGTTTTAGCTCACGCGTTCCACATAATTTCGCTACTTTCCTCTCACTAAATCAGAACTCCAAAGAACCTGCGATAACAAAAATCGCGTCACAACAAAATGTCTCATAGGATACACCAGGTTACACGATACTTAGTTCCGTATCATCGGTATCCATGTTATTGTCCCAGATTTCGTTATGAAATTTCGTTACCTTTATTGGCTAGTTAGTCCATGGCTAAAACACATTCTGTGTTAAAATAGAAAATTAGGTTTCCCCTGTTTTTGTTTGATAACTTTCCTCTTAGATAACACGATTTCGTAGTACCATCGGGCAACACTGGGAGGAGACGGCGATCTGAACAGCCAATCAGCGAGCATTCCCGCTCCACGTTGAAGAGGTCCGTTTTCCCGGGTATTTTTTGGAATCATAAATTTTGATTGACTCCCAAAAATAACAGGAGACTTATTTTCCAAAATCAACCCGATTTTCATCTATCCCACACCATTAACTATTCAGGAAAAATGCAAACAGAATTCGGTGAAATTCCTCATTCCTACGATGGGGGTAACAATGTCAATTGCCTCATCAGAAAGCAAATAAATCACTCAAGAGACATTTCGTGGTGGCGCTCTGGCCGAGCGAGCTACGGCATGTGTCTTTGGGGAGGAGACTCGGACCGGTTGTAGGGGCCGTGAGTTCTGGGCTCGCCTCGGGAGCATATTTTTGGGCAAGTCGGTCGCAGTTCCCCCTCGTCCCAACCCAGGGCTGTGAGGCCAATGGGAAGCCATGAGCGAAATCATTGGAACAAATTGTGATGTTCCCTTAGGAAGACAGCTGATGACGTCCGCGACGCTAGGAATGGCAGTCGGACGAAAATCCAACCTGAAATGGTTGTTTACTTTACTTTACTTACTCTGACATTTCGATTCACCGTCACGTGTAATGGTGGATATTTTAAAATTGAACTCTTTGATTCTAATTTGTTGAAACTATACAGATAACCTGTAAGGTGTAAAGCAGCTCATTTCACATATCGATACCTTAAAGCACAAAGGAGCTATGTCCATCCACGTTCCACAATTTTTATTTTTTTTAATTTCAGAAAAACTCAAATTCAACAAAGTTATTATTGAGTTTTTTTGACGATAATAGCTTGAAAATTTATTGAGGGAAGGAGGAGTTTAGTGTAATTTGCCATTATTTTAGAAATTGTTCATTGGTGATCATTTCTTTTGCGCTTTTCTCAAAATTCCGTTTTTGGACATAGCTGCTTTGTGCTTTAAGGTATCGATATGTTTCTCTCAGGTAGGCGTTCAAAGAGAGAAGATTTCAAAATGTTGTCGATAATGGCAATATTTGCTAATTTGTTTCGTAAAAAGCGGTGATATTCCAAAATATTTTAGGTGTTTTTGGTATCTCGTCGATCAACACTTGCCACATAATGTTTGTTACAGCTGTGTAAACAGTGTGTAGGTTCATACTTTGATGTCATCTCAGGCTCTATAGGTGAACTAGTAGATGCGTTGGTAACACTGTTACCTGTGGGGTGAAGGCTTTGTCGAGCTATTTTGATACTTTTCGGGTTTCTGTTCATCTTGCGATGGGTTTGTTAACATTATTTGATCATTTCTGAATCTAAAGATGGTCGTAATATTTATTACCAGAAACTTACCAATCATTTTGCAAAATAAACCTTGTAGAAATCAGCGCAGCTGTTGTTGTAAGATCAAATCTCTCCAAACAAACGAACGAAATCAGCCGCTTATCTCGATGATTGAGTGACAGGCTCGACAGAGGCTTATGGTTTCTATTTCCTGGTCCTGATCAATGATCCGTCCATGTATTTGGGCGTGGAACTACAAACTGTTACAAAGCCACGAAATAAGTATTCTTTGAAGATTACACCAGGATGTGTAGAAGTCCTTATTGAATATGGAAGAGTTGAAAAAAGAAAATCTTCTTTTTGAAATTCTTGTTCTAACAGCTAACCTCCCGGTTTTAACTTACCTAAGCCATCATTGTCTGTGGGTACTCTTACAAATGGGTCTAGGGAGCAGAACAAGGATGGCTTGAGTTAGGGAACAGCCGGAAGTCGCAGGGAGCCAGGTCAGGAGAGTAGGTAGATACACTGTGAGAGGGTTATCGTGGCGTTTTTGGCTAGAAAACAGCGAATGAGGAGCGTGGTGTGACAGGGTGCATCGTCGTGGTGGAAAAACCACTCTCCTGTCATCATCAATTCTGGCCTGTTCTGCCTAATCTTTTTGCGCAAATTTCTTAGGGTTACAATGTTTCGAAATTGATTAATTAGAGAGTCAACCACTGACGGGCCCGTTGAACCTCTTCACAAAGCTCGGAGTTTGCAGGTGACAATGAATTTGCTTCCCAACAACAGCGGGCGACGTGTGAAAGGGTTCCCCAGACAGTCACCCATCTCTAGAGCCCCCCCCCCCCCCCCCCACGAGCGCCTCCCCCCCTTGGCCATAGTTAATGGGCCTCCTCCTTCAACTGGGTAGCATCCTTTGTTGCTCGCGCTAGTCACCTCCTAACAGGGCCTGTCAGATTTTTCTAGCAAAAACTCTCTATTGTTTCATCTTATGGGAGGAATTCGAGGTGAACAATGCCCTGTAAATCAAAGAGAATAGTGAGCATGGCTGACATTCGATCTCACCTGGTGAGCTTTTTTGGGCCTGGGAGAGGTTTTTAACTTCTACTGGAACGACTGCATCTTGATTTCCTTGTCGTAATAATAAACCCATGACTCCTCACCTCAAATGATGGTGTCCATTAAGTTTCGAGTGGAATTGGCCATTTTCAAGAACTCCTGACAAACCTCCATACGATTGGGCTGTTGATCCTCTGTCATTAGTCGTGGAATGAACTTGGCCGCAATCCTTCTCATTTCCAATTTCTCGATAAAAATCTCCTGAAACGACCCAAATGAGATTTGACACTCCTCAGCCTTCTCATTAATCGTCAAACGACTACTAGAATGCACTAGGGCCTTCACTTTCGAGATTTTTCAGTTAAAGCCATCCTGAATGAGGTCATCTTTTGTCGATCTTCTGCCTTCCTTGAAACTCTCATGGCTCCGAACGACTCATCACATCATTAAGCTTCTGAATCATTTCAAAAGTTTCACAAACCAATTTGTCTAATTTCACGCTAACACGGTGCTCCTCCTTCGTGTTCATCACAAAAACCTTTAATAATCGAGGAACACAAAAAAGAGGCTTTACATCTGTAGAACTAGTTTGGAGGATGATAGAGCAATCAATGAAAAAAAGGTTACTCATGAAGGTTCACGATTAAAAAATGTGTACGTCAACACGAAGGCACACAGCTCAAAAAGTCCGGAGCTTCTTGACAAGACCTTCTATATCCTTCACTAATTATGTTATCTCTCTCTCTCTCTCTATTTTGTTGACGTAATCTCAACTCGAATTGTTCTCAGCTAAATATTTGTTGTTCTAACTCTTTTCTTATCTTTGTTCAGAAGGGGATGGACGGCAAAATGGCAAAGTCAAATCCAGAGTTGGAGCTGATCATGTTAATTATGGAATGGACGATCAGATGGTAAGTTTTTAAATCTCGAATCCGTTGATATTTGCAGATTTGTTGTACCGTCGGAATTGACGCTTGGCAGGGAAAAGGACTCATACGCCAAAATACAAATATTGGGAAATCGCGATTTTCTGTGGCAGTTTTTCCAAGTGAGCTCACGCAATTTAACCATGAGTTTTCAAGTTACTGTTATTTCTCTGGTTACGGCGATATCCTTGGGTTCGATTCCAATAGGTTTATAATTATTCCCAATAATAAAAACAGAGTTGTCAGATTGGTGTATTGACACTTTTCCTGGTTAGACAGACGAACCGTTCAATGAAGTGCCGTTGGTCGTCTCAGTGTTCCCCCAATACCTGCTTTATTTTTATGTTGTTCAACCTGAATGCTTCTTCATCTTGTAGAAGATCGAAAAACGAAAAAAAAAACTCAATTTTGACTATTATGGCGTATTGTAGGCCCTTTTCCCTCGATCAAGGCTCACAAAATTATACAGGGTGTAACACTATAAGAACGTCAACCCGAAGAATTCCGATTCTACAACCAATTTCCGATCGATAATGCCTCTTAGCAATTTTCGTTTAACCCCTTGTTTTTCCAAGTTTTTTACAATTTTAAGATTTTTTTTCGTTTTTTTGACCGCAACTGCCTTTGGATACAGTAAAAATTAAAACTAATTCAAAAAATAAAAGATTAGGTAAAAAAAATGAATGTATGTGATTATACCTTTGGAATGAGCGTTAAATTAAACAGTTAAATTTTCAATGGGAAATTTAACGCTCTTCCCAATGGTATAATTAGTTTTAATTTTCTACTGTACCCAAAGGGAGTTACGGACGTTTTAGTGAAATAAGGTCAAACAACGAAAAAAAATCTTAAAATTGTAAAAACTTGGAAAAACAAGGGGTTAAACGAAAATTGCTAGGATGCATTTTCGATCGGAAATATGGTTGTAGAATCAAAATTCTTCGGGTTGACGTTCTTATAGTGTTACACCCTGTATACTTTCATGCCTGAAAAACGCACCATTAGAAATATTGTCTTAATCGGTACTTGAAGAGATTTTCTGGAGGCAGAGAGTATTAGAAGTACTAGCTCTTGTATTTTGTAATGTCTCCTGTAAATTTCAAATCAAATCGTTTTTTATTGTCGAAAACCAGCCAGTGTGGTATTACAATCGTCAAAAATAGATCGTCTACAGACTAACATACTAATATCAATAATCATATAACACACTAATAATCAATAACAGTCAAGTACCTACCTACTAACAATAATATAAAACAACAATAACAAAAAACTACAAACGGAACATGTGATCAAAACAGTAACAATAGTGGCATTTTATAAAAAATAAGAACGGCCACAGTCAAAGTCAAATAATGGGGTATTTCGGTCAATTTTAACACAGAATGTGTTTTTGCGATGACCTACCGAAAAAAAATCGTCACGAAAAAGCGACAGAAAAAACATCTGGTGATATGTTTATTGGTTGTCATGTTAATGTCAACTCCACATTTATTATTGTTGTTTTTTATTTAACGGATGACTAGTATCGCAAAAACACATTCTGTGTTCCTATGATTTCATACAGAGTATGGAAAAAGAAATAAACCGGGGGGTGCAGGGGGGCGGAGCCCCCCGCCGAGGCGCAAAGCGCCGAGTTTTTTTAATTTATTTTTTCAAAAGAGTATGGCTCAGGAATAACGGTAATCGGGTCTGTTCGTCGAGAAAATGTTTTTAAAAAATCAGAGAAGCTAAGGAAAGTTGAAGATTTGAATGGTGTGATGTAGCTAGCCAATCGTGACGTAGCTAGCCAACTGTCTTTGAAAAAGTATCCATGCACAGAAACCCCTCTTGGATACTACAACATTCTATTCACACACGCGCGCGGGGTAGTCCGTGGCGTAGTCCTTTCCTAGTGTGTGTGCATTTATAGCGGCCCGCCTTTTTCAAACGTGTGATCTCTTTAATTAATTTTTCTACCACATGTTATAGTATCATTGGGCTAAAAGTTGGGGTATATAGGTTTTCAAGGGTGCTGAATCCAAATTTGAGGTCAAAAACCTGAATTTCCGACCCACCGAAATACCCCATTATCACAGTTAGTTTCGAATCACAGCAACATAAATAATGAGTAGGTATGAAGGCACAATTAAGACAATAACGACAAACATATACTACAAATAGGGGCAAGCAAGAGTACTATGAATATTCCTCTGCTGCTTGAAAATTTTATAACTAGGTACCACAAAAATCCAATAAAAAAACAGATGAATATATTAAAAAGTTCAAGACAATGTCTGGTCGTCACCAACACAATTTGAAAAAGTCATCGACCCTATACAATTCTGCGCCGATCAATATGGGTTTCAAACGCCTGGCAAATGTGGTCTCCGGTAGGTCCCTAAGCTCTTTTGGTAGTTTATTGCAAAAAATGATTCAATAAAACCTTTTGAAAAATATCAATCTAGCAAGGTGTTACAGAAATTGGTTTTTGCAAGTATAGTTGTCTATATTTCTTTACTTTTCATTTAGGTGTCTTTAAAAATGTTAATTTCTTTCTCTGCTTAGAAAATAATTTATTTTCTTTTCATCGAAATTATGTTGCTGTGAATTATTCCTGAGCTCTTCATTTTCAGGAAATTCAAGGATTTGTCCGCGACAGGATCCGTACGGTGATTACCTGGGTTTTCATCGTTTTGAGCCTCGGGAGTCTGCGGCTCGTTTTTCACTGGTACCCTCGCTTGATGCTCTTCGCCACTCATCGCCCATGTTCACTTGATGTTGCTGAACAAATATTAGTCACCGTGAGTCAACCGTAATAAAAATGTACTAGATAACTGAGCCGATTGTAGTGCTTGATAAGAAAGTGAATGTTTATCCTTCAGTAAGTTACAATCTTTATTGGAAGACTAGCATTTCCGCTCGTTTATTAAGTGGGTGTTCACATCACTCAGGGCTATGAAAGCTAAGACTGAGGACCATAAGCATTCTGATTGGTTGACACTCCTAGGCGTAGTTGGCTCTTACGAAATAGCAGCTATCAAGGATTCTCTTCCATTAATGTAATGTTTAGAGACACAATAATACTCTTTAGTGACATAATTATGTTCTTTATTTTGAAACGACGTTTTTACCGTGGACTACCTAATCAAGAGCAGGTAATAGTAATGGTGAGATGGAGCAACCAAAACATCGCGGATTATTTTATCAGTTAGTTTTGGAGATACTTGAGACATTTATGACTGTAAAACCCCAGTTATAAACTGTAAAACCGATGTTTTTATGTCTTGAGTGTTTTCAAAACTAACTGATAATAATTTAAGTGTTTTGATTGCTCCATCTCACCATTACCATACCCACTCATGATTAAGACCATGATTCAGGGTAAAAACGTTGTGTTAAAATAAAAAGATTAATACAAACCATGTTGTTATGACTCGATATTTGACTATGTGTTTGGTAAATGAATTAGTGATAGTGAAAGATTGAAATACTGTCTTCAAATTTGACTGAATTTACTCTCTAAAAAAGAGGGGAAAGTAATTGGGAACTTGTGAGGGAGATTTCCGACCACCCCAAAATAGTTTAAAGATGTGGGTTTGGTAGGTAGGATGGATCACTTGACCCAAAATTGTTATATTATATTTGTGAGGAGGTTTGAAGGATCGAAGTGAACAAGTCGAAGATTTGGTCTAGATTGCATTGTCGTGTTACCTCGAAAGAGCCTTACATACTGTTTGCAGATAGTGTATACCTGCTAACATAGACGACTACCTGTTCCAAAATCTTAGGTAGCCTGGTGAGTCAGGCTGGGGAAAGGGCCGAGCCTCCATATCTCAGACTAATTTGGGCATTGAGCAACTCGAGTTATAATGAGCCCACTCCACTCTGCCAATTGTTTGGAAAGAATTCCATCTCGATTGCGAGTTCACTTGCCCTTCAGGTTTACTCTTCATTCGCCTTTAAAATTTGAAAGAAGCACCATCCTTTACTGGAAATAATTTTTTTTGTAGGAAAATGGGAAATTTGGGGCCCTTTCTAACGGTGCCCTTATTTTTACATGTTTATGGTAAATCAAGGTAGTTCTGGTAATTTTAGTAATTTGTTCAAGAACACGAAAAAAAATTTTGAAATTGAAAAAAACTTGGAAAAACAAGGTTAAAACAAAGATGCTGCGATACATTTTCTTACTTAAATTAGATGTACGATCGATCCTTGGTTTGGTTGACACCATTTATAGAATTGGGAACCACTGCCTTTAAGTACGCAAATGGTCTGTGAGAATCAATCCTTCTACTTCATCATTGGTTGGTAGTCAACAACCCTCGGTCTCATTTTTCCTGGCTTGAGTGGCAGGTAGAAGAATGAGGATGTTTTTGGGACTGTAATACACAAGGACACCTTACCAAACCATCCGCATTCTTTCCATCTGCAAACAGTACTCATGTGAGTCTAGGCTGGACAATAGAGAGATGGGCGACAGAAAGGGAAGCTGGCTCCCATCAGGAGAGAATGAATTAATCAAGTTGTTGCCTCTCAGATATTTCTGAGATGACCCCCTCTACAGTGTCGGGGTGGCGGCCAGTGATCCCAACCTAACAGGAAAAAGTGTCCCTGCGGCCAAAACTGACTCATTCTTACTGCTAACCTACATTTGATGGGGTACACTTATCAATGTAGGTAATTAAAACCAGTGCCAGAACGAGGTTTAAACTGGATCAAATGATAACAAATCTTGACTTTATTGAAAAGTTCACAAAACGAGCCCTAAGGGGAAGAATCTCGGGGAAAGGGGAGACGGAAAATATCCCTGCATGCGGCATCACTGTCATGGAAGGGACAGCCCAGCATTGAAGGCCCCATGAACACAGACATATCTGATGGAGTATAGTCCATGTAATTTACATCTTTACTTTATTTTTCAGGAAAGCTATCAGCAGACCCATAAATGTTACCACGTTCGACCCATCAAAATTATAAGTTCTCAGACATCCAGGTGATAAATGCATTTTATTCAAGACAATTTTAATGTGCATTTTTATAACTTGGATTGTACTTTCTTATGGAGATGCACCAGCCTCTTCAGTCATTTCAGCTGTGTAGGACAAACTCGTGCATTAATTGCCTCGTAGGCAATGTGCTTAATTGCTGATTTTTATGTTTGATAGGGAATTGTTGAAAGAAGATGACCAGACAGTTTGGGATCAAAGATTCCTTTTAGAGTTGGATGACCTTGACGCTTGCAAATTATCTGTCCACGTGTCTGGTGGAACATTTAAAGGTTGGTATCTGGTTATGGTTTTCGTCATTGTTCAAGCAATTATTGATAGTATAGTTCAACAAAAAAACAGAAACATTCGAACTGCCTACCTGATTGAAAAATGATTCATTTACATCGTGGTTGTGACACTTCAATGCTGAATCACTGTGATTTCAGATAAAATTAGAGAAAAGGCTATATACTTTCGTGTTCCTAGTTTTAGGCAGGTGATCAACGTACTTATGCTATGAATTATTTTACCTTGTTGGCAGAAATGGAAGAAGTCAGAATGTTCAGCTGCAAAAAGATGACCTACATTTGGGACCCGGACGAGTACACGTTCTTCAAGCTGAAGGGGCTGGACTGGGATGTGCCCGCCAGCGTTCTTCACCAGTGCAAAGGGTTGTCAGTTGGTGAACAATTCTTCAGGTAGGTACCTAGATTTCAACGAACTCTTTGGTTAGTTAGAACCTTCTCCACTATATGCTTTCAGTCCTTCAATCCTGATCCTGATTGTCACGAGCTTCTGTCAAACAGGGTAGCAAACTTCATGAAATCTGCATTCTTTAATCCATTTGTTGCTCTTCATGGTAGAGCGCCTTAGTTCTTCAAAGTTTCTGGGTGAGGGGAGGAAATAGAGCGGTGTTTCCTCGGATTAGAAGATTTATTTTCATGTCAAGCATGCCTTATCGGCATCGTCAGGACATTATTATTATGCAACAGTGCCATTATTGAGTTCTGCTAAGAGAATTCTGCTAAAGGCCAGGAGGGTCCTCATGTAGTTTTGTGTACTACTAATAATATAAGTTCTACGTAGTTTTATGGTGTTGGGATTTATGCACATTCTCAAAATAAGCTTCTGGTAATCAGATATCCAATATTTCGCCACTTCAGCGATGTCTTGCAATGAATGCAGAGTGGGGTGTACTTTTGAGTATTATTTTTGAGCTTATTGTTGTTAAAAAAACTTTTGAAGAAAGGGATTGCAGGTCTCTAGAATCTCCCATGATTCTAGGGAAACGGACATTTCAAAAGCCTGTCAGATTTTCAGATTTCATGGATGATTACAGATTTATTTGATCGTAGGGGGTTGAAAATGAGCAGAATGTGTAGAAAAAATCTGTAATTTTTATAAGTTTAAGTTAAAAAAAAAAAAAAAAAAATGTCATTTAAATGATGACCCTCCTCGGCAAAGCACAGATCGAGACAATTCTCAAAGTTCTTCATCGAAATTGGCACCATATCGTCCATTATGTCCACGATTTCTCGTCTTATTGCCTCCTTTTGCTCTTGAAAGGTTCGTGGTTTGTTCGCAAAAACATGAAGTGTCTGGCGCGATGTAGAGGCCATTCCAAGTGAAACCTGGCCTGGCTCTGCAAATCAGACTCTTAAGTGCTCAACATTTTCTGGAGTACGTCTAGTTATCGATGGCATCACATGATAACCTCGTATCTCACCCACCTGTAATTCAATTTTTAGCGATAAGAAACCATGGTTATCAGTGACGCTCAGCCCTCTTGATCAAAACCGAGGTTATCATTTGGGGCGTTAGAGAGCAGAAAATGCAATTCCCGCTAAAAATTGAATTACAGGTGGGTGAGATACGAGGTTTTCATTCAGAGAATCCAAAAAAACCATTTTGGCCAAAAATTGAGATACGAGGTTATCATATGATGCCATGAATATACTCTGGTGCTTTACATTTCCATTAGTGCGAAAATCGTTCATCCATGTCAAAATTGTGTTCCGAGATGGAAGAAAAGCATGCTCATTAAGCTCAAACTGATGACGAAAGACGAACTGAGTGGCCTTGGTTGACTCACCATCCCAATCGAATTCGGTAACGGTAAAACCACGATACTCAATGGACCAGTTAACAGAGTTATCTATTGAACCTTAACTTGCCATCCCTAGATGCTTGTAAGGAGGGTGTCAGCGACCTGAAAAGACTCCACCCCTTGGACTTATTGTCCATCCTGACAACTCTGTACAAATGTCATTTCTGTGTGTGACAAAAATGTGACTTCCTTTCCTCCTTATCTATCAGTTTTATTCAGTACTACTGAAATGTTTCTAGTATTCTACTATTATTTGTTAATTTTAACGCATTTGCTCTGTGATAAGGGATTTCACTATTTCAATCGTCCTTTCTGTTCCAGGCGTGCAGTTTTTGGAAACAACGAAATCATCGTTCCTATGAGAAGCGTGGTGGCTTTGCTCTTCCTCGAAGTCTTGGATCCGTTCTACATATTTCAAATCTTTTCTTTTATTCTTTGGGCCATTGACGACTACATATTCTACGCCCTGGCGATAGCTTTGATGTCTTGCGTGAGCATCGGAGTTGCAGTAGTTCAGACAAGGAAGGTAGGTTTCTAATTTTACCTTAACATACATAAGGAGTTTTTGAGATTATTTATTTATCTGAGGAAACTTGTATTTTACATACTAGGTTCCCGTTTCGGCATAAATGAGTTAACAGTCAATGAAAATCCCCCTATGGATAATTGCGACTTCCCACATGAAAGAAGTAATGTTATGAGTGTGATAAAATCTTAATACCTCATGATAATGTCTTCATATTAAGATACTAATAATGACTGAATGTGTCCAATGTACGTACGAGTGCCTACCTATCAGTGCATCACAAGGGAGTTCAGTATCTAAATTCTTCAAATTTCTTTGTCAACAATGTCTCTTATATCAAGCATGAATAAAAAACTTCATCACATTATGTTAGGTATGTGGAAAACCCTCAAGATTGTGGGGGTTCGGTCAGTTGCAATACATGGGATACGATTTATGATTAATATTTCTCCTTCGTTTTCAATTTATGCCGTCTTTAACAAAATTATTCTTGGGACATCTTGAAATGAGGAATTTCACCATGTCGGAATTTCCTTTTTTTGACCCCAAAATCGGATTCAGCACCTCGAAAAACCTCCTAAGGCAAACTTTCAGCCCGTACTTCCTAATTTACGAATAAACAAAACAGTGTAGAAAATACGAATGTTTAAAAAAACCGGGAAAATGACGTCATCCTGGAATAGTTCATTTATGGCCGCTTGAATCGCTGAGATCGAGAAATCTATAGTCCCTAGATGCAAAATTTCACGAAACAGTAAAGTTCGAAATCGAAAAACTGAAGAAAAAAATAGAAAAAGCAAGATGGGGAAAATTAGGTTTCCCCTGTTTTTGTTTGATAACTTTTCTCTTAGAAAACAGGATTTCGTCGTCCCAATGGGCAACATTGGGAGGAGACGGCGATCCGAATAGCCCAATCAGCGAGCGTTCCTGCTTCACGTCCGTTTTCCCGGTTAGTTTTGAAATCAAAAATTTTGATTGTCTCCCAAAAATAACAGGAGACTTACTTTCCAAAATCAGCCCGATTTTCATCTATCCCACACCATTAACTATTCAGGAAAAATGCAAACAGAATTCGGTGAAATTCCTCATTATCAGAGCTGAACAATGAAATCGGATAAAAAGCAGGGGAAGGATATAATATATCCTTATATATCGTTATATATATGAAGCGTATAATATACGATATATTAAGGGATATATTATATAAGGATATATATATCCTTATATAATATATCCCTTAATATATCGTATATTATACGCTTCATTTTAGCGTGTTAACCTTTCAAATTATTCTATCACTCTTAAGTGAACGTTGTCGATCTGTTGCGATCCAGAATCAAACCAATCTTTCCAACCGAGTCCACTCCAGCGATTTGGCCAGTGTGCTCCGGAGAGGGTGCCAAGGCGAAGAAGAAACCGTGATGGTGGCCACAGAACACTTGGTGCCTGGTGACGTCATGGTGCTTCCTTCACACGGCTGTATCATGCATTGCGACGCTGTTCTCCTTACAGGAAACTGTATCGTCAACGAAAGCATGCTTACGGGTAAGGTATTCTATCGTGCTGATCCCTTTAAGTAAAAATGAAAGTCAATGTGGAAGAGGAAGTAGAAAGAACCCAGTTTTTCTTTGGCCTCTTTTCTTTAATAGGCGAACGCTTTCGAGGCAAACTTAGGCCCCTTTTTCAAGCCTATATTCAACAATCTTCACTCACATTCTTGAAGATGAGAAGAAGTGCTCGCCGATCAAAGAAAATAGACAAAAAACTGGGTTTTTTTCTGCTTCCTCTTCCACATTGACCTTCGATATGACTACAGCTGGAGTACTGAACAAGTATAAATATATTTACGTGTAATAGAAATCCTATAAAAGCCTATTCATACGGTCAACTCTTGATGCAGGCGAAAGCGTTCCTGTCACCAAAACCCCTCTACCCAACTCATCAAACGTCACCTACGAAGAAAAAGAGCACGCCAGACATACTCTCTTCTGTGGCACTCAAGTAATCCAAACGAGGTACTATGGCAACGAACGAGTGTATGCCGTAGTGATCCGCACCAGCTTCTCGACGGCCAAAGGGAATTTAGTCCGCTCCATCCTCTATCCTCCTCCGGTGGATTTCAAATTTGAGAGGGACTCTTACAAATTCGTGTGGTGCCTCGCAGTCATAGCATTTATTGGCGTCATTTATACTTTTGCAACGAAGGTGAGTCGATTTCTCGTTCACCTTGTTTAGTTAGCCCATCCAAACTGACAACTGTAATTTACCTTATTTCCATGAAGGAACTGCCGTCATCATAAGTCAATAAATTTTCGTTTGGTTCCAGATAAGGAGGAATCTTCCTCTTGGTGACATCATTTTGGAAGCCCTGGACTTGATCACCATTGTGGTGCCGCCCGCACTCCCAGCTGCCATGACAGTTGGACGTATGTACGCGCAAACTCGGCTCGAAAGATCCAAAATCTTCTGCATCAGCCCTAGAACTATCAATGTGTCTGGTTCTATCAATTGTGTTTGCTTTGATAAGGTTAGTAAAGTTTTCTATTATACAACTCGAGAAGTAGGAGTAATTTTCGACTAGGTAAAATAGCGTCATATTTTTTACATGTGGAAAATTTGAAGTTCCTCTTTCAATGGGTGAAATAATTATGATAGTTTACGAAGTTATCTATTCACCCTGGTCTGTACTCCGTCAGATATTTCTGTGTGCGTGGGACGATCCCCTCTACCGGCTACCGCAACGATGAAGGCTCACATTCGCCCATGCACGCAGAAATATCTGACGAATTATAATCTTCACTGGATACAGCTCTTTGTTTTTGATGGTATGTTCGAGTGTAATTAAATTATAATAAACCTGGGGAAGTCCTTTGAAGGTTGTTACACAATTATTTCAATCAGCTTTATGTTAATTGTTGTGATTATCTGTAGGTGTCCGTCCGTAAATATTCATCAACATCCTTCATTGATACAAATTCAAGGTTTTCCAAAACCAATTAAAGATCTTTGACATTTAAATTGAAAGTTTTTCTAAAATTATTACAGTATTTTGTTTGTTTCAACCAGGCAGTTAGAAAGGTTCGTACCTGCATTGCTAAGTAGGAAGGTTCTAACGACTGGCCATCCGAATAGGTGCAATACAGGGGGTTGGTTAGTTAAGGTTCTCTCAACATTTGAGTAAGCAATTGTATTTTACTCGCTCCAGTGCCATCAGTACAACTCTAACTTCAAAGGCTGCCAAATACGCGGATAGAAGGTGCACAAAGAAGGAAACTTATATGTCGCCAATGGAGTATTTCAGTTAATTTTGCTTCCGAGTCTACCACGGTAGCGGAAGCTTTGTTTTCACTTTTCAAGGATGAAAAAAAAGGTCTCCGAAATCAAAATTTCCACTCGCGTTTTACGTTTTAGACCTTCCTGAACAATTTTGGTTCCGTGTCTGTCTGTCTGTGTGTCTGTCATGAAATCCTTGTAACGCGCATAACTATACGAAGTTAGTGTCCGATTTCCATGAAATTTTCAGGGATTGTGCGGGTTGGTGTGTAGACGGTCCCCTATGAAAATCGTCATCCCCGGACTGTTAGAAGCGACTGCGCATGCGCAAACATGAATTCCTTGTAACGGCCATAACTTCTACATTTTCCATCCGATTTCAATGAAAATTTCAGGGATGTTACAGATTAGTATTTAGATGGTCCCCTATGAAAATCACCACCTTCGGACTGACAGTCGCCACTGCGCATGCGCAAACGTGAATTTCCTTGTAACGGCCATAACTTCTACATTTTCCATCCGATTTCAATGAAATTTTCAGGGATTATGCGGATTAGATTGTAGATGGTCCCCTATGAAAATCATCACCCCTGGACTGATAGTAGCCGATGCGCATGCGCGAACGTAAAATCCTTGTAACAGCCGTGCGTACATCATAATCTCAAATCCTACACAAGCTATTACCAGGTCCCCATAGTTCATACGCAGCGCTTCTGACTCCCACCCAGGAATCCCAGGTTCGACTCCCAGCCTTACTGAGAAATTTTTTGATCCAATCACTACTCACTTATATTTTTCATCCGAATTTGATGAAATTTTCTAGGATTGTCCAGATTAGTGTGTAGATGGTCCCCTATGAGGATAGTGAAAGGTACTTAGAGATTAGTGTTTTGAGATTAACTACTACCTATGCATCAGATCATCTATATAATCGGGTTATGGATACGAGGAAGCTATGTGCCACACCCACTTGGCAGACGTTTTTAAAATTTTTTTCTCAAAAGAGCATGGGTCAGGGATAACGGTAATCGGGGTCTGTTAGTCGAGAAAATTTTTAGAAGAAGCTAATGGGGAAGCTAATGAAAGTTGAAGATTTGAATGATGTGACGTAGTAACTTGTTGTAACGTATTAACTTGACGACCTTGGATCGAAACATTCCACTAATCCTGTGAGGTCTCGAACGCCTCGTGGCCTTGGATACTACAAAACACTACTCACACACGCCCGCGGCATAAGTGTGTGTGCGTTCATGGAGGCCCGCCTTTTTTTCAAACGAGTGATCTCTTTATTTAATTTTTCTACCACATGTTATAGTATCAATGGGCAAAAAATTGGAGTATAGAGGTTTTCAATGGTGCTGAATCCAAATTTGAGGTCAAAAACATGAATTTCCGACCCACTGAAATACCCCATTGGAGCAACTGAAGTTGGCACCTGCATATTTGCTGCTGATGTCTTAGAAATGTATATTTATGACGGTCTATTGTGTTTTGCAGACCGGAACGCTCACCGAGGACGGTTTAGACCTTTGGGGTGTAGTACCTGTAACTCAATCCAAATTTCTCATCCCAATTAGAGATTTCAAATCCATGACACCTGATCACTTGCTCAGAGCAATGGTGACATGTCATTCGCTCACAATCATCGATGGAAATATTGCTGGAGATCCGCTGGACATCAAGGTAAATTTATTGAAATTAACATTTTCAAGTTAAATAGAATATAACTGGTATCGACTGTAAGCAGACTACTTTTTCGTGAATGTTCATTGGAAAAATACTTTGGTTTGAACAGATATTTGAAAGTTCTGATTGGACTCTCGAAGAACCAGCTATCAGCGACGATACGAAATTCGACTTGTTGGCTCCTACTGTCATCAAACCACCGAGCCACGTCATCATTGACGACGAGGACTACGGAGTCGACTTCGAGATCGGTATCATCCGCCAGTTTCCTTTCTCGTCTTCCCTCCAACGAATGAGCGTCATCACGAGGGTCCTGGGCGGTTCGCATTTCACTTTGTACTGCAAAGGTTCTCCTGAGATGGTGACTTCGCTCTGCGAACCTAGTACAAGTCAGTATCAACTTTGACCATGAATGATCAAAACTCCGATAATCGGTGGAAATCACGAAATTTGTGGGAGTATGCCATCCTACTTCATCTGGAAGCAGAAAGACTTCAAGGAGTCATCTCGTGTTCTCATGGTAGCTGTAAACACAAAATCTTGGATGTAAATCAGAAAAAAAACTTTCTTATTTTGTATTCTCTTGGGTTGATCCGAGTTTTGATTATCCTTAGGTTTATATCAATTTATTGTTGGTACGGTGGTCTTTAGTTAGTACGTTTCTTTTGAAGTCAAAAGTGCATAGTTTTGGTTACGGTAGAATATTATTTTAATTTTAATTTGGTTCTGAACCAGCAATTTATTGCGGTTGTTTTGAAAAATGAAGGATGTTAAATCAAATCGCACTGCGAGTTCACAAGGGGCGTTTTACAAAAAGCGCCCCTTGTACCTCATTTTTTGCAATTACGCTGTTGGAACCGCAAAACCAAGATCTACACGTTGGTACTACTGGCATTTCGATAACCCCATCCGTTACCGAAAGAGAGCACTATAAGCCCTTATGGAATTTAGAGAAACGAAGGACTCACTCACTCACTCACTGCCCGGGGTTGCCATTGGAAGGGAGTTTCAGGCTCCGTTGGCTTATACTCCCCCTCTTGCTAGGCCCCTTTATTTTAAAAAGAGGATTCCGCCGGCTACCCCGTATTGGAGTCATTAAATCATCCGCTGAGATCTGCGAATTTGTTTATCCTTTTCCAGGAAATTTCTCGTAGGGATGCACGTTCCACGATGCGGTGACCGAATGCTTCCGTTCTGGACCTCCAGAAGCGGTCGCATCTACATAAAAAGTGCTCAGTGGAGTCAGCTTCTTGTTCGCAAGAACATATTGGTGAAATTCTATTGTCCATGATGTTTAGCATTCTACGGAAGTCATAATGCCCCGTTAGTATGCCTATCATTAGTCTGATGGTGTTTCGACTTTTGGAAGTTAGCCATACAGCTTGTTTAAGATCGTATGAGGTGATAAGCATTCTGGTCTGTCTGTATCTATCAGTTTCCTTGGACCAGAGTATATTAAGATTCCCATTTTTTGACCTTTTCTTTACAGGCGTTTTTTGAAATGCCAATTGCTCGCGAGGGTCCTATAAACCCTTTTTTCGAACCCTCTTTTGCCAAAAAATCGGCTTGTTCGTTTCCAACCTGGTTGGTATGCCCGGGTATCCATTTTATGGAAATTTTGTTATTTCCAAGATACAGATTATTTTTAGACTTTTTTGTTTCCCACACCAGTTTTGAGGTGTTGATGGGGTGAAATAAAGGAAAAAGGGTGAGGTGGTGATGGGAGAAACAAAGGAAAAAGTTCATAATCAAGGGGCGCTTGATAAGCTTTGATAAGCGCCCCTTGTACCCAAAAGCGCCCCTTGAGCGAAACTAACTCGCAGTGCGAAATGTTATTCGTAAGTACTAAAATTATATTTTCTAAGAGCATTCTTGTTAATTTTCGGTTAGCATTTTATCTTTCAGATTACTGTATCGATTGGTTTAATATTTCAGTTCCGCCAGATTTTGATTCTGAGCTCGAAGGCTACACCAAAGAAGGTTACAGAGTTTTGGGAGTTGCTTATCGGGACATCCCCAAGAAAATGAGTTACACCAAAATTCAAAGGTTGACTCGAGAAGATGCGGAGTCCAAGCTGATTTTCCTCGGGCTCGTCATAATGGAGAACCAACTGAAACCCCAGACTTCGCCGGTGCTGCATATGTTGCGTGACGCCAATATCCGCATGGTCATGGTTACAGGTAGGGATTTCGGATTTGTCTTTTTGTAAGGATAAGAAATCGTCGTAAAACATCGGACATAAAAATCGATTCTCAAACAATCGATTTTCAAAAAATTGAATTGAATATAAAACTTGGATTTTAAGAAAATACAAAGTACAAATTTAGTGGGGTTCGGGGTGGCTGGGGGTAGCTTTCCCGACTGTTCTCAGGTTGTGGACATAGTCGAACACATCATCTGTGATTGTTGGTTCGAATTGTGTCATAAGCAACCTCCCCTCCCCCCAGACTCCCTTAGGTACCAAAAGTAAGCTGTACAGAGGAGAGGAGCTCTGAGAATCTGTAGTGCATTTAGAACTGTCTCCGGTTCAGCATCACAAGTGGACGGGAACTATTCCAATATACCACCAGGCACTGGAGCGTAAAAGGGTAAGAATGAGGAAGGCAGAGGCAATATCCATAGTAAAGAAGGAAGAGCGGGAGGAGACCATCCGTAGGTGGCAAGCAGACCTTGTCTGTGAAACCCGTGGAAGTTGGACAGCCCTCATAATTGACGATCTAAAGGCTTGTTTGGAGAGAAAACACGGCTAGGTGAACTATTACCTGACTCAATTCCTCTCAGGGCATGGATACATCCGCTCCTTCTTAGTAAAGATCGGGAAAGCCTCTAACCCAGAATGCAGATACTGTGGGATAGAGGAGGATGATGTCTGCCACACCTTCTTCACATGCCCACAAAGGGAGGGTATGAGGAGGAGTGCGGAGGGGGTCATCGGAACGTTGCGTCCACAGACAATCATACATGAGATGATTAAGTACAAGTCGAGCTGGGACGCAATGGCAGTATTTGTCACAGCAGTCCTCAAAGCAAAAAAGCTGGATGGAAGATGGGAGGAAGAAGATGAGGAATAGAATTGAAGGAGAGACCAGAAGTAGGAGCAGCCTTTTGGCACAAAAAAAGGGCTCACCCTTTAGTAATACTGTACAAGTGGTTCCGGGGTGAGTCCTAAGCAGAGGGAGTGGGGTTTTAGTTGGTAGCCCCAATTCATGGGGAGTCCAACACTGTTGGGGTGAACTTCCCCTTCGCTCTTAAAGAGTTTCCCCACTTCCGTAACCAAAAAAAAAAAAAAAAAAATGATTACAGGTAGGGATTTTGGATTTGTCTTTTTGTAAGAATAAGAAATCGTCGTCAAACATCGGACATACAAAATCTATTCTCAAACAATCAATTTTCAAAAAATTGAATAAAAACTTGGATTTTCAGAAAAAACAAAGTACAAATTTAGTGGGGTTCGAGGTGGCTGGAGGTAGCTTTCCCGACTGTTCTGAGGTTGTGGAAATAGTCGAACACATCAATCCGTGATCGTTGGTTCGAATTGTGTCATAATCAACCCCCCCCCCCCACCACTACATAGGCCAGGGAAACAATAGATACAGCTAAAGATTCTGGAAACCCAATCTGGAATGTCGACTTCAAATAGCTGGGATGATCCGATAAGCTGATCACTGTCAATTTATTGTCTCGTTAACTTCTGCAGCTGGTCGACCTGCTTGGCTTCCTTGTTCTCTGTTGAGTTTTTTTTTTAACTTAAAAAATTTTAAGTACTTATCGATGGCAGAGGCAACATGTAATATGAAAAAATTGGAATCTAGTGCTGCGGTCCTCTTCTTTGTTTGAACCACTGGACCGAGTGTCCCATACTCAGGTGTCGCGTTATGGATTAATGTATGTGACAACCTATTTAGAATCAATATTTTTATTTTTTAAATCTAAAGTTGAAAGTTGATCTTCAATTTAAATTGTGACTTGAAAATTGATTTAAAAAAAATACAGAATCAGAAATAGATTATTGATGGGACTCGTTCAGAAGAAACTCTTGAGTTGCTCTGGTGATGTTGTAGTACATGCTTTGTTTTCTGTACGGCATCTTACAGAAAACTAATACTTTCGTTCGAAAGTTCTTCGATGTTCAAATTGTCAACAGCGTGATTTATTGCGATTTTTTCCCATTTTCAGGAGACAATATGCTCACAGCGTTGAGTGTTGCCAGGGATTGTGGTATAGTCAGCCCAGTTGAACGGGTCATCATGGTGAACGCAACGTCAGACAAAAATCCGCAAATTTATTTCACCCAGTCCAAACCATCAATTCCCCGAGACAGCTCCGTAAGTTGACAAAACTGAGATGAACGGCACATAATATTCAAATTTGCTGGAGATATCGTGTTTTATTACTTTTTGCCTCACTCCTTGGGAAAATAGCCTTGGTTAAGGATTTTTGTAGCTTATGTGGTATTTCTGGGCGGTCAAACAGCACCCAGAAAGCTCTGTGGAAGAAATCCCAGGAAGCTCTGTAGTTCTCCTGCTCTATGGTAAATATTTAAGAAAAGGTGGAGGTTAAAAACTGCATAATTATTGCTTGAACATTTTTATTCTGTGCTACATTCATACGAATGTAATATTTAGTAAATTTCTCCTACAGCATCTCATGAGCCAGCTGACCGAAATCACGGAAACTGGGAGCATTGCCAGTCTTCAAACAATCACACCGTCTGGTAACAAACAGTTCATCGCCAACGGGACCGCCAGGAACAGCATCGTTACCGAACTTCCCTTGGATGAATTCGATTTGTGAGTTTCAACGCTAAAACTGAGAAAGTTCTTGATTTTATCAAAATGATGTATCTATCGAAGCACATTTCTTTCTTGACTTGTTTGATGTTAGAATGTTCCTGTTTTAGGGAAGCGGCTATGGAAATTGAGAAGGATAACAACTATAGCTTCGCTCTCACTGGTTCTACCTGGACTGTATTAAGAACTTTCTTCCCTGATATCATGAAGAAAATAGCTACTCGAGGCGCCGTGTTTGCTAGGATGTCTCCAGACCACAAGCAGCAGTTGGTGCAAGAGTTGCAAAGTCTTGATTATTTCGTTGGTGAGTTCTGTGGAGTTGCTCTAACTATCCTTCATATTGCCATTGCAAGGCATACACTGGTATGCTTGACTCACCCCACTCACAGCAACGTTAAGCTATTTTGAGATGTATGTGTCGATTACGCATCTTGAACTTTTATAGTGAGGTACCTTATGAATAGTTGATCACCATATCTGCATTTACGTCTGTATTTGAAGCCGAGGTCTGGTTGTCAGAAATTGTATAAATTTCAATGCGCCTGCCGGTGACCATGTATGGTATAGAAGTCAGTTTATTCTTCGAGAAAAATTAGGTTTGTTCTCAGTAACACAAAGAAGAGCAGGGTAGAACTGTGTTAACGCGGGACTCTAAACTGTCACTAAACCTGTGCTGTACTTATTCCGTATTGTAAGCCTTTGGCCCCACGCTTGATGGCAGCGGGTTTAATTAGCCACCAAGGGTTAAGGGGCGTTTGGGGTTCGTGTTTGGCGGCAGAACCAGCAAACACAAGCACCAAACTTGCTCACGAGTTCGGGAGGGGGTTTTTAGATGAAACTATATCAAAAACACTATGAATTATGAAATGGTAGCGAAGGGTAATTACCTGTGGTGATCTGCGTGGCGACATCGAGCGATTTTGTGGCGGCTGATGTCCTGAGGTCTTATGGTTGTGGCGACAATAGGGGGGGGGGGGGGGATGGGAAGATATTATGGCAATGGGCACTGAGCTCTCAGTCAACCAATTTGAACGCTGGTTGGGTGGGGAATCACATCTCTTTGTCTTGTTCTTGAGCTCCAGGGGCTGCTCCCCCCTCTGCCCTGCTTGGTGGTGTTGGTGGGGATGGCTGGTAGAGTGGGGGGAAAAACCGTTGGGCTTCTCCCAGCCGGAGGGAGGAGGGATGTGCGGGGTGGCATTCAGCGTCGGTTGTTGCCCCTGGGCTCTGACGTCACCTATGAGACTGACTAAAGGAGGCTAGAGGTCAGCCCAGCCCCATCACTGGGAAGTGGACCCAGTGAGCGGGGGCTCACAGTATGTTCCATAAGACCTGAGGAAACCCGTAATTCCTGATTGTGTTGAGCGTTTGCAGAACCCCTCTAACTTAACTTGTTTGTCGCAAACAAACATTTCACTCAGATAAGTGCTGCAGTCAAGCTACCAAAACCAAATCTATCTTGTCCAAATTGTGTATCCTTCTTTCTTGTTTACATTGTTTATTGCTGATTTCAGCGATGGTTGGAGATGGTGCTAATGACTGTGGTGCTTTGAAAGCTGCCCATGCTGGGATATCACTCTCTGAAGCGGAATCCTCGGTGGCTTCTCCATTTACCTCCAAAGAGCCGAACATCAGTTGCATCGTCCAAGTCATCCGAGAAGGACGCGCAGCTCTGGTCACCTCATTCTCCATCTTCAAGTACATGGCTGCTTACAGCCTCATGCAGTTCGCCTCAGTCGTCATTCTTTACTCAATTGATTCGAATTTGACGGATATAGAATATTTATACATCGATTTATTTGTGATCTCAACTTTTGCATTTGTGTTGGGCCGAGTTGAGGCTTACAAAGGACCGCTTTATCCAGAGCCTCCGCAATCGTCCCTGCTGTCGTTCATTCCAATTCTGTCACTCTTCGGACAAATGGTGATCGCCATAGCTGCTCAGCTGGCCAGTTTTGTTATCGTCAAACAGTATGAAAAGTAAGTCCATTGTATTTATAGGGTCTGGCATGGGTTTGTTATGGATCATAACAAATCCTTAATATTCTAATCTGAAGATGTGTTCCAAATTTTAGCCTAAGACATTGCTAAAACGTCCGAAGCTTCATGCCTTTTCACTTATCATAGTGGATTTCAACATAATATGGAAAGTAGACTTTAGTTAGGGGTAACCTATGCCGTTGTGGAGTAACATCTAGAATGTGCAGATGGCCTGAATGTCGGAATTGTTACGCATGCGCATTCCACATTTTACTTCTCCTATGCCTGGATACTTGAACCATCTGTACCATCCTATACTGCCTCTATCATGAAAAACTGAGTCATGTTGGTTTTTATTTTCAAAACTGAACGTTTGGAATCGAATAAGAAAGAAAGTCCCCCCCCCCCCTTCAAAAATTAGAATCTGTAAATCGAATAAGACATTTTCCGTCCATCCGCTGTACACGGCACTTTCCTTAGTTACCTTGGACCGATTTTGATGAAATTTGGAAAATAGGTTCCATTTGGGGTCTCGTTGTGCCCCGAAGCATTTGGTTATGTATTGTCAGTCACTTCTAAGAATTTGAAAATAGGGGATGAATTATTTTGAAAACGCTCTAGCTTAAAATTTTTAGATGTAAGTAAAGTTATTGTTTCCTCACAATTGAAGGGGTGGGAGAGGAACCTTCCAAGATTGGAGTAGGTTATTGTTTTTCCTCCTGTCTTAGAATTTCATCTTCTTTTTCAGTGGGTCGCTCGAAGTTCCTTCTTTCGTCACTCAAAACGAAACGGACAACGTCACTCAATCCTTCCTGGATGAGTTAAATTTCACTACCAACGCATCCACTACGGAGAAAACTGACGGGCTGGAGAACTACGCTGTGTTCTCAGTCTCGTGCTTTCAGTACATCATCCTAGCGCTGGTCTTCAGTAAAGGAGCTCCCTACAGGCAGTCCATATTCGCCACGGCTGGCCTCATGTTGGCCTCTACAGTCATCACTGTCTTCACTCTATACCTCATCCTCTTCCCTTGTTCATTCCTCGTTCACTCTTTCGAGCTGTTCATCCCACATTCCGTCAACTTCAGGCTCCTGATGGTCGTGATAGTCTTCACAAATCTGATTTGTGCCACCATCTATGAGCTGTTCTGTGAACTGATACAAAGAAGATTATCCAAGTGAGTTTATTATTGCAACTGCATATTCTTTCTTTAATGTTCGATGTAGAACTTTCTAGCTTAAGTTTACCAACCTGTAATGCAGGTAAACTTGAGCTAGAAACTTTGGCCAGGTACCCAGGTAGGGATGATAGTCTTGACCAGCCATCCTGGGGCTCCTGGTAATAATCCTGATTGGATCGCTCTCCCTTAACCAAAAGAATAGATATTTACACTCGTACTATTCTACTGAATAGTGAAAGCTAGATGAGTTACTGATCATTTAGTGATATCAGATCTATGAATTGATTTCTTCTTAATTATATGTGCAACTTTTCCATCATAAAAATGGACTTCCCTTCACTTTCTGACTACGAATATATATTTACAATCCTGAGTTGAGTTCGCTACCACTGGAGCCAAGGAAGTAAATGGACAGAGGGGCGAAGAGATAGCTGATCACTCTGATCCTTAACGTTTTGTTTCAATCCCGAAAATTCTCTACGAAATGTTCATTGAAAGTTTGAACTAGGTATATATTTTTATGTCAGTTTTGAAAAAACATCGCGTCGTGTTTTTTTAGATTCAGTTTTTATCCTACGCCTGCCCTTGAATTCATAAGGCGCCTTGCTGCCCAGTATTTCGATAGCAGTCTTCTGGTGTAGCGGCATGCACCAGACTATATCTGGTGTGTATATCTCACACTCCAACGTTCCTTATAATATGATATTATCATATTTCCAGATTGAGTCGAGGAAAACCGCGACTGGGTTATGAAGAATTGGACTGCATGATGAAGAAAGACAGTTCATGGCCACCTCTCTCTGTGGGTTCACCTCACGTAGAGCACTCTCCCGTTATTCATCGATCAACACCCACAGTCACTATAGTCAACTCACCACCACCAGGAAACAAATCCTTGGAAACTTCAGGTAAATATTATGTCCTTGTTAAACAGCGTTGCCACAATCGAAAGAAAATGAAATTGTGGCTGAAATGATGTGCCTCTAAAGATCAATTGCTGAGATAAGAGTCAGTGGAAGTAAATGGACACTTTATACTCTGTTAAACTTGAATCATTTCTGACACCATTTGCTTCCTCATTTCAGGGGTTTACAGCATGAGTGATTTACAACTGGAAGAAATGAAGTTTTCAACTCCCATGCGAAGCATGAGAAGCTTGGTCACCCGGAAAACCAACGGTCAGTCCGAAGACAGCCTCGCGGGCTACTTGACTCCGCCCACCAGCATGGGCAGCGCCACGCCTGCTGGTACTCCCAAGAAAACAGCCCCCACCACCATTTCCTGAGGCCTGTCTCCTCGGACCATCCACTTCACCAAGGTCCTGAAAGTATTTTACTTCTAAATTGCCGAATGAAAATCCATGATCACCCATACGACAATTGATTTTCTGTTAAATGTAGGAATCGTCTCTGGAAATTTGCTGAGTAGTCCCTCTTATGAATTTTATCGGGGTTTGACGTAAAATTTTCAGATCTATGTGTCTTCCTTGTCGAGTTCTAGTATTTTTTAGACCCTACGTGAGTTTTGATCTTGAAGATAGAAATTTAGGTATATAATATAGCTCTTATGAAGTCGACTTTTCCATAACTCTTCGGTATTGAGTGGAAAGTATTGTCTCACTTTGAAGTATTTGTGAAATTAGTATTGTGGTAATTAAGCGTGCACAATTACCTCTAGTTTTAGATAATATACCTACCTACTACACGATACATATAAAAATGAATTTGTACTTATATAAATTTATGCATTAACCTTACTTTTTATGTTCAGCTATTGGAATCACGGTTCCTCAAAACTATTATTTGTTGTCATCTCTCAGCTTTGAAGTGAGATGAGAGGCGAAAAGTTGTAGCATTTAGGGATTTTGTCTTTCCTGTTGGAATAGATTTTCGTTTTATTTATGACTCAATATTAACATCATTTGTCTCTGATAACTTAATAAATAATAAATCACGGATCGACACGAATTAGTATCGTGTTTGGCTCATCTTGGCAATGCTTTTATAACGGAAATGAAATAGCTTGTTTGTGGATGCTCGATGGATTAACACCTCCAGTGATGTATATTAATTTTCTTCTCGAATCACCGTCCAGAGATTTTAGTTCAAAAGTGGAACTACCCGGTGTTATTCATTATTTATTTATTTTGACATGAATGAAATTCAGTATTTGAGTATTGTCGGTATTACTAAAAAAAAATGTATATGGAAATGTTTAGTAATTTGTTTAGGAATAAAAATACTTGAGGAAGACGAAACTTTTGTCTCGCGAACTAATGGTTAAGTCTGTTAAGTCGAGGTTGTAGGGTGGTGGAGATGTAGGTTGTTCGCAAATTTGTGGACAAGTAGGTGAACTACGAAATTCACACTAGTGGCAAATGGTAGGTTGGATGGTACCTACACCGTGCATGAGAAACCAGACTGGTGATGGGATATCGGTGGTTAGAGTGGCATCCATGAGTCATCAAGCTTTCCAGTGGCCCTCTGTTAACTCAGTTGTGGAGGTAAAACACGTTGAGGAGCCTGGTGTAGACACCAGGAAGAAGAAGAAGTGGAAGGAACCCACCACCCCTTCCCCTTCTTCCCCTTCCCTTCTTCTGGTGTAGAAGTGGAAGTTTAGGTGGTCCAGAATGGCAATGTGACCACAGCAGCCCTCCTCACTGGGCACTGCCTGTTGAGATAGCATCTCAATGGTAAGGCTAGGACAATGGGGTATTTCAGTCAATTTTTTTTTTCAAAAGAGCATGGGTCAGGAATAACGGTAATCGGGTCTGTTCGTAGAGAAATGTTTAGAAGAAATTAGGGAAGCTAATGAAAGTTGAAGATTTGAATGATGTGACGTAGTAACTTGTTGTGACGTATTAACTTGCTGACCTTGGATCGAGACATTCCACTAATCCCTTGTGGTCTCGAACGCCTCGTGGCCTTGGATACTACAAAATCATTCATGGAGGCCCGCCTTTTTTTCAAATGTGTGATCTCTTTATTTAATTTTTCTACCACATTATAGTATCAATGGGCAAAAAGTTAGAGTATAGAGGTTTTCAATGGTGCTGAATCCAAATTTGAGGTCAAAAACCTGAATTTCCGACCCACCGAAATACCCCATTGAATGTCGACTTAGTTGCGAAGGAGTGGATACAGCAGAACACATACTCTGTGAGTGCCCTGGTGTAGCATCTACCAGATTTCGAAAAGCCCGCAAAAATCCTTCACTTTGTGCAAGAAGAGGTCTTAAAGCGGGTACTTAATTCAAACTATGGTCTAAATGATTAATGGCTTGCCCTTCCCATGAATAGAGGGAAAAATAGCAATGTGGGCACGATATCAGGTCCATCCGCATGGATGATGGAGGGTTGAGGGGAAGGTTTCGTCTAACTCACCCAGGCAAGAAGTCGTTTGGACCTTTCAACTGACAACTATCGAACAGCCTAAAGCGATAATACTTGACCCCGTGGATAAGATTCTTGAGTTCAGAGTTAATCACTCATGGCGAAGTGAAACCCAATCAATGGTTGGGTTATCATCGGTAACAAGTGCTAACTTGGAGTCCTGGCCAGTAGATGTTTGTATTATCCTTCTTCGTTCCGTCGTAAGCCTTTTCTTCGTTCTTCCATTGATGGCCAGTGCCTTCCAAATGTTCGCACAGGTAGGATGGCCAATGAGTGTTGGGAAAAGGGGTGGACCCTACCGAAGATTACAGCGAGCTTAGTATAATGAATTAACTATCCTTTTTAACATGGTTTACATGGACTCGTGAAGCAGGGTCATGACTCCGTAAGGGATGAAATAGAAAAATTAGCAGCCCTAGCATGGAATGGTGTGGTAACTGAGCCAGTTATGAGGGAGGGCAGTGAGCGAACACCCGGGCTTGTCGCCGATATAAAAGTCCAAGGGGTCTGGAGTAGGGAGAGGGCGTCTTTCTTTGACAAGCGCGTTATTAACGCTGACGCCACTTCCTACTCGACCCGGGAATGGTCTGACATAGCCGAGTCAGCCGCAAGAACGAAACACCTAAAGTACGACACTGCAGCAGAGGACCTTCGCGGCACTTTTACACCTTTAGTTTGCTCGTGTGAAGCTGTACTCCACAGAGAGTTCAGGAACTTCGAGAAGCGACTCGTCGATACGCTCACTGACAAGTGGAGCAAGCCCCAGTCGTACATAGCCGGATGGGTGCGAGTGAAGATCCAACTCGCAGTCATCCGAGCTGTATCACTTCGACTTCGAGGGACGCGAAAAGACCTGAGGTGCCACAATCCATCTAGAAGTCTGGGACTGGAAGATGGATCACCGCTTCCTCTCCTCAGAGACTGATCTGGAAATACGGGCTTTGCCATTCCTGATCCCACGAATTTCCTGCCTGCTCTCGTCCATTCATGATTTACCTGTAAAACGTTTCTAGAACTGTAGAACAGTTCGGCTCACTCCACCATTTCTCTTAACATCCAATTGAACGGGAACTCCCCATGTCGTCTGGAACGAATGTGATGATTATTTGCCGTTCAGTTAAGGCAGGCTGCCATCAGTTCATTCACTCCCGAGACATCGCGACCTTATTATTAGTTGATGGATTTTGATTATTGGTTTTTCTATCGACTCTCCTTCTTGGTGGACTCGTCGAAATATTTCATAACAACGGTTCAGAATTACATAATTCTTGCTCCAATTCTGCAAATTATTACACAACGGTTTATAATTTTTCTTTGAAAATCACCCGTCTGCAAAGAACTCGGCTTTGCCATTCATAGTACCAAACTACCTTTCGATAGAAAGTACCTTCGAACTAAACATCTTAGCCCCAAAGTTGCCTTCATTACGAAATTTGGTTTTTAGTTTAAGGGAGACAACTGACTTAAAACTGGGGAACGGCCAACGAAGGACCTAAGGACGGTTGGAAGGACGTGGTGGGGGTGGGGGGGAGGTCACTCGTGTTATGATTAATTTCACAATGAACTCTCATTTACCCATGATTCATCGTTCAGAGCTCTGAATGGTCTCATTCGCTTTTAAAATTGGAACACTATTCTAAATTGATGAAAAAAGTCAGTAATTATTAATTCACTAATTAAATAACTAATTATCCTCTTCAGCGGAACGGTCGGTCCCACCAGAGCTCCGGGAGGTGTAAAAGAATCTTAAAAATCGTCGCTATTTTAAATTAACGATAAAAATACCGGCAAATCGAAAGTTTTCAAGGTAAAATGTTTTCCGCCGCTTTTCACCCCTTAATTAGTACCTAGAGACTGATAATAACCGAAACCTTTGGGGCACAACTAGACCCCGATGGGAGCCGATCTAACAAATTTCAGCGAAATTGGTCTACGGGAATTTGGCAAAGTGACGGACGGAAAAATTTGCATTCGATTTTTGGATTCTACATAGGTACTTTGAAATGTAAACCATCAAATTTATAATTGTGGTTATTAATATATTTATTTATTTTTTCTTGCTCAATTCCAAAAGTAAAAATTGTCCATAATTCTGAAGATCATGGAAATTGGACACCGTCTACACTTGAATACTCTAACGAAGAGAAATATCATTCGTTTCAAGCTGTAACATCAGAAATGTTCATGTAATCTGTTGCGTCATGAGTGAAAAAGACCTCAAACGTCCCAAAATGATGGCGGCAAGTAAGCAGACAATGGAAGTTCAACTGAGTTCCGTCAGATTGCTTCCCTTCAGGCCAACTGCCGCTTTTGGGTAGCTTTTCAGTTAAGAAGAGCATCTGGTGATATGTGCTACCAATTACTCGTTCGGTCTACTTTTTTTTTGTTTAAAATTAATAATAAAATCGTATGAGGTTATGTAACTCCTACGACGTTTAATTATTGTCTGTACTTACTTCATTTCTACTTGATAGGTATTTTATTTCGAAATTACTTGCCAAAAATTGATTTATAATTAATTACCGATGTAATTCAGTGATCAGTTACTTTTTCAGTTCCTACTTTATCGAACAGTTTTCAATTCGTTTTCGGAATATTTGTAGAATAAAATTTAAAACTAATAATTATCGCACTCGTAATAGTTTTTAAGTTAATTTCCTTTAATTTTATTAAAAATTGAACCCACTTCTAGTTGACCCATTATGTCATTTCTTCTCCATAATAGTCAGTGGATTATTTTAAACTAATAACATTTTAATTGCCTACTTAGTTAAGTATTATGTTCGTTCTGCGATGTTCTCTACTAACGGCTAGTCGATTCATGTATTCGTTTTCCTCTCCATTCATGATTTCATCCATAGATCATAGTTCCTCGTTTTCTATTTTAGTGCAATTCCCCTCGACCATGCTATGAGAAATTATTTTGAAAATTAAATTGACCGTCGATTTCTCACTTTTTGTGCTCAGTTTGAATTTCAACGATGCACCCAATGTTTCGTCGGTACACAGTTTGAAATGTTTTGCGGGTCAGAATCTGTAATTTTGAGTTCTAACTGAGGAATTAGTACCCTTGGATATCTTGACTGCCGACTCCCAGCTCTTAATTTTGTTCAAGTCTGCCATAAAGGGAAGGTTCACTTCGAAGTGATCAACGTAGATACTCAAATCTGAAGTGAATACTTACAATTTTCGACAAATGTTCCTGAAATTGAGAGTTGAACTTGATCAACGCTTCCATGTAAGAAAGATACCTTAGTTCCTTAGTCTGTTATAAAACCATTTAGATTGTACAAAATTATACCCCAAACACACTCAAGTACTAAATTTTGGTATTTTGGGCGGTATTTCGCAGAATTTTTGAACCTTTCTACGAAATGTTGAAAATTCGGAACTCACATCGAAATGCGTGTTTTTTAGCTTTTTGAAAGCAGTACAAATCTCGTATATTTTGGGTTTTGCGCAAAATTTCCAGTAATGACGTTGTGATACATTGAAAAACATTATACATAATTACAAAAATCTGTAAACATTGGTTTAGAAAATTGCCTAATGATTGGCTAGGGAATGATTTGGTGAGTAATAGAAAATGGATCTCGCGCTCATACTTGACGAGTGAAAGTTTTTTCATATCTGACCATAAAGCACGGCTCATGGAATCGTGTGGCATATCCAAAATCCAAAGTTGTGGGGAATCTTTACTACTATTTGTCCTATCGACTCCATTCTTGGACTATTGTCTTCCCTTACTATCTCTTTTCCAACCAGACAATGAAAAAACGCGGGTTTTGAGATTACTGGTTAACTGGAAAATTTGTTTCCCTCAATGGAATACTGATACATCTGCTCGCTGACACCCAACAAAGCAACTAGGCATGATGAGAACTCCGGAAGATGAAGAGCTCGCCCTAGCAGCTTCAAATAACCACCAAGCTCAAAATGACCAAAATTTGAGATGTTACAATGTTCCACGATGAGTGCAACTTGAATTCAGCCCAAAAATAGCGTACTCTCTATACAAAAATTACAACTGTTTTCATTCTATTTCATTCATCTTTAACCCTTAACTTGGCAATGTAGCTTTAAAGCAACATTTGCAAATTTCACGATAGCCATGGCATAATGCCATAATGATTTTTAAAAGCATTTTTCCCTTGTTTCTGAGCGTATTAAGCATCAATAAACAAAATTATTTTAACGATAAGTCGACCTGAAATTTTCTTGCCAAGTTAAGGGTTAAATATCCTAGGTAATCTCGGAATCATTATTTACCTACTTGAAGCTGCTGCCAGCTTAGTTTTTGGTTTCCGCGTTCTTATCTTGAAACGCAAAACATTGTATTTAGAAGAATTGGTTTGAAACTCGGCAAGTATTGGGAATAAAACCAAAACTGAGTACGTCGATGGGTTTGTTGAAAATTTAAACTGAGTGCAAAAACGCCTTCCCTGTAAAGGCCATTCAAGATATCTGGAATTGAGTGTCATTTCTTTTTGGGCGAATTATTTATCCATTTACACTTAAACTTCAAGGAAGTGTTCTTGGTAGTTTTTAGGTGGTTAGATTTATGTTCGCTAATTGTTTGCCATTCCTCGAAGCTTATGATCATAGTTCCGATAACAAGACTGGGATAGAACGATCGTGTTCATTTGATGCATTGTCTCGATAGAATTCCTGTTACAATAATATTCCTGAATACTCAGGTAAGGTAGGTAGGTATCATGTACTCAGGCAGGTTTCCGTGTGTAACCTACCCGATTTGAATGAACACTGGGTACTGTTTAGTTATGTGTCTACTCATTGGTTATAGGAATCCTTCCGATTGAATGAATAAACACTTCAAACCAAATATCTACCTACTTTATTTCTTCCCACAATTCTTGTGAAGTATTTCAAGTGATAGAAATGTGAATAATTTATTTTTGACTAATCGATTCGGTAGTCACGTAATAACGTGAATTTTGGGTCTGCAGCTCGACCCCTTTTCAAGGTTGAAAAAAAATGTTCTCAAAAATCAAAATTTTGTTTCAGGCCTTCATGAACAATTTGGTTCCGAGTCTGCGTGTCTGAAATTTTCAGAGGTTATGCAGATTGGGGTGTAGATGGATTTGCGTACGTGCAAGTATAAAATCCTTGTAACATCTACAACTACCACGTTTTGGTTTATTATTTTCAATAATGAACCTTTGGAATCGACCAAGAAACAATTTTTTTTAACCCTCCCTCAAAATTTGTTGGTTTGCGTTTCAAGGTACACTTTCCCCACATTGACCGATTTTGATGAAATTTGGTATATAGGCTCCATTTGGGGTCTAGTTGTGCCCCGAAGATTTTGGTTTATGTAGGTCACTTCTAAGGGGTGAAAAATTAATTTTGAAAACGCCTTAACTCAAAAAAATTGATATAAAGGTATTGTTTTTCCATCAATTTAAGATAGTATAGAATTTTTTGAGACCACGTGGAGCCCTGTAGGACAAACCGTTCTCTCCCTACGAGAATTTAAGGTTTGACGTACGATAAATCAGAAACACGAGTGTGAATCGCAAACGAGGCCTAATCTCCGTTCAAATTTTAGCTGACCGAAATGCGATCGATGTTTTTCTTCATGTTGGATGTTTGGTGGCTTTGCAGACGAGTGATCTTTATAGAAAAAATAATAAACCTTTGTGTAATAATTTGCAGCGTTTTTGGATTCTACGTACCTTGAAACGTAAATCAACAAATTTTGAGGGGGTGTTAAAAAAAAATTTCTTGGTCGATTCCAGAGGTTCATTATTGAAAATAATAAACCTTTGTGTAATAATTTTTTTTTCATCCGAATTTAATGCAATTTTTCTAGATGGTTCAGATTGGCGCGTACATATTCCCCTTTGAAAATCATCGCCCCGGAAATGATAGAAGCCACTGCGCAAGCGTAAATGTGCCTCTAGTCCTTGTACCAGCCATAACTTCCACATTTTCCATCCGAATTGGAAGAAATATTCATAGTTTGTGCGGGTTGACGTGTAGATGGTCCCCAATGAGGGTAGTGCAAGTTACTTTGTGATTGATGTTTTGAGATTAGGTGGTAGGAGAGATGGATCGGGTCATTTATACAATTGGGTAAAGAAAGAAGAAGCTATGTGTCACACCCACTTGTTTTGCTATACAGTAATCCATTACGACTGCTTGATCGCATCACTATTTTCGCCTCTGAATTGAAATGATGAGGTTTCTCAATCACTTGCACCGCGCTATTCCTTCATTTGGCTGTCTGATGGAGTCAATTCATTTTAGCAATTATTGTCCGTAGGCCTCTGGTACGAAGCTTCACACTACTTCTCTCACCCGTTGAAAACCAGATATCGTTATTTTCGTCCGGTCTAAAGCTGATATCGAACCTTATGGTCCCTAATATAGACAATATTGATCTCACCTATTAATCTGATAAATAGGAATTTAAAATGGGTTCCCCGTGTAAGTATTTATGTGGAATAGGGTTACTTAGTGCAAATTTATGTCTTTAAAAGGTTAAATTCTATCGATTTTCATCAGGATTTTTTTAGGGACGCTTAAGGAATTTCCAAACAAACCTTTTACTATTATATCGAGCTATAAATTGATGGTTTATTAAAGCTGGTACTGAAGTGAAGTAAATAGATACTCGTTGATTACTCTCACTCTTGGTCAAAATACAACTCGCTTCTGAGGGCTGTGTACCAGATTTCTGAGTTGGAATATGACAAGGAGGGAGGTTTGCTTCGAAGCTCTCACCATCCCATTCTGTTGCCGTAGTGTTCGAGAGGCTGTACAAATTCCAGCTCTGAATCAGAAAGATCTTGTATTTTACTTCAGCTTTGCCGATTTGATCACTTCCGGAGGTCTCCAAGATGGTACCTACGTAGGAATCCAATTTCAGAGCTCAAGGAAGAACTGGAGAGACATAGCATTATTGCTCATGCTGCTGATGAACTCAGTGGTAAAAGAGAAAATACGAAAATAATGAATTAATGTTGACAAAGGTTGATTTTATTGAGAAGTCGTTTTCGATTATCCTGATGATGTTTCACTCATTCACTTTTACCGTGGCTTTTACTGATCGGCTCGTGATGAAATCAATGTTCATTCTTCTTGGGCCCGGCTCAACCTAGCCTCCAAATTTGAGCTAAATCGGGCTATAAGGTGAGAAATTTTCGTTCAAGAGAAATCAGGGGAAATTGTCCGGTGGTGATGAAATTCATAAGGAACCAGCTCGAGTACCCTGAAAATTGTCTCAAACGCGTACCATGATTGTGAGCATAAACTGAATACAACTCGAAGAAACGAACAACGATCGCATTTTGGTCAGCTAAGATTTGAATGAGGACTAGGCCTCTTTTGCGATTCAAACTCTTGTTTCCGATTAATCGGAAGTCCCATAAGGTCTCATAGAGTGAACGGTTTGTCCTGTAGAGCTCTGGGTGGTCTCATTCGATTCTAAAAATTCGAAAGAAGTGTCAGCCCTTATTTTTTACCTCTTAGAAGTGGCTGACATCAACCAAAAGCTTAGGGGGCACAACTAGACACCAAAAAATGGAGCCCACTTACCATATTTCATGAAAGTCGGCCCACGGTAACTAAGGAAAGTGCCCCTTCGGCGGAAGGACGGAACTATTTTTATTCGATGTTCGGATTCTATGTAAGAGCCTTCCTTGAAACGTGAACCAACAAATTTCAAGGGGGATTAAAATGTGATTTTCTAATAATAAACCAAAATGAATATAACAAAAAACCACCACCACCGACATATTGTTTTTTCTTCTTGGAAATTGGATTCAAATGGGCTGAAAAAAGATTTGTAGGTACGTCATTATTTGTGTTCTTCGTTGAGTGTTGTCCTCCTTCACCCCTGGTTAATCGCACAAGGACTCCAAAGTCTGTGGAAAGTTTTAAAAATGCGTTATCTTAACCACTTTCATAAATGGAAAGAGATAGGGGTGGAATGTTTCACTTTGAAGGCTCTGGACCCAACAAGAATGTTATCAACCCCTCACATTCGAAAAAATTATGAACGCCGAGGTACATCCGAAAATAAGACTTGTTTTTCCCACTGCGTTCCGCATTGCCGGCAAAGTGCCACGTGCCGTTCGCGGCAAATGTCTCAATTCCTCCTATCAGCTCTGCCTCTTTGTAGAAAAGACGATTGATGTTAAACGTACCGGAAAAAAACACATCGGACGCGTCGTTCGGGGAGCCACTTAAGGCAGTTTGTTGGTATAAAAGTGTTGTTTGTCATAAGTGGGGTCGTTGGAAAAGAGGCCCAGGAAGTGGAAGGAACGCCTACCAGAGGGATCGAGGGAGGCTGCTGAGAGCGGCGCGCTGTGACGGTGATAAACTGGATCAGGGGAAAAAGTCCAATAATGGTTGTAACTCAATAAGTTTCCCGTCGTAAATGATCAAAAAGGACTCTTATTCAATTGCTTCCTCGCTGTCGAATGTAGGGAAGATTTCGGTGCAGTAAGTCCAAAACATATTGTTGCTTCCGAGTCTACCAAGGTAGCGGAAGCTTTGTTTTCACTTTTCAAGGACGAAAAAAAAAAGTTCTCCAAAATCAAAATTTCCACTCGCGTTTTGCGTTTTAGACCTTTCTGAACAATTTTGGTTCCGTGTCTGTCTGTCTGTCTGTCTGTGTGTCTGTCTGTCTGTGTGTCTGTCATGAATTCCTTGTAACGCGCATAACTATACGAAGTTATTGTCCGATTTCTATGAAATTTTCAGGGATTGTGCGGGTTGGTGAGTAGACGGTCCCCTATGAAAATCATCATCCCCGGAGTGATAGAAGCGACTGCGCATGCGCAAACGTGAATTCCTTGTAACGGCCATAACTTCTACATTTTCCATCCGATTTCAATGAAATTTTCAGGGATGTTACAGACTAGTATTTAGATGGTCCCCTATGAAAATCATCACCTTCGGACTGATAGTAGCCACTGCGCATGCGCAAACGTGAATTTCCTTGTAACGGCCATAACTTCCACATTTTCCACCCGATTTCGATGAAATTTTCAGGGATTATGTGGATTAGGTTGTAGATAGTCCCCTATGAAAATCATCATCCCCGGACTGATAGAAGCGACTGCGCATGCGCAAACGTGAATTCCTTGTATCAGCCGTAACTTCAACTGTCCTCCAGGGGTCGCGGGTTCGAATCCCAGCCGAGGCTAAGTATTTTTTTGATCCAATCACATACATCTACTCACTTAATTTTTCATCCGAATTTTTGAAATTTTCTAGGATTGTCCAGATTAGCGTGTAGATGGTCCCCTATGAGGGTAGTGGAAGGTACTTAGAGATTGGTGTTTTGAGATTAACAACTATGCATCTGATCATCTATATAATCGGGTTATGGATACGAGGAAGCTATGTGCCACACCCACTTGGCAGACGTTTTTAGTAATGCTTGCGTTCCAGCGGACGTCCCATTGGATAAGCATCAGATCAGTTTAAACCAGTTGGTAAGCGATAAAACTGTTTCACTTGATGTAATTTATTTAGTACTGTAGGCAGGAAATAGTGGTCCCCCTCCCCCTCATTATTGTCCACCATAACGTTTCTAGCGGCATGGGAGCATCAAATTTGACGAGCATTTTAAAATCCATGATCCCAACCTGTGAATTCGAGCCCCCCCCCCCCCCCCCCCCCACCACAACCATTGGCGCTAGTCTGCCACCAAAGCGGAAATACGTCGTAACGTTGAACTTTCATCTATTAGTTTTGGTAGGCAGTCCGTCGAGGTTCTCAACCGTATTCAAGATGAAACACAAAAAAAAAACCCCCAATAAATACCTATGCGGTTTATGGTGGAAAATCCGGAGGTATAATGAGAATTTTCCTCAATTTCAAAGTAAGCTATAAAGGAACCGAAATGTTGAAAAATCGGATGTTTTGTGAATACTATCCCCTCACACACCCCCTCCCCTTGCGAATTTAGATACTCTGATGGAATAAAGAGAACTTTGGAAGATTTCTGAGTTGAACAAAAAAAGAAACACTCAAATCGGTCTGAAATTGAGGCCTGGGTAGATTTTGCAGGATTATGCCTGCAAACGCACGTTTTTTAAGCTTTAACCCCCTCTTTCTCTCCCCCCCCCCCTTGAAAGGCAAAATTCGAAATTTTGGCGACGTAGAACGCACAACTAGACAGTTTTCCGCGTTGAACAAGAAAGAACCACGAAAAACGTGGATTCTTTTTTGACCGACTTCAACGCGAAGAAGAGAAACGAACGAAAGAGGAGGTAGGTACTCAATTCGGGTTGTCGTGGGACGATTTTTTTTTTCGTAGAACCAAAAAATGTGGATTCTCCGAAATCAATAATTTTACTCGCCTTCCAGAATTTTTTGATCAATATACATCGTGCTTGAGGAAATTTACCCATTACTCATACCAGTCAGCCTTACTAGTGCAGAGGCTCACACAGGTTTCTTTAAAAAAATCTTCGAAATCAGACTAAGAGTTCAGCCCACTAGGTCTCCAAGTACGAACTTACCCCTAGGTGTCCAAGTAGGTACCTTTCAAACTTGAGCAAAATCGCACAAAAAGTGTATGCTGAGACTTCAGATGACGATAAAACTTACAGGGAACCATCTAGAGCCCCAAACACACAATATTTCATGGAGTTCTGAAATTGTTACAAGGATTTCACGTTTGAGATTACGTAGTGGCAACCGATGAAATTCGTGGGGACACAGATCTCAAGTCCCAACCATTCAACTTCTGAAAATGTCATCGTTTTAGCTCGTTAAAAGAATTGAGAATTTCAGCATACCAGTGTGAAAGCAAGCAGCAGCCAGTGTTGCTGTTTATTTGGGGACCATAGAACTCTAAGGAAACAATCTACACCTGATCAATTCCTGTAAATTTCATCAGAAACGGTCTGTAACTTCGTACAGTTTTCCCCCTTACTCGGATTCACAGACAGAGACCAGCTCATTGACAGATGAAGACAAAACCAAAAGTGATCAAGAAGGTGCAAAACGTGAAATGGTGGTTATGTCGTCGTGTGAAGGCGATGGTCTTAACGTCGGCTTGTCGATTTCTATTGGTCCCTACTCAACGAAGGTGAAGGATGGGACAGCACTTTCTGTCCGGCGCGTTACCGCCTACCGCATGCAGGAGTGCTTGATGAATTCAGTTCAGCTGCGTACCTCGGCGCGATTGCTCACCGACCGGAGGGAGAAAGTACATTTACCTAGTTCCTAGTTGGGGGCAGACAACTACTAGGCGAAATGGGAGCAGAGGCTGGTGCAATGTGCTTACTGAGACTTCCAAGGAACTTTGGGCTTCTAAGAGAAGGCGAGGTAGAACGAGAAATAATCAAGTCGATTGTTAGAAGACGAATGCATGAATGTCTGTCGGTGAAGCCCTCCTTTTATACTACTTTAATAAGGTAAAGGGAGAGTGGAGGAGGGTGACGTCAAGTGACGTGTTTGTCCCCCGTACCTCACTCTACCTACCTGGCACGATGAGTCACTCAGTTTTTCCCTTGTGTCCTTTATTGGAGAACTAACAAATTCGAGTATATGAGTCATTACAGTGATGAATATTATTTTTTATCACAAAGAAGTCAAAACAATGCATTTACTACCAAAATAATATTGAAAACATCGATAACAACCCTTGTAAACATCGTAACTACCCTCTTTAATTGGAGACCTTCAGTTAAAAACTAAAACCCCTAAAAATTTGATCGATATCGAATAGAAACTCGGAAAATTCATAGAAAGATACTGACTGAGTCAATACGTCAGCGCCTAACTACTTGTCACCCAAGGTTGACTAAGACATGGTACCTGCATAGGAATAAAATGATGCATGGAGGATTTTACATTTTGCAAATGCTATCGTTCAGGATGGTTTGGTCCCCGAAAGGGACCTACGAATTTTCAAATATTTTTTGTGTTAGTCGGTCTTTAATTGAGACATTTACATAGTTTTTGCAATTTCTGCTGCTGCTGATTTTTTGTTGATTGAAATATGAGGAGTTTGATTCCAAAAGGTACTAAAGACTATTTTTATCGAAATTGAGTTGAAACTTTCGAAGGGTTAAAGGAGGGTAGTTCTTCTCAAAAATGCGATCGTTTTGGAGCAAAAGATAATCTATACCCTTGAAAAACGAAGGTGGATATTTCGTTTGATTTCAAAAGGTACTATATCCACCAAAATGGCGGTCTCTTATCCGTTTTGTTTCAAAAAGTACTTTATCCACTTCGTTTGATTCCAAAAAGTACTAAACGCCACGTTTTGTTTCAAAAAGTACTATATCCATAAATCTGATATTTCAAATATCGTTCAAAATTATTTTAAACTTTGAACTAATTTACCTTTTTTCAATAAAATTTATTATAATTTAGAAATATATCAAAAATAACATCATTGGTTTATAGCACGTTTTTCAGGTCGCTATGGTTTCGCGTTTTTCTCACGTTTGACCAAAATTGATAAATAGTGCCTTTTGGAATCAAGCTCCTCATATGGTGATCATAGCAACAATGGATGTGTAGACCTATCAAACAGCCTTTACTCATGAACCTCGAGTTCTTGTGGCAGTTTTTTCTTCTCCTTTGTTGGGAGGGGACGTTTTCATACTTTTGGTTTATTATTTTCAATACTTAATGAACCTTTGGAATCGACCAAGAAAAAGAAATTTTTAATACCCCCTCAAAATTTGATGGTTTACGTTTCAAGGTACGTAGAATCCAAAAATCGAATAAAAATTTGGCCGTCCGTCCGCCGTACGCCGTCCGCCGTCCGCCGTACGCGGCACTTTTACCACTTAGCATTGACCGATTTTGATGAAATTTGGTATGTAGGCTCCATTTTGGGTCTAGTTGTGCCCCGAAGATTTTGGTTGATGTAGGTCACTTCTAAGGGTTCCAAAATCAATTTTGAAATTTTGAAAACGCCCTAGCTCAAAAAATTTCGATATAAAGGTATTGTTTTTCCTTCAATTTAAGATTCTATAGAATTTTTAGAATTTTTTGAGACCACCCGGAGCTCTGTAGGACAAACCGTTCGCTCACTAGGAGAATTTAAAGTTTGGACGCACGATAAATCAGAAACACGAGTGTGAATCGCAAAAGAGGCCTAATCTCCGTTCAAATTAAAGCTGACCAAAATGCGATCGATGTTTTTCTTCATATTGGATGGTTGGTGGCTTTGCAGACGAGTGATTTATATAGAAAAATAAAAAATAATAAACCATTGTGTAATAATTCGCAGCGTTTTAGGCTCACTATGATTCCTCGTTTTCCGGGGGATTGGAAACAAACTTCTCGGCTTTTTAGCAGGAGTTCCATGGATGAACAAGTACCGCTGTACCACACCTCTCCTGAACTCATGGTATGTGATTGCTGCCTTTGAGGTGCCTTACAAAGTTGCCAAGCATTTTGCATCGTGTGTGTTGGGTCTTTCTCCAGTTGAAGGAGGTAGGTTGAGGGGGATACTGCGGCAGTATCCCTATAATTTTTTTTAATTAGTCGAGTGCAGCTGTGACAGCTAACCTATCTCTTGTACAAAAGACACATGTGCTCAATCAACTCAAAAAAAAGAAAAATCTTCAATTTCATAGACACATAGCAGTGACACTTTATGCCAAATCAGATACCCTGATGTCCAAACTATTGAACCCTTCAATTATCTACAAAAAACCAAGTGTCACACTACTGGAAGTAGAACTAAACAAAAAACTAAGGTTTTTGACGACTATAAAAAACCCATTTTCCCACTGGAAATACCAATAAGCTTAATGAAATAGACCAGATGCATAGAAGCGCTAACTCATCACTGTACCAGCTGAGACCAATACACATAGAATACATGGCTCTCAAACAATGCGCCAAAATAAAGACGTACCTACAGCCATCAAAAGTCCTGATGATGCTAGTCACCTAGCGAAAGTGCACTCGACTAATTAATAAAAACTATAAGGACATTGCCGCAGTATATATCCCCCTCAACCTACCTACTTCAAGCATTTTGGTAGGAGTGTCAATTCCAAATAGAAACAGTGGATACCACCATATTTTCTTTTATAACTGACCCTCAAAGATCCAATGTTGTCGTCAAACCGATCGACGCCACCCATGAAACGATTGTTGAATTAATGCTGAATGACATTTGGACAATGTGGAAACCCCCAATCTTATGGATCGGCATCACACCATGGCAGTTTGATGCTACAGACACGATGCTATTTTCATTCCATCTGACAATACTCAAATCTTCAAGATTTCTTAATGAAATTGTGCCTCTCACAGTATTTCTCAAAAACATCCAGACCAAAACCGCACACTCCATAAAAATATAGAAATCGGACAATCAGCCATTGTAGTAAAAAGTAAAGTAAACAATCATTTCAGGTTGAATTTTCTTCCGACTACCAACCTTTCCTGGCTTCGCGGACGCCATCAGCTGTCGTATTCCAGGGGGAAGAACAGATTTGGTTCTGATGATTTCGCTCGCTTATGCCTCACCCCCTTAAGAGGAGAGGGTGCACACCAACAGCCCGACTCGACAAATTATTAGGGCATGCGATCCCGCCCGCGAGTGGTCGTAAACCCAAATAATCTCCCGTTAGTCCGTTGATAAGCCAAAAAAAATTGTAACTGAAGAATAAGAATTGTTTATGGTGCGTTAAAACGTGAAATGCAAAGTTAAATTTTGATTGGTGGGTCTTGAGAAACAGGTCCTTAGAAGAAGTGCGAAGTAGGAGATTGGCGCTCACGTCAGAATTGAGTTCCAGAGATGGAGGTTCGTAAAAACCTACTCACAGACTACCACCCGTCATACTACTACCATTTTAAAAATAGTGGTAGATAACACGATCTTGAATCGCTACTATAGATCTAAAATCATTAGATGAATAATATGATGTAAAATATTCGTTCAACGAACATAAATTAGGTAAGTGTAGGTAGTATGGTAACAGGGTAGATTTAGGAAGGTTAAGTGCTGCAGGACTGAAACTTTTTTCATGACCAATGTCACACTTAAGGATTAGTACTTTACTTACTGAAAATACTTATTTCCAATTTTGCTTCCGAGTCTACCAAGGTAGCGGAAGCTTTGTTTTCACTTTTCAAGGACGAAAAAAAAAGTTCTCCAAAATCAAAATTTTCACTCGCGTTTTGCGTTTTAGACCTTTCTGAACAATTTTGGTTCCGTGTCTGTGTGTCTGTCCGTCTGTCATGAATTCCTTGTAACGCGCATAACTATACGAAGTTATTGTCCGATTTCTATGAAATTTTCAGGGATTGTGCGGGTTGGTGTGTAGACGGTCCCCTATGAAAATCATCATTCCCGGACTGATAGAAGCGACTGCGCATGCGCAAACGTGAATTCCTTGTAACGGCCATAACTTCCACATTTTCTACCTGATTTCGATGACATTTTCAGGGATTATGCAGATTAGGTTATAGATGGTCCCCAATGAAAATCATCATCCCCGGACTGATGTAGCCGCTGCGCATGCGCAAACATGAATTCCTTGTAACGGCCATAACTTCTACATTTTCCATCCGATTTCAATGAAATTTTCAGGGATGTTACAGATTCGTATTTAGATGGTCCACTATGAAAATCACCACCTTCGGACTGATAGTAGCCACTGCGCATGCGCATACGTAAAATCCTTGTAACAGCCTTAACATTTACATTTTTCATCCGAATTTGATGAAATTTTCTAGGATTGTCCAGATTAGCGTGTAGATGGTCCCCTATGAGGGTAGTGAAAGGTACTTAGAGGTTGGTCCTAGAGATCAACTACTATGCATCGGATCTTCTATATAATCGGGTTATGGATACGAGGAAGCTATGTGCCACACCCACTTGGCATTTTATATTGTATACAGGGTTGACTGTCAGTTTAACGGTTCCGCTCCCGCCTTCGAAAACTCTCACTTTGCAAAAGTGAATGACGATCGTCATCCCTTTTCTGTTAGAAGGAATCCCAGAAACACCAGCACCAATCTAATGTAGAATGATTAATCGGAACATGAATCAGGTATGCGATACACATCTGTGAAGTTTTATTTTTATATTTCAATTTGCGGTTTCTGTACATTTTTCTGTATTTATTGCTTATTTTTGATGGGGCCCACGGACGCAGTGGCTATTGAAAAAATTTGTTCATAAAAATAAAAACCATCATTTGTATGTAGCAAATTACTGTCTAATATCTTTAACATGATTGTGTAGATAGCTTATGAGAGAGGTAAGGAGAAAATCATGTTTGCCGATAATAACGTTACCAGGTAATTTAGGTATGTTAGAGTAAGCGCATTGCCCGCCGATGAAATTCATGGGGAAAACAGCACAGTTTTTGTAGTCAGTTCAAAATAACGTCGTAAGCAATGTAATGGACCTCTAAGGGAAAAAACCTCTCCCAAGAGGGTGTGGTACATAGCTTCCTAGTATCCTCAACCCGATTATACAGATGTTAAAATGCATAGAAGATACTGCAATCTCCAAGTACCTTCCAATACTCTCTAAATTTGATGATAACATGTCGATGAAATTTTATAGGGAACAATCTAAAGTCTTAACTAATAGCGGTACCTTCCTTGTACTTGCACTACGTGAGTTCACCGCTGACAAATAGGTAGGAAATTGGGTATTTAACACTTGATTTTGCTTTTGTGGTCCAAGTCTTCTGGAGATCTTGATATTTCCAGGACTTTGCCAGGTTGTTGACGGTTTGTAGTTGAAGAGTGGTAGAAGGAGTTGTAGTAGAAGAAAGTTGCCTTCAAATATGTCCAATAAACTGGGACATTTCGGTAGGCTGCAAAAAGTAAGAAGATCCATAAGGGATTTTCCTAAAATAGTGGGGCAGCTTCCTGAACAAGTCGATTGGTTCTGATCCATTTGGAGTGATTAAATGGTGGTATGAGTTGAATAAAATGAGTCAAATTACTTAGAAATGAGCGTAGAGGGGTAAATGTTGCTTCCATTCTCCAGTGTTCAAATTCATTGATCCTCGGGTGATTCGGGAAAATATGATTATAAAATCATATGATTTTCATTGAGAAAATTAGCGAGAGCATGATGACTGCGAACAATCCACAAGAGGCGTGAAGATCAGGGGAACTGAACTCTTCAACCAGTAGACAGTTGAGGTGAGTGTACCTCCGTCCTTTCTCTGTAGTAGGAAGAAGAAGGGTATCCTGGAGATTCAGTTCAAATAAACATCCCCCTTCTAATACCACTTCAATACAGACACACAAACTGACAGACACGAAACCAAATTCGCAAGTAGAAAATTAGATTCTGGAGGACTTTTTTTCAAACCATGAAAAGTAAAAACAGTACTTCCACTGCCTTAGTAGACTCGGAAGCAATTATTTAGCAAAATTGGCGTATTATGACACACGTTTAAGGGGGTGAGAGTAACAAATTTGTTACCCCCGGGGTGGCGCCGTGGTGGGGCCGGCCGGCTAGGGGGGACTCCCAGAATGGAGGGGATCCGCCCGGCCGCACTCCGGCCCTCACGCGTCTTCGCCCGACATGGTCACTTGAGTCGTGTCCGACCACCCTTAACGTCCAGCTACCACCAACCCTTTCCCCAATCCCTTCCCTGTGTTACGGAAATTTTTTATCTTCACCTTCTCCTCAAATTTAGTAGTTTTAAGAACGCTTTTGCCCCCAAAAAAGTAAATTATTTTTAAAATTGAAAAAGTAATTTTATTTTAAGAAGTAATTTTTTCTAAACTCTACTTTTTTATATAAAAAATAAGAAATTATATTTTGATAAACTTTTCTCAATCGATAAGTTTTCACCCTCCATCAATGTGAATCCCCATTCCCGCTCAAACAACCGAGAGTTTTTTCCCGATTTCCGTGGGTGTTCCTCGCATTTCCGCGCACGGCGAAGTGATTACTGCCTACACCAAACCTTCCGAGTGCCAAAGGAAAACTCCTCAGTGCTGGGGAAGATTCAAGCTATAGCTTCTAAGTGACGATACGTTTACGTTTCTTTTCTCTCCTCTACTTTATAAACAGAAGTGAATCTAAAACGTTTCTTTGAAGTGATCGCTGGCGGGAAGTTTACTTGTTCTTGAGTTTCTGTGAAGGAAAAAGTGCAACGAGATCAGTGTGTGTAGAGAAGACCTCGGAAAAACTCGGAAAGAGCATCTCTGTAAAATCCGGTGAGTTGTAATTGATTAAGACAGCATTTTTTAACAACTACTAAATCCATAGCTACGGATGTGCCTGTGATTTTAAAACATTTAATCGAGCAAGCTTTTGGTAGGAGGACTTCAATGAAGTTCAGCTTCCGCAATCGAATGAGAATATAGGAGGGATTTTTTTTTCAATGCTTCCTCAGAATTTCATGATTTGCATTCCGAAGTGTACGTACCTAGCTAATCTGGCACTGAGTTGAAATAGCCCTACTGTTCTGTATTACATCGAAGTCCCATTTGAGGTCTCCTCAACTATCAATCGTCACCAAGGGGATGAGGTCCTCAAAATTTCATATCTCGAAGACTTTTCCTACCTTCCTACTATAGCTATAGACTCCTCATAGCTTTTAGTTTATTATTTTCAATAATGAACTTTTGGAATCTACCAAGAAAAAAATTTTTAACACCCTCTCAAAATTTGTTGGTTTACGTTGCAAGGTACGTAAAATCCAAAAATCGAATAAAAATTTGGCCTTCCGTCCGCCGTACGAGGCACTTTCCCCACTTAGCATTGACCAATTTTGTTGAAGGTTGGTATGTAGGCTCCATTTGAGGTCTAGTTGTCCCCCGAAGATTTTGGTTGATGTAGGTCACTTCTAAGGGTTGAAAAACAAGGTTTGAAAATTTGAAAACGTCCTAACTCAAAAAGTTTTGATATAAAGGTGTTGTTTTTCCATCAATTTAAGATAGTATAGAATTTTTATAATTTTTGAGACCACGCGGAGCCCTGTAGGACAAGCCGTTCGTTCCCTACGAGAATTTAAGGGTTGGACTTACGATAAATCATAAACTCGAGTGTGAATCGCAAAAGAGGCCGAATCTCCGTTCAAATGTTAGCTGACCGAAATGCGATCGATGTTTTTCTTCAAGTTGGTTGGTGGTAACAATGGCAAAGCCGTGTTCTTTGGATACGAGTGATCCATATAGAAAAATAATAAACCTTTGAGTAATAATTTGCAGCGTTTTTCTAAAACGAGATTGAATTTAAAATATCTTCTGAATCAAATGAGATCACTCGGGGCATTGTCGAGAGTGAAAGCGAATTGAGTCCCTGATGTGCTGAATCGAAAAACTCCCATATCAGCTCAGGAAAACTATTAAAATGTAGACGTATAATCATAATATTGAAATACTTATTATACCTAGTTCACCGAAAATCGTGGGATTCAGAGCACAAGTGTATAAATAGGATGTACGAACAGTCATGACATTCTTGGAGTGGTTTTGAACTCAGGCATCAGCTTTGTAAATACACCTTTTTCCTAACTGCTATCATCTTCGAAATAGGTAATAGATAATTTTCGAAAAACTGCACGAAGGTTTGCCATTCAAACTTGAAAAAATTCCTCATTGTGACATACTATGCTCTATCGCCGTGCCCATATAATCCAATAATGTTACAGAACCACGATGTAAATCCCAATATTCGATTTCAACAATAAAATCTGGTATTTAGAATCTCCTTGAACTTTTACTTTCTATTTGAATAATAAATAAAAATAAATAAAATCTGGTACCTATTTTGAATCTCCTTGAACTTTTACTTTCTATTTGATTATGTTTTCCAACTTCATTTGACAGTTTTTATGAAGAGGAAGCACAGAATTCGTTGAGATCGGATTCGTATGGTTAGAAATGTGATGCGTGTTATATGGGTTGGCGGACACAAGCAGACATAACCTACTAATGGGTACTGCAATCAAACTGTGTAGGTTCTGCTCTTGAAGAGCAACGAACTTGTGGTCTTCGTGTGAGATCTCCGACTAGACCAAAAGTGTCCACTTGACCACGTGTGTCGGTCTATTGAAAGACCCCCTCCGGACACAACACCGAGCTAACAGTGTCCATCACTTTCCCACATCAAGCGTAGGTAGTTTCCAATAAGTGGGCTCATACCCAAACAAAAATAGAACACTTTTGGGCTTTTTCTGCCCTTGCACGGTATATTGAACTTTTACAGGTGGTAAGATGCCATGGTTTGTAGCATACTATTGTAGACTGTTCCAAAGGAATAGTTGGTTTGAGAGCAGGAATACCTACTCGAGATTCAGCCATGAAGTTTCAATAGTAAGTTAATTACCCACTCAAACAATAAACGGTTCAGCCTATATTTCTACTAAAAACTCATTTTCTACACTTTTCACAAACATTCTGGAAAAATGTTTTCTTGCATTCAAAAGTTTCTGAACAAGTTTAGTTCCATGTCTTCTGCTTGTCGGTGTGGAATGGTATCTACTCTTAGATTTACCTCTCTTGGTTCTTTGTTATCGCTCACATAGCTGATGTGACTCCTTTCCTCGCACGGTACATTGAACTTTTACAGGTGGCAAGATGCTATGGTTTGTAGCATACTATTGTTGACTGTTCCAAAGGAATAGTTGGTTTGAGAGCAGGAATACTCGAGATTGTCGGTGTGGAATGGTATCTACCCTTAGATGTACCTCTCTTGGATGAGTTCTTTGTTATCGCTCACATAGCTGATGTGACTCCTTTCCTGCCAATCCTAGTGGTTCCAAGAGGTTGCGCACCAAATTTTAGGTATCAAAAAGTATAGGAGAGATGTTTTAAACGAACTTATCTCACTTCCTCCCAATCACTTCCAATTAACCCAAAAGATTATGTACAACACACACGAGCTGAATTGAAAGATAAACTGTGGAGCAGTTCGGAAGTGTAGCTTCATCGTTGACGTAGCTGATGAGGATGAGTTTCTTCAGTATTATGGATGAGTAGGTTCCAGGTTATTTCAATAATATCACAAGGTCAGATATCAGTGGAGTAAAACTTGTCAGAAACTCAACCATCATTACTTTGGCGATCTTTTCTCAAGATAAGAAGTAAACTTTCGTGCACCTCTAGCAAAGTCTTAGCGCTAAGCGGAAATCCGAGTAAATTCAAATATACGGCGGGAGCGACGTACTACAGGTTTTTACGTCTGTTCGGCAGTTCTTTTATGTATTTAAGACCTTCAAACAAAAAAAAATACCCAAGAAAAACCGGCCGGCCGGCTTCCATATCGCAAGTCCCCACTCCGGTCAGGACGTTCTTTAGCCGACATGATTGCTCTGTCAGCCGCGAATCTCGGGGTAGCTATCAAAACCGTCAACACTAATGAATTCCTTCTCCATGTTGTATGCGCGATCTAGGAGGAAAACTGGGAGATAATAATCTGATTATTAGATGTAAAAGATAAGCAGGTGTATTTCGTAGCTATTTTATGTGTGGGTGTCAACATCTAACTAACTATCCTATTGCTATCTCACTATAGTTTGCTGTAAACGAACTTTACTTTCCCGCAGGTATGTAAATTTTACTCACATTCCATTAAATAAAAATATTTCACCTTGGATCATCCCGTGAATCTTCGGCAGCTCAGTCTGTTGTTCATCACTAATTTTTATATTGCATTAATCGTTGTCTGGATTAGTTTCTTGGGGTTTGATGAAGTAATACTGGGAAAAAAATGTTCGCATTAGATAAGCAGCGTAGCATAGGAATTACTTGCGGCTCAGCATCACCATCAGGTCAATCATCTCCTTTGACCAAGACAACTGGATCCTGCACACTTACTATGCACCTGTGTTTTAGGTTGCACTAAAAACTCGATGAAATTTGGATGGTCGAACTATTGGAATCTCGGAAATTACGTCTTCTGTGTAATCCGATGATTTAGAATGTCTCCCATAGAATTCCTTGCTGAAGTCTAGTCTTTGTCGGCGGGAAAAAACTGAAAGCTAAAATCCGAGGTTTGTGCTTTCTCGACGGTTACGGGGATTATGTGACAATTTCTCACGACTGTCTGTCCAACTCTGAGCTTCCATCGTTCGGCCCTTTAGGGACAGGTAAAGGTTGTCGTAGATACAAACATTTCCGACAAAGGGTTCTGAAGGTGTGAGTCTATTGGTACCTATATTATTTTCAATAATCAACCTTAGGAATTGAGCAAGAAAAATTAAAATATCATCCCCCCTCAAAATGTGATGGTTTACGTTTTTAGGTATGTGGAATCAAAAAAGACCATTCGTGCAACATGGATTTAAGAGCCAATTTTCAAAGAAGATTTTAAAAATTGTGGGAAAAAGTAAAATTATGTATGAATTACGTATGAAAAGAGTGAAGTTTGAAAAAAAATGCATGTTAATAATAATGACTTTATTGCAATAGATTCAATTTCCTCAAAAATTCGTCGTACGTCGTACACGGCAATTTTCTCAGTTCTCGTTTACCAATTTTGATGAAATTTGGGATATTGGCTCCATTTGGGGTCTAGTTGTGCCCCGAAGGTTTCGGTTATTGTCAATCACTTCTAAGTGATGAAAATGGGGGAAAACATTTTCAAAACGCCCTAGCTTGAAAACTATCGATATACAGGTATTGTTTTTTCATCAATTTAAAATAGGACAGTTTTAAATAATTATTGACACCACCCAGAGTTCTCTCTGGTGGGACTAACCGTTCGCCTAACGAGGATAATTAATGATTTTGTTTGTTAAAATTAATAATTACAGACGTATTTTCATCAATTTAAAATAGTGTTCAAATTTCCTTCTATAACAGTCCTGAGGGTCCTATTTTGACCCTATAACTGGGCCGAAAATGCAAAATCTTTTTGATTCCTAGAATAGAATTTTAATTATTTGTGCTTTCTTAATAACTAAAAACCAATTTTCAATGAAGGCACCCACAACTTTGAATTAGAATGTCTTGCTGGTTGGTATTAGTACTGGTAGAGCCGAGTTCCTACTAACCTTGTCAACTGCCTTATCTAAGGACCATGAGGAGGTGTGGCGGGAGGGGGGCTCTGGTCTTAGGTGCTGGATTAGCAGGGCCCTTGTCCTGATTAATTTCACTACAAATGCGTAGGTATTTAATAATCATTGTTGATTGTCTTGATGGTCTCATCATTTTCTACAAATTGAAGACCCTGAATTGGTACCCTCGGAAGCAATAACACCTATATATTCCTGTTTTCGTGCTAGGGTGTTTTGAAAACGTTTTCCCTCACTTTTTAGTGTAGTACCCTTAGAATTGGTTAACTATAACCAATAGCTTCGGGACACAATTAGACCCCATATGGAGCCGACATACCAAATTTCATCAAAATCGGTCCACGGCTAGGTACCTACTGGGCTAAGTGCCAGGGTACGGACGCACGGAAAAATTGTTATTAGATTTTGGTTTATTATTTTCAATAATAAGCCTTTGGAATCGAGCAAGAAAAAAAATTTTTAACCCCCCCTCAAAATTTATGTTTTACGTTTCAAGGTACGTAGAACACGAAAATCGAATAAAAAAATTTCCGTCCGTCCGCCGTACGCGGCACTTTTCTTAGCAACACTGGACCGATTTGGTTCAAATTTGGTATATGGGCTCCATTTGGGGTCTAGTTGTGCCGCGAAGCTTTTGGTTGATGTAGGTCACTTCTAAGGGGTGAAAATTAAGGGTTGAAATTTTCAAGAGTGCCCTAGCTCGAAAACTCTCGAAATAAAGGTATCGTTTTTTCACCAATTTTAAATAGTATTGAATTTTTAAAAATTTTTGAGACCACCCGGAGCTCTATAGGACAAACCGTTCGGTCCCTACGAGTACTTGAAGGTTTTCCTTCGATAAAACAGAATCATGAGTGTGAATCGCAAAAGAGGTCTAATCTCCATTCAAATTTTATCGGACTAAAATGCGATCGCTGTTCATTTCTTCGATTTGTATACAGTTTTGCCTTCTGCGTAACCAGTAATCAAATTTCCATATGAAGCTTTCTATTTTGGTTTATTATTTTCAATAATAAGCCTTTGGAATCGAGCAAGAAAAAAAAAATTTTAACCCCCCCTCAAAATTTGATGTTTTACGTTTCAAGGTACGTAGAATACGAAAATCGAATAAAAAAATTTCCGTCCGTCCGCCGTACGCCGTACGCCGTACGCCGTACGCCGTACGCGGCACTTTTCTTAGTTACCATGGACCGATTTCGATGAAATTTGGTATATGGGCTCCATTTGGGGTCTAGTTGTGCCGCGAAGCTTTTGGTTGATGTAGGTCACTTCTAAGGGGTGGAAATTAAGGGTTGAAATTTTCAAGAGTGCCCTAGCTCGAAAACTCTCGAAATAAAGGTATCGTTTTTTCACTAATTTTAAATAGTACTGAATTTTTAAAAATTTTTGAGACCACCCGGAGCTTTGTAGGGCAAACCGTTCGGTCCCTACGAGTACTTGAAGGTTTTCCTTCGATAAAACAGAATCATGAGTGTGAATCGCAAAAGAGGTCTAATCTCCGTTGAAATTTTTTCTGACTAAAATGCGATTGCTGTTCATTTCTTCGATTTGTATAGTTTTGCCTTCTGCGTAACCAGTAATCAAATTTCCATAATCAAAAGTCAATGGAGAATACTGAAGGCGCCTGAGTGGTCACTGATCAGCTGAGTGAGCTCCAAGGCCATTTCCTCTCCTGTTGAACGCAGGAACCTGAAATTTGAGAGGGCTGGTCAATTGAGAATGCTGAAGGCGCCTGAATGGTCACTGATCAGCTGAGTGAGCTCCAAGGTCATTTCCTCTCCTGTTGAACGCAGGAACCTGAAATTTGAGAGGGCGGGTCAAAGGAGAATGCTGAAGGCGCCTGAGTGGTCACTGATCAGCTGAGTGAGCTCCAAGGCCATTTTCTCTCCTGTTGAACGCAGGAACCTGAAATTTGAGAGGGCGGGTCAATAGAGAATGCTGAAGGCGCCTGAGTGGTCACTGATCAGCTGAGTGAGCTCCAAGGCCATTTCCTCTCCTGTTGAACGCAGGAACCTGAAATTTGAGAGGGAAGGTCAAGGGAGAATGCTGAAGGCGCCTGAGTGGTCACTGATCAGCTGAGTGAGCTCCTAGGCCATTTCCTCTCCTGTTGAACGCAGAAACCTGAAATTTGAGAGGCAGGGTCAAAGGAGAATGCTGAAGGCGCCTGAGTGGTCACTGATCAGCTGAGTGAGCTCCAAGGCCATTTCCTCTCCTGTTGAACGCAGGAACCTGAAATTTGAGAGGGCGGGTCAATGGAGAATGCTGAAGGCGCATGAGTGGTCACTGATCAGCTGAGTGAGCTCCAAGGCCATTTTCTCTCCTGTTGAACGCAGGAAGCTGAAATTTTAGAGGGAAGGTCAAGGGAGAAGGTGGTGGTAGGTGCTATTGATGGAGAACCAGTGATCTATACAGAAGGGTGATCTGTACAGAAAATAATAAACCTTTGAGCAATGATTTGCAGCGTTTTTCCAATCGAGTGTGAAGCGTTTAGTTCTTTCTAATAAACTTGATTGTGAAGGTGTGAAGCCAGTATGGTGTGGTAGGTAGTACCTAGCTGGTAGGTAAAAAAAAGTTGGTAGGTAAAAAAAATGTTGGTGGGTAAAAAACGCTGCAAATCATTGCTCAAAGGCTTCTTCACTCTTCAGATCACTGATCAGCTGAGTGAGCTCCGAAGCCATTTTCAATCCTATTCAATGGAAGTGCTCTTCCAGGCGTCTCCAGCATTCGAGGAGATCTTCTTCACTCCTCAGATCACTGATCAGCTGAGTGAGCTCCAAAGCCATTTTCAATCCTATTGAATGAAAGTGCTCTTCCAGGCCTCTCCAGCATTCGAGGAGATCTTCTTCACACCTCAGATCACTGTTCAGCTGAGTGAGCTCCAAAGCCATTTTCAATCCTATTGAATGGAAGTGCTCTTCCAGGTGTCTCCAGCATTCGAGGAGATCTTCTTCACTCCTCAGATCACTGATCAGCTGAGTGAGCTCCGAAGCCATTTTCAATCCTATTGAACGCAGGAAGCTGAAATTTGAGAGGGAAGGTCAAGGGAGAATACAGATGGTGGTAGGTGCTATTGATGGAGAACCAGTGATCTATACAGAAGGGTGATCTATACAGAAAATAATAAACCTTTGAGCAATGATTTGCAGCGTTTTGGATTCTATTTACCTTGAAATGTAAACCATGAAATTATTGACAGTAATAACTTACCTTTATTGTTGATTGTGAGTCTCAGTGGGACTGCTGGGCAAGAATGACGTGACGGTACCTATCCACCTAACCCTGTACAAATTTTGAAACTTCAAGGCTCTCCAGGAAAGATTTGTTGGAATGAAGATGTAGGAGTGGAGTATCAACATTCACTAAAGAGAATGTGCCCTAGCCTCTATGGCTCTGCTATGCGAAAATGCCTGGATGTCTGCCCGAGCATTCAAATCTGTTCCTAATTCTAATAAGTTCACAATTTGTTTTTCCATTCGATTGTTAAGTCGATGGCAGCTGGTGATTAAGCTACGATCACTTGATTTTGGCTACGATTACGACTTGAGAACAGATCATTTTGTTGCAAGTGTAATAAAAATGTAAACCCATCTTTTCCCAACTTTCGCTTTCGCCCCCTGAGGTGTTATAACATTCGCTATTGAGAACCCCCAACTACGAGTGGGTTAAACTACTATGGGTTAAATTAATTAGCTTAAATTTCTATGCGAAAAGTTGTAATTTATTCACGAGGTATTTTCGTCCTAGTTCCCTTTCTCCTAAATTGACAATTGAGAGGGTTTGAAGAGTGTTGCTATAATGCACACGTTAATTCCAAGAGCCCTAGTTTAATGTCATATTGAGAACATAGTTTCAAATTGGAGCTCATAATGCCAGAACTTTACGATAACGATGAAAATTAATTTTTAAAATTCTAGCATGGCAAGTAATAATTACTTCAATAATGACTATGGGATAGTGGAGGATGACCCAAAGAAATGAAGGACCAGTTTGACTCATGGCCTCTTTCGACCAATTTCCAAAGATTCTGCTCCTATTCAAGTAACCGCCATTCTGAATCTACTCCTCCATTAGTAGGTATGCCTCACTGGTTCCTTGAGTAGCTGTGCGAATTAGCCAGAAATTAGTAAAGAAGTACAAAGCATGAATTTGGATCACTTTCCTCATTGCGGCCTTGGACAAATCTCCCTACATTGCATCAATCCGAATACCCACTGCCAAAGTCCACCTTACATAAGCAGTATTTTTGCATAGTCGTAACTTCACCTCACGTGCCATTCGATAACGTCTACTCAGCCGATTTTCTTGTAAAACTCGCGTATAAGCAGGAATTGCTCGAATGAACTCTTGGCTCAAGATTTTTCTTTCTTTATAGCTACCGTTCCTTTTGGGAATGTCTCCTACGAACCTACAAGACTTAGACGATCATAGGTTTTGGAGTCAATGAGGAAACCGATGGTGTTGTATAGACCTACCTGAATTTCACTATCTTGGCTGAATCTAATAAAATGAGTCACATAAACTTCCATTCGTGTCCTCAAAAAAAAAAAAAAAAAAAATTTAAAATTCCACTCGTTTTGCGTTTTAGAGTATTCTGGGCCATTTTCGGTACGTGAAAATTTGTGGTCAATTCCTTTACATTATCTTTACGAAATTGAAACATCTTGTGCAAATTACAGATGACCTTCCATGAAACCCTAACTGTCTAATCTAGCTGTCTGATTTTTTTTCTAAATTTGGAGGCTGGTTGGGGCTAGGCTCAATATGATTGCTCATTAATTGCATTTCGGTTCCACCAGTAGGCCTCAGTACAAGTGAAAAAGCGGAATTAATCAACATAATCGCGAACAAATTTTAACTCATGAGGCTGTTAATCAGTTCGGAAAACCATCAACTTGATTTATCATCTTGTTTTATATGATCCATAACACTGAAATCAATCCTACCCATCCAACTTGACAGTTTTAATGAATTGCCTGTTCAGTTTCTACAAGAAATTTCATTAATAGGAAATTTTAGTATCACTGGAATTTTGGAGTGCTCAGTAACGTGTTCTAAAGAGCCAGCAAGGTCAGACGTAAAAATGACTCAGATGAAAAATACGAACATACTCTACTACATATTCTCTGTTATAATTCTTCCTCACTACCAAACGTTATATATGCATAATTTGGGTTTTGTGTTCAATGTAGGAAACCATAGTCCTGTTTATAAGTCACTTAATGGGTTTGTGCGAACAAGCCTACATACCCTATCAAAAAATGGAAGCTCTGTCAACAAATAGAAGCTGCTTTAGATCCGACAGTTACAAAATTTTGTAGAAAACAGTTTCGACCCTAATTTTATCACGTAATGTACGGTTATACCAGACTGGTGAATGGTTTACGTAACTCCACCCCTGTAAATTTTTTGACATTTTCATGTCTTTGCTTTGGCACATAAACTGAAAAATCGTCACAAAAACTTGCTCACGCGATACCAATAAATAAAATAGACTCACTGTGTTGCGTAGAGAACAATTAACTGTTTTCTTATTTTGATGCTTGGGTACATGAACTAACAACCTTACTTTCACACACATGAAAATGTCCCAATGTGTAGCAGACTCCTGCAGAATGCAAGCAGAATGCAAGCATTTTGGTTTTTTATGATTTGCCAAGCGTTTCACCTACGTTTGTCACTGAGAAGTACCCTCAAGGTAGAAAATGATCTCTCCACATTACAAAACACGATTGGTAAATTTTGACCACTGTTCACGACATTCATACGGGACCTTCAACGGATTTCAACTGAACCACTTAGTCAAGACAGAGACCCAAACTACTGTCTTCTAGGCCTTCTATACTCGACTTGCTGGTTTTGACGGACTCTCCAATACGGTACGTAGATTTTCACTCATTTCCGGACACCTTTGAACCTTCAGATCCGCAAAAATTATTTTCGGGCGAAGAAACAAGAAAAATACGATAAAAGTGTGGGAACATCAGCTCGATCCGTCTAATTTTAGAGCCTGCAACCTTCAGCTGAGATCGTAGTTTTTTGTTTTCTTTTGCCTGCAGTTTTGTAACTGAAATCTTCCATAGAATTGTGTGAATTGGATCGCAACCCAATTTTCTTAAAGGAAACAATAATCGGTGGGGGTCGTACCGATTTGGGCGCACCACGCTGTGCAGTTGCCCGATTGACGGCCGTCGGTGCTCTCGTGGTTCCTTCTCTTAAAAAATTACCGTTTGTTCAAAATTAGGCATCAATTTCCCACTTCATAATCAGATAAGTCCGCAAAGTAATACACCATCAGAATCTGTCAAAAATAGATTTTGAATGAATTAAAAGCAAACCTCATCAATCATTGTTATCAACTAAGAGCACAAGTAAATCAATCATTATTACTCTTAAATTTTCATAAATTCCAATTATTTTTGACGTCGTACTTTTAATAGTTCTTGAGCTCTAGAACTTATTACTAAAGTAATAAAAATACATCTTTCGCAATCTTCAGCGCAATCGTAAAGTTTTCACGGTCGAAATTTAATTTTTTACGTGTTTGATCGAATTTCCGAGATATAATTGAAATCATCGATGGGAAGCATTGTTTCCAGGACCATTCCATTCACTTCTCGATCCTGCTGTTATCTCAAGGTATCTATTCACACAATACTAATAAACGTAACTCTAACATTACCATTATTTTATGGAAAATTGCATTCATGAGTACCAGTTGTTAATAGAATTTCCAAAAAACTGTTTTAATCTATATTTGAAATTTTTGTTTTCACTAAATTTTTCTTACAGGAAATTTTGAGCTGATTCCAAATTTACTAATTAAGTACTAAAAAGACGTTATACACCTTATAAATTCTGTTGACAACTTTTGAGTGGTCACTGCGCGTCCGCAAACGTAACAAATTTATAACAAGTATAATTTGTATTTTTCATCCGAATTTCATGACATTGTAAGAAATTGTGAGGATTTGTTTCAAGCTCGTAGGTCCCCTATAAGGATAACATAAGTTAAATTGTACCTTCCATAGGATCATTGTTCTAGAACCTCTTACCTTTTTTCAGTGGTAAGTAACTTCTTCTTTAGTCATAATTTATATAGCCTATCGTCATGATTGTTACTGGTATTTCGGTACGTCCTTGGTGAACTGTCTTATAGTGGTGGCAAATAATTGATATTCATTCTTCTAATGGAGAGTGAAATCTTCTAATGGACGTTGAAGATGAACTGAATCATTATCCGAATTGCCGATGGTCACATTCCTTACTGTTGACGAGTTTTCTCTAGTACCTACAAATAAGGTCAATAGATAGCTTATGATATGTTGTGTAAAACAAAAGTGGATTGGGCTTTAGTTTCACTTAGATATATCTGGGATAAAGAATTTACCAAAGACCGACTGACTGACAGGTAAACCAATTAGCGTTGGTGTAAATAAATATAGTAAGAAAGTAAAAAAAAAGGTTGATTGTATTGTTCAGTAGTACCACTGATTGATTCCTCAATATTGAACATGATGTTCACGATGGTTGTTTATGATTTTCTGGATTGACAAGCAGCAGCGCGATTGAGAATTGGCGATTATGTTGATAAACTTATCGGACTGCATTGAAATCTTGGTCCCGCATGATGAGCTGAAGTGAAGTTCATTGATCACACAGCTTATCTGATCTACTCCCGATCATCTTTATTGGTCTCTAAATGACAGCGTACCGAATTACTGGGGTCCTGGTTAACCAGTGGCGGAAGTAGCTTTAGTGTTCACAAAACTGTTCTGATCTCCCAGTGACCGATATGTTCCCATTGGCTGGGAAAAGTAGTAAAGCAAACATCCTTATTACCGTGTTCACTCAATCGTCGGTGCTGAGGAAAGCATCTTTCACGATTGGAAAGAACGTCTTCGAATTTTTAACGTAAAGCTGGTTTCAATCTGGAACTTGATCTTTTCAAGAACAGAAAGACATGAACCCGCCCAGCCCTTAGCTTGACATAAAGAACATACTGACAAACTATCACTCGTACATAAGATGAGATACTGATACCGATTAATTTATTAGTCTTAATTTATTCCTTAAATGGAAATAATTATCTTCAAGACCATATTGATGGTTACCTGAATTGGCAAACGTCAACATCGTCAAGAATGTTTTTCGTTCATGTAGATTTCTATCTCATCTTCAGAAAGCTCTGAAAATACAAACTTGAAGTACAAAAGTTTCCTTCTCTTCGGTTGTTAGGAAGCATAAGTGGCCAAGCTGCCTGCAACACAATGTGAGGTAGTTTGAGATCGACCTGACTTTCTGAGCCACTAGTCTTACAGGGGGTTTCAATTTAGTATTGTAGAACTAATAAAAGCTCCTGATTTATGTGCTGAAACGGAAATCGCTGTTTAAAAGCAGTAACGGAGAATGAATGGTCGTCTGTAACTAGTAAGTCACTAGATCAAAGATCCTCCCCGGTAACCCTTGCGACCTCACGGTTTTTCTTGGCACCGCCTCCAGAGCGCTGGTCTGCCTCACCGGTTTGAAAACTCAAGAAGGGAGGTTTGATTTAGGCCTCCATATTATACAGGAGGGGGGTTCAGTGTAAATCAGACTGGACGGCTGTACTAGATCGACGGGGACGTGAACGACTCAGTTACGGCCCCTTAGAGCCAGAAGTATATTCAGACCAGAGTATAGTCAGACCAGATGAATATTGTCTATATTTACATATATATACGAAAGGTTTCGGAAGATACGCGTTTTGGCTTAGTCTTCTCTCTAGAGCATCTCGTCACTACTTGGCTTTAGAGTTATCAAGTATTTTTGTTGATTGCATACTGAGAATCGAGCTTATTTAGTACGGAATAAACATAACTTGAAAGCTCTGAAAATTATTACACTATCGTTCATAACCAATAGTTGAGTGATGTCAGAGACGCCATCATTATTTCCCCATTTATGTAATATCTACTGCCGATCGGAATCTTTTGAATCATTCTAGAACTGACCCTAACCATTCCAAAAATCCGAACAAGATTGGTCCAAATTCGGTAAAATCAGTGTTTCACTTAGAGCGATACCACCAGTAGGACTGCGATGAAATTCATTGGGTGAAGTGAACTGATAGGGAATTGTCTCGGGACTTAGCCCTAAAAAATGCATATAACTTGGACTACGATTTTACGCGATTAGGAATTGAGCACTATTAGAACCACCGATGGAAGAACAAACTGACAGAAACTGAACTAAATGAGCTATAAAACATGAAATTCGAGTCAAAATCTAGATTTTTGGAACCAGAACATATTTATATTTGTTTTACTAACTTAGGTACTGCATTAACAATTTATAACTGGAAAAATATTTCACCACCTCAAGTAGTGGACAGCAAAATGGAGAATCAAAATAAATGAAACTAAGTCGGTACATGTCGATTTCACTAACAAGAGAATCGAGTATATTCCGGTGCATTTCATGGGAAAAGTTATTCCGAATGCTAATGAAGCCAAACACCTAGGCATGACACTAGACGCCAAACTTAGATGGAAAGCCCATGTCAAAAAAAAAAAGAAGGAAGAACTCCTTCTAAAATTCAGAAAAATGCATTGGCTAATGGGGAGACGGTCGAAGTTGTCAATCCAGAACAAGCTTACATTGTATGACCAAGTCCTTAAACCAGTCTGGACATATGGAGCTCAGCCTTGGGGATGTACGGCTCAGTCAAATCAAGACATCATCCAAAAATTCCAGAACAATGTGCTAAGAACGGTGGTCAATGCACCATGGTACTTTCGAAACGAACGTCTCCATCATGAGCTTCGGATCGAAACAATAAACGATGCTATAAAGCGACAAGCTGTGAGACACCTACAGCGGCTAAGATGTCACATCAACGAGGAAGCTGTCCAACACCTTGATACAAGTGATATCATCAGAAGATTGAAGCGTACCAAACCACTTGACCTAGCTTACTTGTGAAGCAGTGAAGTGAAACATCCACCATAATCAACAAAACTCAGTGATGTATCTTAGTTTTGAACATATGTCCATATTTTCAAAATAATATTGTAAATAAGTATTATACTTGGTGCAATAAAGAATATTGGGAAAAAAACCACCTCAATCGATGTTACTGCAAATGAACTGCGATGTTGATCGAGCTAGGATTACTTGATTGAGGTAGGATTGCGCCTCTTCTGACGTTGCCACCAGCCGACGCTTCTACTTCCAATGGGGTTTGAGTTCAGCTCCCAGTTCCACGGGGCTCACTTGCTCTGGTCGAAGCACGTCTTTGAATATAACACAGACTAGATAAATGTTCTTTCTGTCAGTTCTCGGGAGGTCATCCACTCTTGGTTCCAGGTCTCCATGCCGCTCCAGGTAATCCGTTGCCCCAATCACCGTTATTTTACTTCTCTGTTTGTCGGCAAGAACCAGCGCTTATTAATGCATTTATGAATTTTAGCAGCATTGATGAGTCTCCAAGTGCTCATCATCTAGAACCAGAGACCATCAAGACATAAGGCCCATCAACAGAAAATATCAATGATGAAGGCTTCTCTTGGTGGTACCACCAAGAAATCAGGACGCTAACCTCGTTGCTATGTAGGTTGAAAAGCGGCTCAAGTCATTCTGGTCATCTTCTACGACGAGCGTAGCCATCCAGCAGGCAAAATTATGGGTGAGGAAATCTGGAGCACATGTTCGGCTATTACCTGCTGGTGTTAGACACCTCATTCGGCATAAGTGTCACACCTCATATCGCTGGCAAGCCTTCCTCTCGTCCTTTTCTCTTCTTAAGGTAGAGAACCAGAATGAATTTTCACCTTACCCAGCGACCTCCATCCCAGTAATTTTGGTGAAGGGCCCCTGATCCATGCTGTGCTAGCTCTGCTATGGCTCTATGATCTAGCCAAGTCAACTCCATCTGTAGTCGAAGGAATTCATGTTTACGCGCGCGTTAACTAAGCCCTAAAATATTCATGAAGTTCGGGAAGATGATTTCACGGGACAAGGAATTGAACACTAAAAGACCGTCTGAAGGACGACCAGACAGACACAGATCCCTAATATTGAGCTCTAAGACGTGAAATACGAGGACAAGTCTTGTCTTAAATACCAGGACCCATATTTGTTTGGTTTGCTTCACTAAAGCAAAGTTTCCCTACCTTTGGTAATGAGAAAGACGATTGCATTTAATCGGCTGATACTTGAATAGAGATTTGACCTCTACGGAAGTAGTACTTACTTTTGAGTCAATTTACATAATATGTAAATTGAATAAATTCGGGTCAAGTTTGATGGAACTTCTAAAAGTACGAAGGTACCATGGTAGGTACTATAATTGACAGGGTACAATGGGTGCCATGGAACGTGCATGGCAGCATGTGTATAGGGTGGCCACAAGTACGTACCTTGACGGGTCACTGTAGTAATGGTTAGAACAGAATTAGTTGGCCCTACTTTTTCTTTTAGACAGGATTAGCTGAAGACGTACAAATATAACTGATGCCCTAAAAAACGGATCACTGAAAATCTGGTCCAAACCTGCCCCAAACTCTGTATAATTCGTATCAAAGAGACAAAAAAAGGAAGATGAAAAAAAGCCACCCAGACGGACGCTAACCAGCAGTAAACTTGTTGGATTTATCTAGCAGATGTGATCGGGAGACCTCGTCATTTCAAACCTTCTCGTTGACAACCACTTTAGAGAGGAGTTGGGCACGCGCCCAAAGCCTAATGTAATCCATTTTTCGCTGACTTTCCTGAAATTGACTATCGTATAATCTGTAATATACATAAACTTGCGACTGGTTAGCACACCCTCTCACAGTAGCAGCCTTCCAAGTATTTGTCAAGTTATGCTTTTTCCTCTGTCCAAGAATGCATATTCTTAAGTGATAATATTCACCCAGCTTACCCTATACAAAGAGAGTTTCTAATAGAAAATTTCTGGCCAACTTACAAAAAGGGTATAGGAAGTCAAAAATTTAAACTCAATTTGGTATTAAATTAAGCTTTTGGTCTCTAACTTTAACCCAATATTTGTGCCTTAGTGACTTCGACAAAATTTGCCAAACTCATAAATTTGACTTGGAATTAGAGCTTAGACGTAGATAGGCAAAAACCCAAAACTGTTCAAGAAGGTCTTATCGTGGAATGATGGTGAAAAAAATGACATAGACTATCGTTTAGTAAAAACTTGAAACGTTTTCTCGCTTAATTTGAAAGGGTCGTTATTGGAAATAATAAACCAAAATCGGTGATATTCCGAATCGTGGTGGCTATAAAAGCTGTAAACGTGATAGAAATGTTCCTCGATAATACCAATAAAAGACCATAATGATGAAATTTTCCAACGCCACAAACTTCGACTCACTTCCCGTCCTCAGAATTTATGTGGAGTCGAGGTTCATCAGATTTTATGAAGCGACACGAATGTGTCCGCAGGAGATTCTGTCTCGAACACATCTCAGGATACAGGACTCAGGAGAGCTCTAAGATTAGGTTTTATCGTCTTTCAATATAAAACTTGAGAAAAAAAGGGATTTCAGCTGATACGATGCAAATCAAAGGCTGTTTCGAGAAGATTAGAATAGGTCACAGAATTTTTGAACATCAATTTTGTGAAACTCACGAACGCAAGTTTTATGATTCTCCACGAAAGGGATCTTTCGATGAAAAGATTAAGTCGTAACGCAGTCTAAAGTTTCATCTCTCAGACACGAGCCGGGCATCGGTCTACGTCTCTCAGACACAAGCAACCATTCGTTCCCTGAAAGGCGTATTTTTTCTTCGGTAATTCCCTTTCTGCTTGCTATTTGCAATACATAATACCTTTAGATTGGAGCTTGAAAAAATACTCTCTGTCAAAAAAATTCTTTCCTGTTCAATCTAGTGAACTGAAATTGTAATCAGCACATCTTGGGAACCACTGGGAGTGATTGGAAGGGAGTTAAATCAGCTGCGTAAGAGTAGAAATTCGGTACAGGGATGGCAGGAAGTGATGTGAAATCTGATCAGCAGAGAATTGAGCGATAAATCGTCATAGTGTACTAAAAGTCCTAGTTAGTTTCTCGAGATCATTGGAAAGAATCCGAAGCTCTCATCAGACCCTAAAAGGTAAACTTCCTTGCTATTCACCATAGAGTAGTGAAATTTCACGGAAAGTCTTATTGGAAATATTAAAAGTGATTGGATGCGATTCAGATCAGCTGCATGAGACATGGACCCAACTTTTATCATGTTCATCGTTGAGCCCTGAAATTACATACCTGAAATTACATAGCTCTATATGGTTGACAGGAACTGATAAGAAGGTTTTCTGAACATTAGATGTGTGAACGATGAAGCCGACTTCCCAAACGTCCTTCTTAGGGCGTTGAAATGTTTCAAGTTTGATCAGCCGAGTGAGAGATGAAAGAAGCTTCACTTCTGTTCATCCTAGAAAAATGCAGTTATGTAGAATGCATTATGGGGAAGGCAACCGAGAAGATTGAAGCCAACTTCTCATATTCTTTGAAGATGAGAGGAAATGGAAAGACCATAACCTTTCTTAGACATGGGAAGGTTCTTTGAGATGGAAAGACTATAAACTTTAGCTGTGTGAGCGATAAGACCATATTTTCCTCTTCTCATTGTACCTAGAGGCCAAAAATATGGTACACACTGTACAGCTTCTTAGAGACCACTAGTAGTGATCGGGAGGAAGTTAAAACATCTGTGTGAGTGATGAAAGCAACTTTCTGGAGGTAGTGAGATTAGCACTGTCAGAGATGAACTTCCTTCCTGTTTATCCCAGGGCGCTCAAATGCTGCCGCTTGGGAGACCACTGAAATTGGGACCCAGAATGTTTTATAATTTTAGCTGTAAGGCTTCCTGCAATATCAAATTAAGAACCCCATCCACATTATGAAATCAGCCGATTTTATATTCGCAAAGTCGTCATGACGAAGGCCAACAACGTGTCACCTGAATCGATGGTCTAAGGAGAAATATCCGTAACTCAGAACGGCAATCCCAAAATATTAAGGTCACCTTCCAAACCAACTCAGACAGAAATCCGAATAAATTACAATCTGACTAGAGCGATTTGTCTTTCGTCGGCAAAATCACCTGAGGACCGCTTCAACGGAACTAATGGGCGAATCTTGTGACGATTTCTCCAACAAATAATGTGCTGAGCGAGTCGAACTACTTTCTATTTCGAACGGCGCGGCGTGAAGGCAAAATAGCTATTAGGTGATCAGCACCTCGTCATTCCTTCATTTAATATCACACGCCAATTTTCTGTTGTAGTGCCAACCTATAAAGGTATTTGGAGTGACCAGAGATACTGATTTCAGGTTCGTCTGAAAATTTGTCAAAATTGAGATATGGATTATTGCGGTATAGGAGACATTATCCAGTAATGCGAGCGGTCATTCTAGTTGATATGATTTTTCGTCCATCGCCGCGTTGTCTTAGGAAAGAATCTACGACACAAACAATTCCAACGAACAGATGAGTGAAACCAGTTTGGTCGACTGAGGAAGAACTTGGGTGGGAGTCGGAGAGAAAAGGGTATTTATAATATTTGGCCGGATAATTACAGGGTATGAGTCGACCGTATTATGTGGGGCAATGCATTAAGGCCGTGAACAAGGAAGATATGATGTCAAATTAGGGTCCAGACAAATTGTCAGCCATTAGTGGGAAGAGGGAGCCCCTGGAGGCAGGTAGGCCGAGCCCCGGTCTTTTCTGTGATCACTTCCAAAGCTTTTTCCTGTGAGTTTTTTTTAATGCTTTAAGACCGTCTCCTTCGGGTCCTATTTGTTCGATATTCCCAAACAATCGTTTTCTGTAGACATTATAGAAATACACTCCCATCCTATTGTATAAAACCTCGCGAGAAACACTTGTCGAACCATTTTTCTTGTCTCGAACCATTTGGGGGACACCTTTTCATTGCTCATTGTTCCAATGTCTCATTCATGAATCATTCATCGCTGCAGGGTGACTTTTTTTTGTCTCCTGGACCGTTTAGCCGGTGTATCAAATCACAACCTTGTTCGACTTCAAACGAGCCTCGTATAGAGCATATTAATGACTGATTCTGTGAATCATTACATCGGCTCCTCATGCTTCATGCTGTCCTATTATAGTGATTTTGTTTGATTTTAGCGATAACCTGAGGGGAGAAAAAAATCAAGTCCCATAGTGTGTACACAGAGAAGCCTTAAATAGTTTTGATCAATTGGTTGTTATATATCTAGAGGTATTTTTTCACCGATCTGGAACACATCTTGGTTGGTAATGTAATGGTACCTACTACACTAATATCAGACAATAGCATTCTATTCAGGAATTAGTATACCATGATGAGCGAATTTTCTTTTGAAATGTGTCTACAGGTTTTTTGACATTTTTTCAACTCTTTTGAAGATAAGAGATGAATTCGGGTCCAACAAAATGTGAACAATTCTTGTCCCTTGTCTGTCGGCTTGTTCGGGAAAAACTAGTAGTTCGGGCAAAATTACACCAACAAAGTGAACAATTTTAATGGAGTTTTCAGGAAAACATTCCGTGACAATTTCATTACAATACACGCTTTACAATTTCATCAGAATCGGGGTAACCCAGAGCGTTCTAAAAAAACTTAATTTTAATTAGACTTCGGGTCCATTTTATTCTTTGTGAGAAATTTTACTGTTTCAACTAAGGCGATTTTGTCATAAACATGGTTTCCGATCTTTAAATTGAAATGTTTAAAACGAGATAGGACCATGATTTCTCGTAGTATGCATAACAAGGAATTACTTACAGACGGACAGAGAGATCGAGAGTCAATGTTCCTGCTACTTACGCACCATTCCAACTGAATCCATTTCAGGTTATCAAATAACGCGAAAGACGTATGACCGTTCCCGTATCTTTTCTACTGGCTATGTTATGTTTCAACTGGATTTAGAATGAACTTGAATCTCAAATCACCACTAGGAAAAGGAATTCGGCATGTCTGAGAACCCTTGTCAAATCTATGGTGTTTGTTTTGGCATTTGCGCGAGAATCGCATTCGCAAAGTAAATTCACTTACTGGTCCAAAAGTAGAGAGCATTTTCAATAGAGTAGGTATTTTGTGTTTATCCGATCAACCGTCGAATCTTTCGAGAGGTTTCCGGCCACTTGCTCTATTTCGGGCTCCGCTCAGTCTTCAAGGTAAGTACATTCCTACTTTTCTCATGGGACCCCGTCTTCTCCTGGTGGCCTAGACCCCGTCTTCCCTCAATGGGCTGGAAGTATTATTATTGTCATGAATATGTTTTATTGCTGGCCTTCATTTCCAACATTTTGATCTGGGTACTCAGGAATCGAAGATATGGGTAACATGTCTTTTAGCTTGGGGTCTGTGAAAAAAACGTGTGACTTTTTTTCAGCCCCAAAAAGTATAACGCAAGTCTGCGAGACCCGGGTTCGATTCCAGTCCAAGACATCAACTTTCTTGTGTAATTCCGACAGTTTTAAATTGGTATGTACCAAAATGGTATGTAACAAATTAAAACAACTTTACTTAGAGTTGTTGGATTTTTGCTAATATGTTAGGAAATCAATTTGGCCACTACCATACGGTGATTGGCGACATCTTCATGAAATTTCTCCCTATGGGGAAAATAATACCTAGACGTAATAATCATAATCATAATAATCAAAATCCCTTATTTAAGGGAGATTTAAAAAAAATCAATTTCTCACGATTCGATTGCCCGATTTTGCTCTAATTCTGCTAATGTGGTTTGGGGTTGGCCCCGAGATGATAATTGATTTCGCCACAATCCCATCAGTAAGGCTAGAGTACCTACTCATGAAAGGCGAAAACCATCTGTTCGATCGTGTTGTTCATGTTTTATATCAGGAAATTTACGGACCTGCTGCTCAATAATGTCTCACCCACTAATTTTTCTATAAACTACGTAATTAATTATGTCCTTTTTAATAAACTGCACATCGTTACTCATTTTTTTAAACAGTTTATTATTTGACATACGAGTATTTAAACTCCTCTTTGCAGCTCACTGTTCATCTGTGAGCATATTTCTGACTCAGCTGAGTCGAGAGCTCAGTAGAGTACGGTCAAGATTTGTTTATTTTTTCTAATTCTAGGTCAATGATAATGTAAGATGTCGCCATTTTCGTTTTTGGTATTCAGCTCCTCATCAACTATGAAATCTCCAGTATATTCTCGTTTACTCCACCCTTAGATTATTGACCGTTGAGAAAGAGATTAGGGCGTAATTCAGAACGCTCAAGATTATGCAATACGAGGCCAGGAATACCGTCTCTCGTACCCGGCATGCCTTGAGAGGAAGCGCCACAACACATCCCCGGTGGCCATGTGGCGTCCTTATTTTGTCTTTTTTCCTTTTGTACCTCTTTTTTCGGTTCGTTTATTATACAAAACCTCGGAGTAACACTTACCACCACATAAATTTAAGTGGGTCGGGATATCCAATTCGTCTTTCTTCCCTCCCGATCGGCCATCCTATGTAACTACGTACTACCGGCGTCCGGAGGTAATGCCGACTTATCATAACATTTGAACAGCCTGCGACCCGCACCGTCATCTTTTTGAGTATCGGCAGCTCCCCATCGGCCCTTCAACACCTCCTTCTCTTTCATCTTCATAGGGAAAAAACGCCGTTCAATCAAGGAGGTGGTTTTTTTCCTTCTCTTTAATTTCGTTTTATGGAGAGATGAGGTGAGATTTTTTTTAGTCGTATTTTTATTGCATCGCACCGGACAAATAGGTTGATAAATATGGAAGGGCCTAACCATGACCACATGCCACAAAGCCTCTCTTTTCCGCTATGACCGACATGGGGAACAAGGAGTATACGATAATCTCCTGGGATACGGATAACAATTTTTGTTCAATTTGAAAAGTTTGTGAAATTCGAAAGGGAATTCTGCATGAGCTTATTATAAGCTCATGCAGAATTTCCCTTTCAATTTTCAATTTTTTCAATTTTACTCAGGAATTTGGAGTAAGAGTTTGGATAAAAAAGCCAAATTTCGAAATCTTTAAAACTTCTTTTTTGACTGATTTAAAAAGTATTATTTCTAAAAGATTTTGGGTTTGTATTTGTTTTGAAAATCTTGAAATTTTAAAAAACTTGGAAAAACAAGGGGTTAAAACAAAATTGCTATGAGACATTTTTCGTTGGAAATTCCTTGTAGAATCGAACGAGGAAGTTTTAACCAACATACGTGTAGACACCCTAAGTATATAGACCAGCAGGTATACCTTCACTACTACCCACTAGTCGGACAAGTCGTGACTATAGGTAGAGTGAGTTAATGTGGCTACTGGGGGGTTTAAAAAACGGAAAACGAACTCCGACTTTTATGCCTCTTTTTTGGATGCCATATATCACTGCACCATTGTCTGGATTGTCACAGCTCATTGTCACAGCAGGACGAGTACCTTTCTGAAGTAACAGGTAATGTTGGGGGGAACAACCTGTAGACTAGGCAGTGTTGAGGCGCCACTGCTCTATTGTTGGTCTTGATCACCATTCGTTTATTATGACTGCCAAGAGATTCCATAACATCCGCTGGCTATCATACCCAGAGATAGCCAACTAACAGGGATTCTCGCGTCCATCCAATACAGCAGAAACTGATTGCTGACAGGTAATCGTTTACAATATTGGATAACTTCTCTGTATTAACAGGGACCCAAAACAAAACCCTCGAGGTAGGTAGTCGCTGTAGAAGAGAAAAATGTCACTTCACAGCACCAAAATTATTGCTTTTGTTGATAACGTGCTTCTTTTCCGAAACTTGTTAGATTAATGGGGGTCATATCCTCATTTTTCTTACACGTTTTTTTCTACAGAGCTTCATTTAAATTCTAGCTTGTTAGGTCAGGTAGAAATACTACTTAATCCCGTTGGCTAAATCTGGTGATTAGGGAGAGTCCATGTCTTACTTACTCAGCAGTCCCAAAGGAGTTCCATTGCGAACTTCAGGTAAGTTACTAGATCTTTTTATCGGAATCGGACCACAAACAAATCCATTCACTATGGGAGGTTCAAAAGTCTCGCCTAACCTCACACGTCGCTCTCTAGACCGAGGGAAGCGGTGGCAGAAGTGATGACAGACGTGGAACAACTCGGCAATCGACCACCACCATGAGCGCTTCCAAGTAAACGCCGGCTAATCTGGTCGTTTATAGGTAGCGTTTTACGTGCCCGTCATAACGATTTACGTGCTCGTCTGGCAGTTTTTACGTGCTAGTATGAGTCGAACGGATGAGCCGTGAGGTCGGTTTTTGAATGGAAATTGTTTCAAATGTCGATTGAGTGAGTCATACTGACGAAATTAGAAGTCATACTGTCAGGAGGACACAGGATATGGAAGAAGTTCGTTCTAGTAGTTATTCCGAACCAGCAGCAACTTATAAACATTGTAAATCGTGATTGTTAATCAAACGTCTGTCTACGTAGATCATCACTAGTTTTGTCACAAAAGTCACTAACCTCACAACGAAGCAGCAATTTACTAATTATAGCTGAAATGATATAACAAGATTAGCATCCATGAAAATCTCTGGTCAGGATACAATTTTAAAGTCACTTGTTTAAGAAAAATGTTTATCTAAACAGAGAACCGAAAAATCAAAAACACAATGATGGAGAATCTAAACTTCTTAACTCGTTAGTAAGTCAAATAAGCTGAGAAGATATCGTCGGCGTTTATGAATTCCGGACTCGGGACGTGTGAATAAGTTGCGTCTGCCCTGAACTTTTCCTCGAGATAAGGCTGATAATTAATTGA